>CM041629.1:7485296-7497494 GCA_023333625.1 Bothriochloa decipiens
TCTTCGACGCTTTTTTGATCAGATCCATGGGTGTTTTAGCGTCGTAGGGGCTGCTATGCATGTTTCATCTCGGTAACCAATCCAAGTGTTGCAGACTCTCGTTTGCGTCACCAAACTTGGCTTCTTCCGGTTAATAAAGCAATGAACTTTTGTAACACAATTGAAATCATATTAACACCATATTATGCCATATCTTCTTTAATTTGCAATACAGCTAGCTCAAGTCATATTTAATAAACCAATGGATTTGAACATATATTTTTATCGTACTGTTCAATGTATCAGTCATGTTATGTTCATGTCAATGTCTTTATCTAAAAAAAATGTTAATGTCAATGGTTCCATATCATATATCATTAGCCATATGGCCAGTACGGAAATATAATGTATGCATACGTTGATCTATTGTTTGGTTTTATGAGGCTAATCTTATTTGTGAAACGTGTGCATGCCATTAATGTGCCACTGTTGTTATCTAGTATTTGAAATTTATTGAATACTTATCTGCAGCATTCATTTGTCAAAAAACCTTGTTTTATTTCACAAGTATATTTCTGATATTACCACTAATTTCTTCTTTATTTGACAACTAGGATATTTATATTTTCTTATTTGGCACAATTCTGATACAGAGAAGGGCATATGAGTCATTTGGGCGGTCACTTAACACTGTTAGTGGAGAAAATATACGGTAGTACTACTAGGGAAGAAAAAAAAATAGCTCAGCGTTAGATAAGGAACTTCGATATTGAAAGTGCCAGAAGAAATCGAGTTGACATTCACGCGGATCGAGTCCGGGGCCTAGTTTAGTTCATGAAATTTCTAGCCTGAGAAGTGTCGTAGTATTTTGTTTGTATTTAATAAATATTATCCAATCATAATTTAATTAGGTTTAAAAGATTCGTCTCATAATTTATAACTAATCTGTATTATTAATTATTTATTTTATTAATATTTAATATTTTATACATACCACATAATATTTTTGATGTGGTAAAGAAAGAGTGAAATTTCTAACGTTTGGAAGGAAACTAAACAAGGCCTGGCTACGGCTACGAGAATCCATGCACAGGTGCTCACGTGAAATAAACTCGAGTACGGATGGGAGGGGAGAGAATACTTTGGAGTCGTGCAAGCCTGCAAAGCTGCCGAAAGTATAGCAAGGGCAGAAGGGAAATGGTGTCGATATTTTTGGACGAACAATGGTGTTGATATCTCGAGGCACACCTATCCTGACCAAAATCTACGGAAGATACTCGATTGGACGGGCCGTCCTACTCCTACATATAGATAGGAGTACTACTACCACACTTCGGCTGTTGGATTTGTCCATCGATAGAGAAGTGTTTTCTTTAGGCATCCAGCCGATACTGGCTAAGCTCTCTGTTCAATACACAAGATCCAATATCATTTGATTTAATGAAAACACCTTTTGTAATGAAAAACGAAAAAGACAGATTGAACACATCTAAATCCTAACTTAGTGATTTTAGGGTTTATGTAGTTGACGAAAAGTGTTTCTGACTAATGTGTATTTTACAATAATATTTACATTAGAGTTACTCAGAACACTATCATACATTTTTTTTCGTATGACTAAAATCCTTTCGTTGTCTATATAAGTATAACCTTTAACTCTTTTGGATATGTTCCACACTTATCATTGTGACACTTATATGATAGTGAAGTCTTTGAAGAGGCATTCAAGTCAATAATTGAGATTTGAGAGATGGCCTTGAGTACTAGTGATGTTGTCTGTTGGATTACTTTGAGTGGGAGCAGAAATTTTATTAGTCTTGGTGATTGCTATCGCCCAGACGACCTAGCGAAGAACTTGGTGATCTTCCTCACTGTAGTTCTTGTTGAAGAGGCTCCAAAAGACATTCATATTTTGGTTTTTTAGAAATGGTGTTCATGTTTGAAACCAACCGTTATGGTGAACCGGCACCATGGTAAAAGTCTCTACTTTGTCTCTTACTGGGGTGATTCTTTGGTGCTCCAACATGGACTAGAGGGTGTGTAAATAACTTGGCACCTTGGTAGAAGTCTCTACTTTGTCTCTTGCCTCTCTTTTGATTCTTACATTATGTATCGTCTTAATTTTTTGTGTGCAAGTTATCTTGAGCGACAGCTGACAGCAAGAGTTGCTTGGTGGAGTGCTATGCTTAGCATAGATTTATTTCTTGTTCTTAAGGACCCATCTTGGTGTGAAATTTGCTAAGAAGTTGATCATTTATGATAGCCTAAGTACCTTTTAAACAATTTCTTTAGAAGAACATAGATGTTAATTAAGATGATTGGGATTGGAATTTGCATAGATTAAGGCTATCAATTCAGTTTTTTAGGGTCCAATTCGATTTGGCTCTTGGATCATTTGGTCCTTATAATTGATATCAAAGCATTATGCTCATTCTTGTCTTTACCGGCTCGGTCGAGCAATGAGTCCAAGATGAAACACAAAGTCCAAGTTCAAGGGAGTGATTTTCCTTATGTTGCATTAAAGGCCTCTCTTTGATTTATAAATCAAATTTCTTACTTCACTATTTTTTTGGAGAAATCAAATTGATTCTTATATAATTTATGCTACCTTGTTACCTTGTACTCCTACACCTAATGTGGCAACACGAACCGTTTGTGAACCTCCCGTGCGTGCATGCATGTCGTCAGTCGATTGGTTAGGCGCGGTAATAACAAACCTTAGTTTCATCGTACTTTTTGTGGGTTTTCAAGCCTCTTGTTTCATCGTATGTTTTGTGGGTTTTCAAGCCCGGCCAGGCCCAGGCCAGGCAATTTGTAACCCACTCCGCTGTCTTTGTGTGTTTTACTAGAAGCAGCAAATGGCAGGGCCATGAACCCCATGCCATGCACCGATGCTCGCAATTCTGAATTCATGATCAGTGTGCAGCCGATCGAGGTGAAGCAGTCTCAACTCTTGACCCCAACCACAGAACGCCAGGCCTCTGAGACTCTGACAGGCATGGCACGGTAGCCGATGCGCGCTGGTCCTGCCAGCTGATGCGGCCGCCGGCTGCGAGCGTACTGTAGTTGCTCTTTTCTACTGTGCGATGCGCACACAACCATTTGGTAACAGTGACGCGCGCCTGGACTGGAGTCCCTTGGCTTTCGCCGTTCCCGAAACAAAAACAACAAACAAACGCGCAGAAAGTCACATTTTTGTAGCTGCTCCCTACTATTTTCCTCGAAGTATGTGGGTGTGAAGAGACAACCGATCAATATATTTTCTTCATCCGTCGCATACAGTACTTGTGTAATTTTTTTTAAAATAATCGCTATAAACTTGTAAGAGACTTTTTATCGTTAGTTACCTTTTGAGGAAGGAACAGCTATCATGTACGGAGTAAACTGGAGTATTTGCTACTCCGTACTTGCTAGCTAGTATTTTTTTTATGGGGCCTCCGAGAAACAAGATGGAGAAAGAAAAAAAACGGTTTTAAGCGCAAGGAAAAGAGATCTGACAGAGTTGCTCAATTGAAATAGTTTCATGGAGGAGGAGGCCTAGATTATTTAGTGGCAATTAGTATTATTGGATAAATCATTGACTATACTTTTTTATAATAAATTTAGTTGAAGATATAATATCAATGCCGTTAGCATTTTCTATAAATCTAGTTAAATTTTAAAAAATGGTTCTCGTGAATTAATAGCAATATAAATCTAGTTGAATTTGTGCCTGTGCTCGATCGGTTGTCTCCAACTCCAACGAGCCCGACAAGCCGTTTGCTTTGGCTTTTGGAAGCATGCCTCACTGCCTAGCCTGCTTGGACAAGGTCGCCGACTCATCGTACGTGTGAACACCCACCTCTCTACAGCTACAGACTACGTACAGTTCTAGTGAGCAGAGCACTGATACAACAGACTAAAATTTGTGACGGTAGCAGCGTGTGGAGAGGAGAGGGGCAAAGGTGTACTGTATCTGTATGTACAGACTAGAGCTAGCAGCTACGGTAAAATACTGGTACTAGTACGCGTCTACGCCTCCGTAGCCCTATCCTAGCCTGGAGCGATAAGGGTGAGGACGTGACGTACGGATGGAGTGGACACAGAGGTCAGGTTGGTGTGGAGCGCCCCGCGGACAAGGCGCGGTGCCGACGAGGAGGCACCGGTTTATCTCCCTCGGCCTCGGGGGACGTGCCACCCCCTCCTACGACGTTTGTGATTTCTCCCGTGCATGCAGATGCGCGACTTCACGGAGTCACCACACGTGTCCGGCCAGGCCATCTAGGCCACTCACGACGTAGACTCACTCACAATATAAATTTTATAATAGAGTCTAAAACTATTAATTAATTTAAACATTATAGATTTAGAGTCTAAATAAGATTTAGAGTTTTTTTTAATAAATATACTGTTATATCAGCAAAATACTATAAATAAGGGATAATAAATAGTTTTAGACTCTTATGATAGAGTGAGTGTCTTACTGTT
This sequence comes from Bothriochloa decipiens, assembly GCA_023333625.1. NCBI lineage: Eukaryota > Viridiplantae > Streptophyta > Magnoliopsida > Poales > Poaceae > Bothriochloa > Bothriochloa decipiens. The sequence continues at coordinate 7,489,743 of CM041629.1, forward strand.
ACCTGTACGTATACTACTACTCCTGCGGAGTATACTGTATACAGTACGTAATGTGTACGTGGATTCCAAAGTACTAGAGTATGTAGAGAGTAGGGCGCAGTCGTAGGAGTAGGAAGTGAGAGAGCATAGCCGGTGATGCGTTGCTACTCGCTCGGTCTATTTCCGTGTTTGGCTTTTGCAGAGAGGCCACACCGAAACCGCGAAACGGGTGCGATTGTTTTGTGTAGAAAGATGATGCATGCATGGCCGGCACGGCATTGATTGATTTGATTGAAGGATTGCTTGGTATCCGTGCAACTTGGCTTCCGGTTCCCGAGGCCGCTGCAGCATTTGCGTCGCAACCGGACAAGCGGAGAGAGATGGATGCTGGACAACGGCGGACACCGAGCGATGCGTGCTCTCGTTCCCTATCAAATTCATCGCGCGCGATTCTACGAGGCCTGTCCTTGCTCTGTGGGCCTGAATGAAATACCAAAACTCATCCTGGCCCGGCCCACGTAGTCTTGTTTCCCAAGGGGAAGTGACCCACCCAAGCATTGCAGAAAGATTTCCATTTTCTTACCAATAAAGTTGTTACATACATGTGTGTATGAGTATGATGACACAAGCTACCAAAACCAAACAAGATAATCTAAGAGTCTAATGAAAAAATTACTCCCTCTAGCCCAAATTATAGCCAAGCGAAATTGGCATCCCGCGTTGTAAAATCATACTTAACATTAACATAGTATATGCTGTCATACATACATACATAATTTCTTTGGTACTCACTCCCTAGTTTTTTTGTTTGGTCAATGGAATAGAATGAGTAACAATTAGTACTGGTAGTCTAGTACTGTAAGGAATAAGGTCAATCAACCAATTTGAAGAATAGACTCATGTTGCATCACTCCATATAGGATAAGTTGATTCCTCAAACAAAACACAATATTAGAAACCGAAACAGGTATGGTAATCCTATGGAAGTATTGCAAAAGGAAGTGCTGTGGCCATTTTTCTCTCTCTTCATTTCACTCTACAATGTAGCCACATTGACAGAAGTGATAGTTAGCACACGAGGTCGAACCTAACAAAATTCAGCCTTAAAGAATATCCTCCAACTGTTTCAGCCTGGGATCCAACTCGGCAGCATTTTCCTCTACATAATCATCCGCCGGAGTTCGGTATGCATCAGCAATCGCCTTTCCTTTATCCAGTACTGCAGATGGCACCGTTTGCAAGAGACTGGAACACACACAAAAAATGAAGCAAGGTGTGAGTGACTATCCCTATTGATTTTGGAATGCAGAAGGGGTTTCCATTTGCCATTTACTTGTCTAATGCTGCAAGGGCTGCACTAGTCTTGCTCCTCATGGTTTCAACAGATGCTGACTGATCATTCCGTGATGCACGCAGTAGCAGTGAGTCCAGATCTTCCAATGCTCTAGGAAACCACATGCAACAAATCTCATAACCTCATAAGTTTTGTTCTGCTGCAAAGAAGTGCATTCAGCAAAAGAAAATTATGTTTACCGTAAGCACTCATCCACAGCGTCTGATGCAGCCTTGCCTTGACCATTACTAGAAGCATATTGTGCCACCTGCATTTGTTTTGTCACATGGATTCAGTTGGCATAATTCAGAATCAAGAAAATGCACCGTGATATCCTATATTCCTATCCAACTACTGCATAAGCCTAGAGCCTTGGGCATGAAAGACTATTGATGATTAGTGATGCTGACTAACATTCAGCAGAATAGACACTTACTGCCCGAATGTTGACCCGCAAAGATGATGCCGGTCCAGAGCGAAGTAATGATCTGCTCTCGTCATACATTGGTTTCTCAAATTCCAAAGATTTCTCTGCAATGAATCATATACAGGAGAATCTCTCATGGATGGGTCGTATCATATCAAAATAACCACTAAAAAATTGACAAACATATTAAAAAAATGACAAAGGCAGAAGCATTGTTTAGTAAAAAGATATGAACTTCCACTTCTAGTCCTAGCAACGAACAAGAAGGGTCTAAAGTCTGTTTTTGTGTGATGAGAAGCATGCAACTATGCAAGCAGGCAGACGCTATGGACTCCAAACCGAAGTACTAATTAATGGCGTTGGAGATTCTTATGGATAAATACAGCTCATACTTGCTGATGATGGTGCAAAAGATTATATACTTAGTTATTTTGCATCAGCCCAAGTTTGCTGATGTCCCAAATAAGATGATATCGTGGGGAACTGATCGTCCTACTTGTGAATTACCTAGATCAACGAATTGGTCAATGGTCAGCAGAACAGCCGGAACGTAGGTCTCCAGAGGCTCCAGCTTCTTCCTGACAGACAGTAGCAGTTCAGGGACAGCAAGAAGCGATAAGGTGTTATGCAAGAGGCGATAATGTGCTATGCAGATCAAATGCCACATCCTGCAGCAATCCAGTTCGAAATGTTTTCCGGTGGAGAGCACAGGACAGCTTACCTCTTGACGTACTTGTCCAATGGATTGGCCGCGTCTGCCCCTGCAGCAATAGGGGGTTGGGGCACAGCAAATCAGCCACACAGACACAGACAGCGAGTCGATTGTGGATACATAGAACAGCACAGCATAGTACAGTAGTACTTACGGCCGACAGTAGTGGCGAGCCAGGCGGCGACGCCGGCCATGGAGACGGCGCGGCGGCCGACGCCGTCGGAGACGGGCCGAGCGGAGGCGGCGGCGATTGCTTGGCAGCACCGGCGGCGGCGCGGTCGAGGCGGGGACAGGTAGATGTGAGCCCCACCGGAGGTGGTGGGGAGGAGCGAGGACGACATCATCGGAGTTGGAGGAGACGAGCAGCGGCAGCGGCAGGGACACGCTGCAGCGCTGCTTGGCGAGTAGGCGATGCTTTGCGGCGGCCAGCGGCCGTGGTGGGCCGGGCCCTTCCGGCCACGCGATTGCACGAGAGCCACTCGTGTCCCGGCGGGCGGTGATTTCCTGTGCCAGGACGGTGGCCCGCGCGCGCCGCGCGCGGCGCGCGGCGTTGGAGTCAGCTACGTGGGCTCGTTGTTGCCATTAGCGCGTTGCTAGCTTTTCCAGGTTGGAACTTTCGGTTCAGTTTAGATAGCTGGAACCCCTCAAAAAAAAAAAAAAAAGGATAAACTTGGCTGGAATTTCTCAAAAAAAAAAAAAAAAAAGAGAGAGAGATAAACTTGGCTGGAAGTTTCAGTTCAGTTTGGATAAACTTGGTTCTGCAAACGTTTCCAGGTTGGAACTTCCAGTTCAGTTTGATAAACTTGGCGTGTAATGACGACACAACGTCGAGATGATATACACACCGATGTATAAAATGTAGAAATGGACTGCGAATTCGTGCCCATGAACGTCCAGGCATAAACATGAATCACTCAGGTGTCGAACCGCCTTTACATGTCAGAAGAAGCCCGTGTGATCGCTCGATTATACAGGCGAGGACACCTGCTACAATCACACACGCTGGAAGCATGTGTGGCAACTGGCAAATGACGCCTCTCTAGTCTCGACTAGAATAAAAGGTTGTGCCTGAATCATCTCCTAATCTGGGATGTTCTATTCCTTAATCTAAAAAAAATAATCATCTCCTAACACTAAGCTTTGCGTAACAGGAAAATAATCTAGAAAAGGTAAATTCTCTCCCATGCAGCACCAACCAGATTTTTGTTTCTGAAGTACTATGATCAAACATCAATAAGTGGTTTCTTCACCAAGACTAGGTCCTCGAACATCACCAAGGGGTGCGACTCCAGCATTGACTTCTTCTATGAACAGAAAAAATGTGAGTGATAATACCGTTTGTTTTAGCAAAACAAAGAAAACAATTGCAATCAGTACTCCATAAAAAAAACATCACTGTCGGCACTATCATTACTGGCAACGAAAACACACCTATCACTGCTAGTTTGTAGCTAGTTGTCGCTTGGTTTGCACGGAAAACTCATAATTTTTTTTCATATGAAGTCGGATGAAGACGAATTTTACATAGAGTTCAATGAGATGCAAAACTTTGCGGTTAATATTTTTTTAAAAAAATCAGATGGTTTATATATATCAAACATTTAATATAAGTTATCGGATCTGTTGAATAGTCTTGAACGGAGACAAAATCAATATCAAAGTTGTACTCGGCGGAAAAGCATCAGTTATATAACAGACACAAGTATTGAGTTGAGATGCTATGGACATTTGATGAAAAATATTGAGGTCACAACTTTGAATCCTAGAACTACACTATTGTTCTGTTTTACCACTGCCGGATCAAATTGGCATCATTACCACCTATTCAAAAACCGACAATGATAAGCTTCTTTTGTAGTGAATATTTAATTAGTGTTGGTTCCAAAAATTTATTGAACAATTTCATCATTTGATGAACTAGAGGAATATGCGATAGAATAGGATTACCTCTTCGGCTGATAAAATGCTGAACCCAAGCTTCTCTGACCAGATTTGAGCCATTTCAGGGTCAACAGGTGCTGTAAGAAGGCTTACATTACAGGCTCTCAAATTTGCCTCGATTGATTTTAGGAGAAGTCTGAAGTAGCCCTGCACAAAGAACTCCAAACGATAAGATCTGTCATAGTAAAAAAAAAGCTGAAATAATTTCACCCATAATTAACAAAACAAAATAAACCCATAATTAACAAAACAAAATAAAACAAGACTCCCGTTATCCCATATGCCACATTAGGTGAAGGGACCCAGGAACGCAAGCAAATGAGATATAAGAATTTAAGAATTAACGTAAAGTGGAATGACACCCAAAATATCTGGCTATATATATATGATTCCTATTTGATTAAATATATTCCAATTCATTGTTTCGATTGCAGCAGAAACCTGTATCAGATAATTATCAGGAGATACTTTTGTCAGCATCTCATTGGCATTGTCTAGTTATGCATCTGCCCTCTAATTTTTTTAGAAGTCAGACATGTAGAACAAATCATATTAATTACATGAGATAATCGATAATATCAGATATGGAGTGTATGGTTCAAGTGTATTTCCACCTTTTTTCTGCACTCGCTACGAGTAGCAATAAGGACCAGTTCTGCAACTTGTTCCACACGCACTTTCAGAATAGCAGCAGACACAACGTGTGTACTGCAATAAAATATAAATGGGAAAAAGGTTAGAATAGCGATAGTAAAAAAAAGGCCATATAACTCAACTTGAGGATGCTAACAATCCATGCTTTATCTGCGTGGTCTTTTTTGGAAAGTCTGCACACAGAACCATATACAAGTGCAAGGATTGAATGCATAACAGATGCGTCATAATGCAGATTAGAAGAACACAAAATGGCATAATAATGAAGCACAGGCCTGGCACAGAAAAGAACCACCTTGCAGTTAACACTACACAATATATTCCTCGAAAATCCTTATCCCCTGCTCCATTTTTTCTGCAACAATGAAGTTTAGATTGTTTCTGAAAAGAGGACCAAAGGTAAACACAGATTGATCAATAAACCCACTCATACACCACCTAAGAGTTGGCAAAACAAGCAAGAACATACCCATAAACCATATCCGAGAAGATGTCACTGTGCGTATCAGTAGATTCCACAAATGCATCCTATGAAGTACAGAGATTGAGGTGAGACCATCCGAGAAGCTATTGACAGGCAGATGCAAAATTTATAAGTGAAAGAACAAATTACTTTGAAGATGTCTATGGCCTGAGACATGTATAGTTTGACGTCTCTACTTGCATCTGCTCCACTTAATAGCCGCCAACAAATACTGGATCTTATCGGTTTAAGGAAGGCGATCTCTTCACACTTTTCCACTCCGTCTAGACGGGCACGAAGTGATTGACATTCTTCGCAGCACAAGAAGCGAAAACACACGTATTCTTTCAGAATTTCCAGAGGCACCTGAAATGTTCAATCTAACTATTTAGCTCTATCTTACACAATGGCATGCTTTCCTTTAGCCAATATAAGTGAAAAGGTCACAAACCTTCTTTTTTACAACTCTACTATTGTAACATTTCACGTGGCATGGTCTCTCACACTGCAAATAGCGAGGCGTAATTCACAAGCCATCAATCTATTAAAGGCAATACGTTGGACACACTAAGCAGTAAGCACAAAGGAGGGCAGACCTGGTTACAGAAGAAAATCGTGTTTGGATCCAGTTTTCCAAACTCTGTGTGGCCATACCTGACATTATGTACAGATGCAAATTTTTAAATAAAGGAGTTCACCTGCTCCTGTTAATCTACTGTAAAAAACTCGGCCGGTGGGGGAAAGACCGCCCCCACGGTTTTCATTTAAGAAGAAACTTCTCAGCTCCCCGACCGAGAAAACCCCCACACCCTGGCCCCGCCTCAACACTAAGGACAGACACCGTGGGGACCATCACTTGGGCCGTTCCACAGGCCGGGACTCCGTTGCCCGAAGGCCGGGTCGCCGTTGCCTGGGTTTCCGTTACCACAGGCCGGGAACGGGCCGTCACTACTAGCACTTTGGCACACGGGACCAGCGAGGGGTTTTTTTTTTACCCTCACCTGAAATTCGCCCCCACCAGGGTTCGAACTCAGGACCTGAGGGGTGCCGCCGGAATGTCTTGACCACTAGGCTAGTAAAAAAATGCCTAGTTTTAGTATCTTACCCACAGAAATAGCAACTCTCTGTTTGGACCACTCTTTCTTGTAAAGTTCGTTTCAGGGGAACAATAGGTCCACTGGTAGTAGAAGGTTCTTTGTCACAACCTATAATAAAAGGAACCAATTATATTGGCACAGCGCAAAGAGACTCCAAATTATTTGTTGAAACATAAAGCTCTACGATCACTCCCTCCTTGCCTCTCAAGGTAATACAACTAAATCTTAAACCTAAATAACATATTCTTCAAATAAAATTCTATACCAAAGAAGGAAAAAGAAAAAAAGGCCTACTGACTACTATGCCAACAAAGTCAGTTCTTGTGCATAATTATAGTTAGTCTGCTCACTTGTAAAGATACTGGAAAAATACTGTATCAACATAAACCAAGTGGACTACACGCTTTGAACACACAAGAACAGAGAACTGAAGGTATCATTTATACATAGTAGATTACCAGTGCATTCATGAAAGTGGGAAAAACAATGATGCTAAGGAACAAATCACAGTTCATAATACCACTAAATAGGTTTTAGTGACAAGGCCGTACCAAACCAATTGAGTAAAAAAACAAAAAAAAAATCAGAAAAAACGAAAAAGGTTTGGAAAGCCAGGATAGTAGGCACCAATGATTGCAGAAGAAATAAGAAAATTCATTAAAAAACTAATCTTTAAATCCCTATACAAATAAAACACCATCTAGAACAAACAATATACAACAATATTGCTTCCATCTCAAGACATTTGCAAGCTCTTGGCATAACAAGCATATTACACAACTCCATTAAGTTACCTGAAGAAGTAAGGTTTGGGTAGTCACTGAAGCTGGAAACACTAGCATTGCCATTTGAATTCAAATACAAATGATCTTGCAGGCGCAGAGCTATATCATGAAGTGTTAATCCTTCTGATGTATAAATGTTGTGATACCTGAAACATAAATTTTTCACCACTTAAATAAACTTAAACACCCAAACTATTTATTTGTTCAAGTCTAGATTATTGTTAAAAGTTATTAGAATGGCATCTCGAACTTATTAGCTCTTCTAAACTAAGTAATAAAGTTCTCATAGGCACAGATTTGTTCTAAAAATGGTGGTGCTTACGGTTGCCGTCTTCTCTCCATGCCAGCATGTTTTTCAAAC
>CM041629.1:7502494-7629420 GCA_023333625.1 Bothriochloa decipiens
TGTCCTGTAACCAATTGCTAAAGTCTGCTCTCCTAAACAAAGGAAGTGCTTCAGGATCTATGTCAACATAGCTTTCTTTTTTGTCTAAAACCATGCCTTCCTGATCATCATCTCCAGCAGGCTCCAGCTGGTTACCAGTTGCTTTTTCTGAGAACAGGACCCTGATTAACTCCCAGACTGTTACTTGATGCATCAACAGCACACGCGTAGACATAGATAAATCACTGGCTTCAAGCTGCTTTTCGATGATGTCAATATATGACCTGCAGATGTCAGGCAAAACCAAACGATTTGCCATGACTTTCTGAAGCTTTAATCTGAACGAGTCAGACTCAGTCTCCAGAAACTCATGATGAAGATTCTTATGGAGGTCCATTGGATCAGAGAAACATAGTTCTGTTAGGTCATCCTTAATCGTGTTCTTATCATCACGCACAACTTTATCACTTGCAACTTTCTCTATGTGGATAACAGAAGATAGGCCCGTTCCAGGATTATTGACCAGACTACCTGAATGTACAAGTAAACCATTTGGTCCCCAGCCAACACGAAATGATCTACCCATGAATAAAGCAGCATCCACAACACAATTAGTATACATGTTTCCAGCAACAGGAGTTTCTTGGTCAGCCGGCAGCTTAAAACCTTCGACCTTGGTCATACTCACAGGAAACCCTCTGTTTTTCCCAGACATAAGAATACCCTGAGTCGATGGACCAAGCTCTGAAGAATTCAAACTGTATTCCAATAGTGCCTGAGGTTCTTTCTGAACAGGCATACCAGGCCTCCTGCCAGCCTTCTGCGAAGACACGTGCCAGGGAGAGAGAGGCCTTAACCTCAAACCTTTACCGCTTGAGGTAGGTGAATCCACATTCATCCTTTCTCTGCTAAGGTACCTCTCGTCAGAAGGGAACCCATCCTCCATATATTCATCTTCTTCCTCATTGGAAAACATCACCATCCTCATTTCTTGCATCTTTGCAGGGTCCAGCCCGAGATGAGCAGGCAGTGAATGTGAAAGCTCAATTTCATGACCATTTGAAGGTGGGTCTCTTTCTCTTACTTCAGTAATTGGCTGCCGAACAGCTGCCTCATCCATCACAGCATCCTCTTCCTCCTCATCCACAAGCCCAAATCTACTGAAATGATCAACCTCAAATTTCCAATTTCCATTCACTGGATTGAAAGAAAGAAACCTAGAACCTTGCTTTCTTGCACGACACCTTAGCACCTCAACAAGGATGCTAGGCTCTGGAAGATCCTTCAGACTCAGCAGCAGGGACACTTCTGCTGCTTTGTTAAGACCTTGCCCTACAGGTGGCTTACAAGTCTCATCCTCATAAACCACAACATAGTGTTTTCCAAACCTGACAATTTCATTCAGGTCAATGCCCCTCACATCAGTGTCACCTAAGAACCTAACCTGCCCATATCCAGCTCTCCCTACAGTGAAGTTTGGAACCCTGCTGCAGTAGCCAGGATCAGCCACCTCCCTCTCTACCAGCTCATCAATTGACGGCCTTGTGAAGTACTCGGAGGAGCGCAGCACAGGCAACACAGTGCTTGCTTCCATGGGTGGTAGTGAGGTGACAACACAGAATCAACAGCAGTGAGTGAGGGGTCCCTGCCGTGGTGCCATGTACTTCATTGCTCCATACACAACTAACCCTGCTCCAGAGAAAAAAAAAACATGGTTCTTGGTGAGATGAGAACATAAGCCAAGCTATGCAGTGCAGATACAGACATACAGACACGGGGATGCTGACATTTTCTCAGAAAAAACACATTCACCTACGTTTTAGGATTTTTTGGTTCAATACATAAATAATAGCCAAAGGCCACCTTAATAAAATTCTATAAGCGGTAGCAGCTGTTCTTGAAGAACTTACCAATACCAACTGTTGGCGCTTCGCTTGGCTCAGCCATTGTTGACAGCGTGAGGCAGTAGCTCGTCCGGTTCAGCGACTGCCACCGTCGCCCAGCCTACCGCCGCCGCCCAGACAGCCGCCGTCGCCCTGGCTCCAGTCGTCGCGGATCCCGCCGTCGCCCTGGCTGCCCACGTCGCCCAGGATCCCGCCGTCGCCCTGGCTGCCCACGTCGCCCAGGATCCGGCCGTCGACCTGGCTCCTGAAGTCGCCGTCGCCCTGGCTCCCGAAGTGGCGGCCGCCGTCGCCCAGAAGGAAACGGTCGGGTGGATTGGCCTGAGAACGACTAGGGTTCGACTTCAAGCACATGACAATGCCTGTTTCCTTTATACGGGCCCTTACTGGGCTATACTTGACCAGGCCTCTTTTATTTTTTTGTCAGCCACTGAATGAAACCCTAAATAGCGGCAATTTAGCGGCGCTATGGCGCTAAACCCGTTTAACAGAGCTATGGCGCGGTGCAGCGGAAATAGCGCGGATGGCGGAAAAATAGCACGCTATTTAAAACATGGCAGGCTTCCAATAAGCCAAACACTCCAACGACACGAGCCGAGCCTCTGCAGCTCCCCTCTACAATCAGATGAATTGATCGCGAGAGGGGAGAAGGGAGAGGGGAGAGGAAGAGACCACAAGTGAAGGAACATGAAAGAAACCTGGGCAGGTTGTGGAGCTCGTCGCTCGCGTGCGGTCGTGCGGGTGACAGCGAACAGGGCGCCCCGCTCCCCGGGACGTCGCGGAGAGGGAGGCGTGCGTCGCCGGAATATACTTCCTGCTGGAGCTCGCCGCCGGCGCCGGATCTCGCCGCAGGTGTGTGCGTGCAGGCGGCGGCGGGCGCGCGGGGTGGGAGAATTGGGAACGGGAGGTGGCTGAACAGCGTTGTAATAGAGGTAATGGGCCAGACAATGTTTGGGCCGTTCCCTTAAATGAACCATTATGTATTGGCAGACGACGTTTGGGCTGTGTCTTTAAATGGGCTATTTTGTATTGGCAGAGAAGAAGCTATTCCCGACGGCACGGCAACATCTACGGACTACGGGCTACGCCCGGATTGCCCGGATGCTCACCGACAGAGAACCAGCGGCGCGGGTGGGGCAAGCGAGCACCGGTTGCCGGTGAGGATTGGATGATGGCAAGAGTGGGACGGATCAGCACCGGAGCCTGTGGTCGAGTGAGGGAGACCAGAGAAGCTGCAAAAATCTTCCACGACGCGGGCTTTGCAGAGAAGCACTTTGGAAATAAAGCCTTGCGGCTGCAAAATTACAACAAAAAAAAAAGGTATGTTAAGTACGGGAAAATGCACATATACAGATCGATGCCATGCTCGCTCGCTCGCTATTATAATTATTAATTTGTACTCCGTATAGTTCTTTTACAAACAGTTCCCAAGGTGGACAAGACTTTTTGATTTTCTGACGTTTTCTCCCCTTTCATCCATTTATTCCTGTGTGGGGGACAGGACTTTTTGATTTTCTGAAATTTTCACCATGACACCGCCACTACATCAACCGGGGGGCATGCCCTTCAAATCATCTGCCTTTCAGTTTCATGCATCCGCAAGGTTGTAGCAAGTGTTGGCTCCACGCAGACACATTGCCAATTCATAGCATGCTCCTTCAGACTTCAGAGCCTTGACATTCTTGAAGTTCTGTGTACGATATGATCTGTATCTAGTACAACCATGGTCATAAAAAGTTTGTGCACTGTGAGTCAGAATGGGAACTAGGTAGACTGCCTGAACGGGTCAGATTAGTAAGGTTATGTGACTTGTGCTTACCTTGGTCTGTCGGTTTTCTTTTTTCTTCAATGCATTGTTGGATGGCAGTATACACTTCTGGAACCAAAATTCTAGTGCTGGCTATGGAGATGGCCAATCCATCCTTTGTTTTCTGACGCCAGTTCGTTTTGCAGCTGTATGATATTAGTAACATAGTACTAACATAGATAGCAATATAAAGATGAAAGACCAACCGCGCGAATTACGGATTAAGAAGAGGAGAGTTGGAAAGAAGACACAGCCTGATCAAGACAATTCCTTGACATGCGCAGAGCATGGACGAGACCGGTACAAGATTTGCTCAGCATGATCTGAAGGTCACGGGTACATACACATTTGTGTGACAAAACACGCTGGCATCTTTCCTGACGCACGCATCATCTCATCTCCGACTCCGACACGGAAAAAAAAAAAGAAGGGAAAAGCCCTCGGCGACGACCGACCGATCGAGCTAGCTACCTACCTAGCTGGTACTGGTTTACAGCAGGGTCGCCGCCTTGCACCTGAGCACGAAGCCGAGGAGCAGCAGCATGGCGAGGAGGCCGCCGGAGGACCCCCACACGCGGTGGATCCAGTAGGGGTCGAACCTGACGACGCGGCGGTCCATGAAGCACGTGACGTTGATGGCCACGATCAGCAAGACGAGCAGCGCCGGCAGCCACAGCGCCGACGGGCCGCCTTCGTCGTCCTCATCCTCCTCGTCCGCCGCGGGCCGCCGGTCGATGTACAGCGGGGACAGCACGGCCAGCACCGCCAGCACGAAGCACACCAGCTTCTCCGTGGAAGAGGACCTCCCCATGGCGATCGACGGGGATGGAGTATGGACGAGGTGCACCGTGCACGGAGTCTCTCTCGCTCTGTCCTCTCAGAGTCTGGCGCCTATGTAGCTGCTTGCTTCTTGAGAATGGGAATAATGTTTCTTTATGCTAGCTAGGAGATGTTTGGCGGCTGGCTGATGAAGATGAAGACGAACCAACCAATCTTCAGACGCAAGGAGAGAACCTTTCGTTATATCTATCTATCACCAATCCGACTGCATAGCTTTTGACTATGATTCGTGCCATGCATGCAGAGAGGAACATATTCAGATTGTCTTGCATGATTTATGTATGTATGTATGTATGTATGTATCCACGGACTATTGGTATTGGTGGTGGGCGTTGGACTGTGACGTAAAGGAGATTCTCCAGAGCTAGTGAGCTTGGAATCAGATGCCCAGAGGCAACTAGTGGTTCAAGTGCTCAACAAATGGTGTGGCTCAGACGGTTCTCTGCTATCTTGCTGGAAAGGATCGGCAAAGGAAAGGTAGCTATAGCTCTATGATTGTGTGATCATGTTCAGCTTTATTGTTCTGGAAGATGCAAAGCATAGTAGCAATTCGACGTCATAGGTTCGATCTGCAAGATTATATTATATTAGTACAGCGGATTTGTTATTATAATCCGTACGGGGTACGGCCGCATCCTGTTGAGACTGCTTACGCGTACGTGTTGGTATTAATTAGGGGCCAGCAGTGATAGGGAACAAAGACATGTCCGCGTGTTAATGCAGAGACAGAGACAGAGACAGGGGAGTTTCATCAGCTCTGTCATCTTGAACAAGCGTGAGCCCAAAGGTTGGTATCCAGTGCGATTGATGAGGTTGTTTGTTTCGTCTGAAATCATGAAATGGGAAGCCAAGCAGGTCAGCAAAGTAAGCCTGGGATGAGTAGTTTCTGAAAAAGAAGCGGAATATAAGGTGTATCAAAAGGTCCTACTAGCTAAATTAGCAGTTAGCAATGCATGTCGCAGGAGGTGCTTAACTGAAAGCACAAGGCAGGCGCAAGTTGACAAGTGTGATTATGTGATCAAAGTCCAGAACGATGGAAGAAAAAGAGATGGAGGGAGAGGGAGTGTGTACGCGGCCGCCCCCTGCAACTGCAAGTGAGCTGATTCCCAAGGTCACGCAGGCTGCTAACGTGGCAACAAAGGAAGATCACCTTTTATATATTCTTGTTTGAATACAAGCTCTTTGTATGGTTTTCTTTACCAACATTTCTCGTTGTTTAGTTTCTCTTATATAGGAATGCAAGCGGGTTTGTTCTCAAACCATAGATAGGACTTATTTCCTGTGGGTTTACAGACAAAACTGTGTTGTATTCCTCTTGCCAATTTCATTTGAACTTTCTTGCCAAAATTTTGAAAGCAGATCGGTCGAAAGCATTTAGATTGCCAACCAATGCATTGGCCACATATTCACTCCCTGCTACTTACAACTTTGTATTAATTTGGTCTTTTCCTTCGCTGCCTAGTGAGAGTGCGAACATGGATACTCCATTTTAAAGTTTTTTTTATTGTGTGCATCTACTCATAAACATATAATTTGTTAGTTTTAGTACTGTATAAGAAATTAATGGTAGAGAAAAACAACCTATATTTAAAGTAGAGCAACCCTTGTATATACGCCACTCTTGTGGATTGAGTTAGGCATAATGTAATATTTGGTTGTGGGCTTTAGTGGATTGATTGATGGGGCACTGGTTTATGGATGGTTGGGATGGACCAACTTTATATGCAAGACAAGATACATTGGGTATTGGGACGGGACCAACTATAAAAGTAAAGAGTGTATGGAAATGTCTATTTATCTGTTGAACTATATCAGAAGTTGCTCATTTCCATTCATATATTTTTTGGAAAATCCATCGATCATCCACCTAGAGTCCCGTCACAATTATTGCGCTCACCTTACACTATCCATGTATTCCCTAACCATAAGTCATATTGGTGTCACTGTCTCCAATGACACCCATCTTTGATTTTATTGTCTCATGTTCAATCTCCTTGAACCATGGTGCATCCTCCTATGGTGAAACCCTAACTTTGCTAGGTTTTCAGAACACCAAATCAAAGTTGTTGTTTAACTTCATAATATGATATTGATTTATTTGAAGTATCTTTTTTTTTAAATTCCAAACTTAATTATCTTCTTAATATAATGAAGCGTAGTTCCTCTGTGTTTTCGAGAATTTTTTTTCCAAACTTAGAGATCCTAAATCACATTTGACTTCTTTTAATCTAAGCGAGTTTCAAATGGGGTAGAGATTATCTTCTTAGTATAAAACAGTGGTTTATTTTGGCTTGGAGCGGAAATTCCATGGAGAAGAGATTAATCCGACAAATTCTAAAGTGAACTATTATCACTTTACTCAACAATTATCGTGTCTAATAACTCAACCAATGCAGTGCCGTCGATCGTCAGTTCGTCACAAGGAGTACACCGAGAAAAATGACATCTGTGGGTAGCATGGTCCATCGCGCAGGCCAATCATATTAGCCAGCCTAGCCGCCGCCCGCCGTATCCGTATGGAAGACGGCGGGCCAGCGTGACGAGGCCTGGGCTTGGCCGCACGCGGCCGAAGCATGCACGGCGGCACCTTGGAAATGGAAGTGGCCATCATCTGCCACCGGCGAAACACGACCGGGCAAACCACCGGACCACACCCGTCAGGCCCACAGAACAAGCGAAACGGATAGAGGGGGAAAAAATGGAGGAAAAAAAAATACTAGTACTAGTCGAGTAGCGGGCGACGCGGCCGCGAGGCAGGCAGGTAGACCACGCCGCACGCCAGCCAGCGGCCAGCGCTCGCCCCGCCGCGCCCCGGCATTTCCCATTTCCCCTCCCTGCCGCCGTCCCTCTCGCCGCGGACTCGCTCCTCCGCCTCTTGTCTCGCGGACTAGGGAGGCCAGGTGCCGGTGCCGGTGCCGGCAGACGGCTCGACCTCTTCCTCCTCCCTCCCCGCGGGGGCTGCTGCTACTGCTGCCGCGACCGCGAGCATGGCCACCGGCGCCGTCACGCCGCCGCCGCTGGCCGGCGCGCGGCGCGTCCCCTGTGGACGGGGCTTCCTCCACCGGCGCCTCGCCGCCTCGCCTATGTGAGCACTTCCGTCCTTCGGTTGCTGTTGTGTTTCGGTTAATTCGGTATTACACATCCGCTTTGCTGTTGTTGGAGGAACTCTCGTGGTGGTTTTATTAGATGCTAGAAATAACTGCAATGAAGCAAAGGGAGAAAATCCTGTCTGGAGAAGGAAGAGACAAATCCAGCGGGATTTCAGGGCGTCGTTTGAGCATTGGGTTAGTTAGGTTGCGCATCCTTCACGTTAGACTCTGACTGGAAAGGCTAGCCAATCAGTTTAATGCAGGATCACACTGTCTTCGTTTCCTTCCTTTGCACAAAATTTGGCCGGTACTGGTTCATTGCGCCGATTCTCATGGCACGTGTTCCTTCAATCCAAAGGGGTAAACATAAATATGCTGTGGTACTCTTTTTTTTTTAATGAAAAATAAAAGAGGAAAGAAAGGGGATAAGGATGTCCACATGGTTGTAAAAATAGAAAATAAGAAGGAAAAAAAATATTTGTTGGAGCTATTATAGGGTCTTGTAGTCTTGCTGGATGTTCTTCATGCTTAGGTCTTATGCCTATTGTTCCCTGTTTTTTCATGCATAGTCATTTTTCTCCCCCCAGGAAAGATGAATCCGTGATTTCCAAAAATGGCGAAAATGAAGAGACAGACACTAACAGCCTCAATGTTGCCAGAGGATTGTCTCACCCTGCGCTTTCCTCAAGTTTACCCGACAAGGCATCAGTGGTCCCAACCCCTTTGCTTCCTTCTGGACCATCTGATCTCCGGTTCAATCGTCTTCGACCCTCAATTGATGAAAGCGATTGCAAATACAAAAGATTATTTGGCTGCTATGTTGCTCGTGAGGCTGTAATCGATGAGGAATACTGGGTATTACTCTTGTTAGAACATATGTTCATTTGTTCTGTTTGGCAGACATAGCTTCCGCATGTATTTGTAATGGACTGATTGATAACTATTCATTACTAAAATATGCTAGCTATTTATAGGTTACATAACTCCAACTTTTATTCAGTGACCTACAATTATGATTTACTATAACCCTTTCAAAAAAAATTATGATTTACTATACCCACCACTATGCCTTACAAGTTACATATCTCCTTACTAATGATTGATAGATCGCTGCATGGTTGAGAGCAGAAGATCACTACGAAATTGAGTCAGGCAATCGGTAATACTTTTATCTTTAAGGGGAAGTTCTGTAGTCTTCCTTATTGTCTGTACTGCTATACATTTTCTGTTAGCATGGTCCTTGCAGCTACTTCATCATTATTTTTTTTCCTGCAGCTATGTTGAAAGCTTTAAAAGAAAGTATGCATCAAAGGTACTTGCGAACAACTTAGTAGTGTTTTCTGTGTACTTAAAAGTAATTGAGATAGGATGTACATCTTCTTTGTAACAAGTAATGTTAAGAAATTACAATGACCTCTTGTTCAAATTGCTTAGTTGCTGCAACGTTATAAATTGTTTGCATTGATTTTTCACATCCTGATCATTCAATAGTTTCTGTTCTGGTTCACATGTATCAGACTCTGTCATCTCATTGCAGGAATTCCATGCATTAAAGAAGAGATGCAGCAAACAGCATGGAGAAAAGTATATCTGTTTTGTCGCGGTATGAGATAAAAATCTCTGTTTAATTAATTCATCAAATTTTTCACTAGATCTTGGTTGCAGCATGTTTTGTTCATAAAGCATGTCGCAGGGAATCATGAACAAACCAAATGCTCTCTCTTACAATTGACTATGATTAATGAAAGCCTCACTCTTGGCAACTATCTAAGTTTACATTCTGTTAAAGCTGTCTTTACTGATATTTTCTTCATTTTTTCCACAGCTGAAAATATTGGTGCCTTATGCTTAATATTGCAGGTAAAGAATGATGACCTCAGGCGAACTGTCCTGAATAGTGTTGTTGGTACCGTAGATGTATGTGTAAGGCATCCTCTACAGGGGGAGAAATTTCCTGAGGTAGGGTATATTGTACCTTCTCTATGTTTTTTCTGCTGCTGTATTTAGAAGTTATATCTAGAAGGTATTCACAGGAGCTGGGAAAGTCGTCTCTTCACTGTCGAATTTATCAGCCTGATCAGCCAAAATTTGGGTATGTAACAAATGTATGTGTTGCTAAATATGCAAGGCGTCAAGGGATTGCCAGCAACATGCTGTTATTGGCCATAGATGCTGCAAGACTCAATGGTACAGAAAACATTGAGCTATTCTAGAATAGCCTGTCCCAAATGAAAATGCATGATCGCTAATATCTTCAACACATTACAGGTGCTGAAAATATTTACATTCATGTGCATAAAGACAACATACCAGCATGGAGGCTCTATGACCGGATAGGATTCAAGGTACATGCCTTGTCTCAGTTTACTCGTGCAAATTTTCGTTAAGTTACAGAAGTGTGAATTGAAAATAACGTTCATGCTATTTGTTTGTAGATGGTGGACCGGGATGGCGCTTGTTCATCAGATCTGTGCTTACTCTACTTCAGTTCATAGGACTTGCTGACTAGATAGGAATAGAAGGAACATGGTCCCTAGTTCCGTCTCCCTGTGCAGGGAAATGCCACCAGTCCTCGCGATTTGGAGCGGGATGGTATGTGCCAAGGAATACCTTCACCACCATGTACATGATCAAAGTGTTTTCAAATGTTTGTGACTTTCGAGACTGTCACTACATCGGTGACAGTTCTGTATTCTGATGCCTCAGAATGTTGAGGTATCTGAATACTCCAAAAGCTTCTGTCATGTATAGTTTGCGCAGCTAGCAAAGTGCAAACATTTCTTCGTTGCCCCTGTGATTTTGCAATGAAAAGTTGAAAATACATGATCTTGGTACCTAATACTGTGACTGTGCTCTTGTTCCTGGTCATATACAATTGTCAAGTCATGGAACAACAGATGAACATCAATGCCCTCCACGTCTGGTAAACAGACCTGATGCTTCTGGTAGCCACATGTACAACTCGAATCTGTTGCATTGCACTTCCTAGTGACACGTGAGGTTTATTACTTCGCTGGAGCCGTGCCGAGCTCTTATCCCGGTAGATAGAATTACATAAAAATAAAAATAATAAGATAAAAAAACCACTTATGAATCCATCGGTCCATGGATTCATAAGCGGCGTGCAATTTGCATAGAACGATCAGATGGCCGTGATTAATGAGCCTTATGCAACGGCCTTACTTATATATTTTCTGAAAAATTACAAATTCGAATCGAATTCGTAATCCTTAAGCAAAACCGCTGACCTGTAAGGCTCCACGCGTGTGGTTTAGGCGGAGGACCCAGGGTTATCTCCGGCTCGAACCCGAGACCGGACCGTCCCGATCCGCGCGACACCAGAACAAGCCGAGCAGGGGTCATCGCCGACTCGCCGTCCTGCGGCGAGACCCAAGCCAACACAGCTCAGCCATGTCGGCGCGTGACCGCGAGACGGCCGAGGCGCTGGTGCGCCTCGCCGCCTCGCTGGACGGGGCGGTGCTCGGCCTCGGCACGGCGGCCGTCGCCGTCGCGTCGTGGGTCAAGTACCTCGCTGTCTCGGGGCAGCTGCGCCTCGTCGCCTCCGCGGCGACGGCCTCCATCGCCAACGCCGGATCCCTCCTCCGGGGAGACGACGGTGGCGAGCCGCGGATCGCCGCGGTCCGGGGCTACGTGCGGACCAAGGGCTCGTTCCTCCGGGCCCCGTTCTCAGGCGAGGCGGGCGTCGTCGTGAAGCACACCCAGATGGTGAGTCCCGCCGTCGTACGCTGGAGACTTGCTCGTTCAGATTAGGGTTTAGGCGAGCTCTAGACAGTAAGGATTCTGCGATTCTGTTTTAGTTTTCGTCTTAAAATAAATCTTCAAGGATTGGGTATTTGGGTTTTTGGTGATGGCTCTCGTGGCAACGAGATAATGGTCGGTACTGAATTCAGATGAAGCACTAGCAATTTTGGCCATTGGAGCCGTCATGACACCCTGTCTGGTGTAAATTCTGCTACACTAATTAGATTGAGGTCTCCAATTGTTGTACAAATTTAAACATAGAGTGGTAGAGAGTCTCCCTTCTTTAGGGTTTCCCATTTTCTTCAGTGGCTTCTAGTAGTTTGGAGTTCCATGATGCCCTCCTGCTGGATTTGGAGTTCCATGATTCCCTCCTGCTGGATTAGGAACTTGGGCAAATCTTCGCTAGTTTGATGGTTCTGTGATAGGAGAATTGTTAAGCACATTTTTAGAATATCAAGTCTTAATATGTTTTCAAGTACCTGGGTTTGAAGTCTGTTATAAGAGATTGCTTACCTTTTTCCCTTTGTTGTTTTGAAACACTGGATCTGCTTGTTATTCTTCCTTTATATCAATGTCTAACTAACTGGTAGTATGCGGTTTTGTACTTTGTAGTGTTTGTTCACAGAATGGAGAGGCATCTTTGGATGGACCTTTGATCTGCATGCTCTTCTTTTCAGATCATGGAAAGAGCAAATTGTGACAAATTTTGATTCGGTATTCCATCTACACACACAATATTGTTATTACGATAACTTTTACCTTGATTTTGACAGTGCTTCTCTTTCGCAAGGTTGCGTTTGTTCTGGCCAGTACCGAGTTAGGAAATCCTGCGGGAATGGTGCATATAAATGTGGATAATAAGGCACATGCGGATCAACCATTGCCTCTTATTACAGTGTTTCATAAACTTATCCCACTTGAGACGACTCCTTACACATTGTTCCAAACTATTATTGGCAATGGCTATCCGGTAAGTTCATTTGATTGCTGCATTAAGAATAGATATTTATCTATGCAATACTCAGCCCTGGACTAATATATCTCTTAAACTGTTATTTTATTTGTTCCATAGATTGCGTTGTTGGATGAAGAAAAAATACTACCGATTGGTAGGAAAATTACAGCAATAGGACTATGTCGTGAGAATGATGCAGGAAGTGTTGAGATCACATCGTGCTCAGAGATCCCCTTTTTCCTGTAAGATGTTATTTGGTATATTTTATATTCTTTCTTGCTGCAATCACCATTTTTGCCTCTGTGAAATTCCTTGTGAATAAGGGAAGGAGGACTTGCATTCTCTTGGTGCGGTTCCAAGTTTTAAACGCTTTTACCTTCATTCAGATCTGAGCTAACCAAGGATGAGATGCAAGCTCAGTTGGCTTCGCGTGCTAGGAAACTCTTTTGGGGTAGTATTGTCTTGGGAACCTTGTCGGTTTGCTTAGTGGCCCATGCCATTTACAGGTATTTGTTATGAACTTGTTGTGTGAACCAATGTACCGAGATATGTCATTTTCTCTATCGCTTGAGTTATGCTGATTGATGCTTGATTATCTAGACTAGAGATATCCTGATGAGCAATTTTAGTTTTTGCAGTCCTATGTGCTGTCAATTTGATGTTCATAATGTTGCAGGGGCTGGAAGAGAATCAAACTGCGGAGAGAGGCTAGGCAGGCACAACAGATGTTTGAGGAGGCTCAAGACGCTATTCAGGAAGATAACTCTAGTGATGATGAGGAAGTAGGAGATGGGCAACTATGTGTTGTGTGCTTAAGGAAGAGAAGAAAAGCAGCTTTTGTTCCATGTGGGCATCTTGTCTGCTGTTGCAAATGCGCATTAAGAATGGAGCGTGAAGTTGAACCATTGTGCCCTATGTGTCGTCAAGACATCAGATACATGATAAGAATTTATGACTCTTGAGGTAAATGGAAAACATCCTTTAGTATTGTATAAAGATGATGAGTCAGATTTTTATCTCAGTGCTCTTGTTTCTTACGATGTACTATTTGGAATAATACACTGAATAAAATCGGTAGCCTTCTTGTTTGGTTGCTTCATTAATGACAGAATCGGTACCCACCTGAGTTGCTCTGTTTAATTTGTTCACAGCTGAGACACCTATTTCTGTCCATTTTGTCTGAATTTTACCATAACCTAAATAGCATATGAAATGAAGTTGAGATCGAATTTGTTTGATTTTATTTGCAGGTACGTTGGTGATAAGATCTACATGCTCCCTAGCTGACCCATGCAAACCTGAGGAGCACAACTGTTCATCCTGCTGGGCATTTTCCTAGTCTAGGCTACTAGTTGACTGGGCGACTTTGGATTTGTGAATATAATGTCTGCCAAATTATGCTCTTGATTGCCGGGGACAAAATAGCTTATCTGAAGTTGTGAACTAACACAGAGTTAGTTTTTGTTTGCTTTGCGCATATCTTTATCCATCATGTAAAGCATAGTTTTTGCTGCTAATAGTTTAAAGATTTGGGCATTTTCTGCCATCTGATCGTCACCTCTAGGGCTGTGTAAGTGTGTGGGTTGCAAAAGATAATGTTGCTCGTCGAGATGAACGCAATGCTGTTCCAGCTCTACGGTAACCTGGCTCCAGATGACAGCGGTGTCCATGCGCCGGAGCCTTGACGCTTGCCAGCAGATAACATCGCCGAAGCTGTCTTTGGCTAACCGTCAAGTCCTATTATGATGCTGTATTCAGAAACTCCGTCAAGTCCTATTCAGAAACTCTGTCTTTGCTCTCAGGTCTCAGCTATAGTATCACATAGAGATCGGTCTGGCACCCCGCATCTGGTCAGCTGTCAATGTACAACGAGCAAAGGTCAACATGGCTGGCACGACAGAAAATGCCCCCTAACCGGTAACCATGGAGCAATGTTACTGTATTTAGTGGTGGACTACGATAGATCGCGTCTCGCTAAGTACATGCAAAAACTACTATAGTTAACACTCTTTTGGAACGAATACTATAGTTAGCACTTAGCTATGATACAAGCGAATTGGCTTATAGTTCAATAGTAATGGTAGAACGGTCCAGTGGGACGCTACCCATTAGGGTTTAAATCCTGGTGCTCGTACCTTTTCTTGGGATTTTTTCAGGATTTATCGGCGTTATGCGTTAAGTGGTAAGCGACGTTCCCCTCGACAACGAGGCGCCAGTGGTCACTTCGAGAATCTCCAGATTTGCTGGCTGCTCAGTCCTTTGAAGGTGCTCATAGGGGTAGGGGTAGGTTTGCATATGTGTATTCATAGGAGTGAATGTGTGTGCGTGTATGAGCGTTAATTTAAAAAAAAAACTTAGCTATGATGCAATAGAATCTTTCATTTAAACCTCCTTTCCCCCCTTCTGCTCCCCACCTCTTAGACAAAAGTACAAAACTACTTGAGCAGCTATTAACGATCCATGGTATGGTAATGGTACGAGAAAATGAGACCCAATAGCAACTCCTTCACTCGGTGAGTACGTGCAGATACTTAGCACTAATAACACTGATTGCCGTAAGTTGGGAATGGTACGATGCCCGGCAATGTATTTTTCACCCTTGGGATGTAAGATCCTCTCAGTGCAGGCAAAGCAGTGTGCAAAGTCGACATTCTTTCTCACAGCTGCCCCATCGTGCTTCAGGAATCGCCTACCGGCTGCAGCAACACAAACAGACTTGTTTAGTTGTTCAGAACATTGACCTTGGGGGATGCAACACATATATCTCGATAATTGATATTGTTGTTTTGTATGTCTCAGCACAGAGGGCAGTAACACTAAACATGCAGATTATATTGCTGATTAAATGAAGAGTTTTCATTTACTAGATACTTGCTTTCATTCACAATATTCCATAAAGGCAAGATCCATCCAACATTGTAAGATGCAGACTATGTTGTTAACGAAGTCAAACAATACAGTTTTGACCAAGCTACTCGAATTATACAAGCGTGCACAAAAGTAGCATCATCAACTTAGGAGATGCAATGTAATAGATCTGGTGGAGTTGTCAATGTATAGTCAAATTCAGTTTTCCCTAAGATCAGCTAGGATAAGCTCCCAGATTAGCTGGACACCAAAATCCTGGAATCATGAACATATATCCACCTAAAACAAGTCTGTTGCATAAAAGATATAATTGTTTAAACTTAGTTACTATAGTTGTCTACTTGCTCATTCTTTTACGGAGATCTATCGGTTTACAATTGAAGAGAAGCACTCACCAGTAGAATCTGTACCCAAGGGCTCACAACAAGTCACATAAAAGCCATTCTTAGCCCGTCTTTTGCCACAGTGATAAATTTCAGCGAAAAAGAGCTGTTCCTGCGAACCCTCCTTGGTGGGCCTAGCAGTGAAATTCATGTGTGTGTAAAAACGATTTGACTCAGGCACACTGATGACAGGCACGACATCCAACAGCTCAAATTTGATCTGGACACAATAAATCAAGGACAGTTAAGTTGTGGGACTGCAATGTAGTGAATTGAACAATCCAAGATTGATAAATAGCAATACATTCCTTTCCAAAACAAGTGAATAGGTTGTGATAACGCACCTTCGTTCTTTGGTTGTTGTCCTCCAAGACACCCTTTGCAAATCTCTTGGACTGCTCAATATGAATCCTTGGGTTGACCCGAAATACATGCGGATTTTTTGCGTGAGGAGCAGTTTCACAGCTGCACCCAAAAAAACCATACATACAAAATAGTATCAAACTGATTCTCAGGAAAGCAGATAGATAGATTAATGGATCAATGAAACATACTACTACTCTATCATGCATCAGAATGCAAGAATGCATCACCCGTACAAGAAAACTAATTGTCTAACCTACCCATTCAAAGGTACTAGATGAATCAAGTCTTCGAGAATCTGTTATATATAATTATATATGGCATCCATGGTGCAATCACTGTGCCTTTGTCAATAAGATGAAAGCCGGGCGCATAAAGCATAACACTCATAGGTATATTACATTAGTGGCACCAATACACTTATAAGCTACATTTGAGCAACACCGATGTTTTGCGCCATTATTTGGACATAACAGTACAGTCTCCATGCATATTATACCCTTGCAACCTCTCAAAGGTGGGATGCACATTGATCCTAAATTTAGTGTTAGATTTCCATGCGTAATTACATTACATGCCAGATGCACCAAAGCAAAATCTTCCACAATCCTTTCCAGAAAAAAACATACAGATGCACATTAGGCTAGGGTGTTCGCATTGTGGATAAGCAGGGGACTAGGTTGCTATGTTATGGCAATGTGACAATTTTTTCCTGCGTTATACAACATGCTGCACTATGAAATCATGACGGAACCAAGCTAATTAACAGACGGAATTCCATTAAATTTGCTCTGCTTACCGAGCAGGCACAGGCTGTGGCGGAGCAGGTAAGGGCACCGGATAGTCGGAGGGCGGCTCAGGGAGTTCAACCGGGCTTGGGTCCACGAAACTGGAGCTTCCGGGGCACTCCAATCCTGAGGGCCTCAGCGTGAGGGCGGAGGACGGCAAGAGAAGGGGTGATCCAGATCCAGATTCTGTAGGCTGTGGCGCCGCGCCGCGATGCTGCGCGTCCATGTCCATCGACATCGTGGCCGTGACGAGGTGGCCGCCGCAGGTGGAACCCTCGGTAGGCGGTGGCAGCATCGATGGTTGCGACTTAGATGTTCTTGATCGAGGATGCAAAAGGGCCCGAACGGACGCGGACGCAAACGTCCAGCCGTCCGAATCCCTTGCAACTCCGACAGGTGGCGCGCACCGATAGGTTGGCCTGTGGGAAATCAGCGAATTTGATTTTATTTAGTTTTTTTTCATTTTTTTTCAACGAAAACTATTTTTTGAATTTGAAAACGCGAACCCTCAATGTCCGAATCAACTAGCCGGAGAAAATACTCTGCAAGCATCGGAAGCAGAGGACACGAGACCACGCATCAGTGAAAGTTGAAAGTGTAAAAAAGCTCGTCGTAGACATCTTAATCGCAAAACTAGTTCTTATTTTCGCAAAGTAGTTCAGCGCCACTATTAAAGCCGATGATCTTAAGTGCCCACTTTGTGTTTGTCCAATGGCACCTCTCCGTAGGGCAACGGAACACCAAACTATGTGGCAAGCAAGCTTTCTGAAAAAAAAAGGTGTAAAAAAGCAACGCAGATGAGACAACCGTGACTAACAGGCGCCTCTTAGCCCGCCGCCCTCGCCCAAAGGTGACTCCGCCTGCGCCGCCTGGCTCCGTTCCTCTCGCCTTCGGCCTCCTGTCGGTGGAAAGGAGGAACGGAGGTCTATCGTCTTAGTAGATTTACTGTTTTATTAGGTTTTTTCTTCAGTTATTTCTCTTTCCACCATAATAATTAGGGTTAGGTTTTGTTTGACCGCTTCAATGTCTTTGATTCGGCTTCCTGCTTCGTACCAGATCGTTGGTGGACGCGTCGTCATCTCGGATGATGGCATGTTCCTGAGATCGAGGTATGTTGGAATAATTCTTCTCGACGAGGGATTAGATCTATTTTTCTCCTTCTGCGAGATCGTTTTTCGGCCGCCGGTGCTACCGGCGACAGCGAATCTGTCCTTCCAGTTGCTGATGGTGATGCTAGCAACGTCAGATCTGATGTTCAGTTCAACCTTCAAAAGACACAACCGATGTGCTCTCGACGTCCTTTACTCCCTAAATGGTCGAGCATACTACGTCTTTTATGCGGTCTCCATGTTCGTGGAGTCTTCTGTTGGTAGGGACTATGGTTTTCGGGTCCAAATCTGGTATACTTCCATGGAGTTTTTTGAAGAGTACGCCACCGGACGCGAGAAAGATGAAGGTTCGAGACCTAGTGGTGTGCTTTAATGTAATTTTATTTTATATTGAGGTCTCAGTTATAAAAGAGGTTTTAATTTAATAAAAATCAGTCCCTTTTAAAAAAAGAGACAATCGTGACTTTTATTTTTACAAAAAATATTTTCAAAACTTTTTATTTTTAGATATTTATTACAAAGTTATATTCACAATTTTATATATAATAGTACGGGGAACCTATAATCAGCTAATATGCACTTAGACCTTGTTTAGATGGCTAGAAAGTTGTATTCTGGTACTGTAGCATTTTTCGTTTGTATTTGGTAATTATTGTCCAATCATAGCCTAACTAGATTTAAAAGATTTGTCTCATGATTTATAATCAAACTGTGTAATTAGTTATTTTTTTACCTATGTTTATTGCTCCATATAAACGACTAAAAATTGATGTGATAAAAAAATGAAAAAACTAGCAATTTATAGGCAACTAAACAAAGCCTTAGTTCACAGAATGAACACCATGACTGTTGCCAAAATTACCACACCATCCTAAAAAATCTCCTCCTTCACAACTTTAGTTTGTTTTAACTCAAAAGCTGATGGTAAGTGGCTCCTCGAGGCTCCACGCTCCAGCACGGGGAACAGACAACAATCATAGGCTCCACTCCCGGCGCCAACTTAGCCGTTGCTCCGCTCAAACGGTCCTCCCGCTCTGTATTTAAACGTCTCCACGCGCCGCTCCCCTCCTCTCAAGTCTCAACTCTCAACAACACATCACTGACTCACACGATCACTGTCGCACTGAGAACACAAGCACCGCACAGTCGCACACCCACGAGCCAATGGCGTCCCCCACCGGCAACTCGAGCCTGCGGAGCTGCTGCTCCCTCCCCAACCTGCTGGTCTGGCTCCTCAACCTCTCGCTCCTCGTCCTCGCCGCTGCCGCGCTCGGCCCGGTCTTCCTCCTCCGCCCTCGGCCGACGCCCTTCGGCTGGGCGCTCGTCTCCGTGCACGCCACGACCCTGCTGTCCGCGCTCGCGGCGCTGCACGCCCAGCTCACGCACCTCTGCCTCGCCGCGCACACGGCGCTCGCTCTCGCCGCGATGTTCGGACACGCTCTGGCCTCGCTGGCCTTCTTCCTCCGCCACGACCACAGCCTCCGCCTCCTTGGCTCCGCCAGGGACCGCCGGGAGCAGTTCGTGCTGGCGTTCCTCGAGGAGCTGCTGCTGCTCGCCATGTTCGCCGCGCAGGCCGTGGCGCTGGCGGCCACGTGCGTGTTGAGCCAGCGGTGGGCGAGGGAGTACCAGGCGACCGAGACGGAGAAGGCGGCCGCGGCGAGAAAGCGAGGGAGGAAGATGGCGCGTGTGCAGGCTGAGTCGGCGGCCGCTGCCGAGGCCGGGGTGAAGGCCGTCGACGAGAAGGTGATGCGGAGCAGCAGCGGCAAGAAGGTGCACTGGGCCAACAACAATGGATTCGAACAGTGCTAGAACAACCGACACATGGAAGTAAAAGAATCACTATTCACTACTAGTCTCCTAGCTATGTTATTGTTCAGGGTTATGATGGCCATTATAGTGTGGCCACAATATCATCAACTAGAGTTGCTATTTGTTCTTAGGGGCTACTATGTATACTACTATTAGATTAGAGTAGTTCTGTTTACTAAACTTTCCATATCTGTGTGAAATGAAGCTTAGCTTGTTTGACACAGGACATTGATAAACCAATGATTTCTTTGTTTGTTACAGCAGCACCATTACACATTTACAATGTTTGAAGGCCGTGGTAAATAACATTATTGCCCTTCTGGCAGACTCTGTTAGCTACTCTCTAGTAGTTGGCTAGATAACTGTACACGAACATGCTACAGCCGACACGAATAGCTTACTATTTTTAGTCCTGACTCGGTTAAATTAGCCGGAACTCAAAAACCAGTACAGCTCCCTCTATCATCCAGCACCATCCTGAAGCACTGTCCTTCGGCTGGGGCAAACTAAACCAAATAAATCAGTTTAACCTTGAGCTCAGATCACCCTGCCGTTTTTCTGTGTTCTGAAACAACCAATCACCGATGGAGCTGCAGAGGCAAAGAATCGTTGACGACAAAGACATTGTCAGTGCTAAATCGCCAAATATAGCGTCAGTGCTCAAGATCGATAACCCAATACACGAGTATATGAGGAAACATGGCATAACAGACAAAGTGTGCAGTTGTCCTTACTCCTTAATTAGTAAATATTACCTGAGAGAGATGGTGTCATAGCGAAATCATATTGTGGCAGCAACACTCCAGCGGCAATTGGAATGGCTATTATGTTATATGCCACGTCTCAGGCCAAATTTTGGTGAACTTTTGCCATCGTTGCCTTCGACAGGGAGATCTCATCTGAAAAAATCAAGTGCCATTAACAGTTAGAATGTATCTGTACTGAGAAAACACAGTTAAAATGCAAATAATAATCATTCCAGAAAAATACCTCTCCACAGTTAATTGCATCTTCTCGTAAAATATCTGATATAGCAATAGCACCTATAATTCCTTCTCCTTCACGACCAACGTAAGGAATTGACTTTGACTGATGTGATGATGATGCTTCACTGGACGACATAGACTCCAGCCGGTTTCTAAGGTCTCTCAGTTCAGTTGGTGATGCTTTTGTTTCAAAACGATCATGCACCCAACCCAAAGTGCCTACTGCAACTAAACTCCCATCTACTTCGGCCAAACAGTTATTCAGGATCTGTAAGCTGACCACTTGTAATCGGAATATCAGCCCAGTAAAAGAAAAACGAAGTGACAGGAAGTTTCTGTTCAAAGTATAGTGAGCAAATTTTTTTGGTAATACGTATCTGTATTTCTAGTTAAGAAAACCATACAAAGCTTACAAATACAGGTACGTACGAACAGGATACATAGACAGCTGTACCAACAAACTTGCACAAAGGTCCCTAGCAAATACAAAAATTACAAGGAGGACCCTAGACCCTGTGCATCCCACAGACACGCGAAATCGCCAACGCCGACCACCGCCGTCGCGAACGCCGACCGCTGCCGTCGCTGAAGAAGACGCGAAGAACACCCCGGAACAGAGGAACCCCATCGCACAAAGGCTTTGAAGAGAGCCGCAATCGATTAAGGCAACGCCGAAGGACCATCGGCCGGGGACACACCCCAAGCTCCTCTGTTCCCGGAACGAGCTTGCCATCGGCAACCGCCGAAGAGAAGGAAAGCTCGATCTGCTCGCCACCGTGCCAAAGATCCCACAGCTATCACAGCATCCTGGAGGAACAAGAAGGCCAGCAGCACCGCCAACGGACAACTTACCGGCCTCAGACTCCTGTACAGGCGACCTCCACAGGCTCGCCGTCGTCGCCGGAGTGGAGCGCTGACGGGGCGAGGAAGAGTCCGAGAGGACTTTATTCCACCACGACGCCGCCGCCATCACCTCGTCGACGCCACCAGGAACACAAGCCGCGGAGGACAGCCGCGCCCCCCCCCCCCCGTAAACCCTAACTCCGCCGCCAACGGATGGCGAGCAAAAACCAAGACCTCACAGGCCCGCCGCCATCACCGGAGAAAGTGACGACGAGGTGGGAGAGAGCCTGGAGAACCTTTTTCGACCATGGCGACACCGTCCCCACCTTCCGACTGCCGCTGGGAGACCAAGCCCCAAATTAGGTACCTAATCTACGCCGCCGGTCGAAAATCCACCCTTCCCCCACACATCCGAGGGCCCAAAGGCCACCGGAGGCGGCGGGGAACGGCGACCTCGCCGGCGGGAGAACGAATCGCCCCTTTTTCGCCCCTCTCAACTGTAGCAGGGAGAGGTTTCGAGAAAGAGAGGGTAGCAATTAACAACTAGAATAGGGGCCCAAATTTGCTCATCGAAGATGATGGAAACAGATTGATAGAAAGTTACCTAGGGAAGTTCCTATTAAGATAGCTGTAGGTGTAGCTAATCCAAGTGCACAAGGACAGGAAACAACCTGCAGGGAGTAAAATTAGTCCAAACAAACGCTTCAAATGTGGTTTTGCGAAAGAGGTTTTGAATGAGATTTCAGGTATTGCAGTGCAATTACCACACCATATTAAGGGCACATCTTAGTTGACGAAATGTGAAATCAGTCAATTTGATAAAATTCCAGGAGTTAGACTGAAATGCTGAGTTTTTTTCTTCTATTAAAGAAAAACTATAGCAGGGCAGCTTACTAGCACTCCATCCAAAGAGCAGTGTCATGTTTTAGTATCTTAATTTTGACAAATTATAGATAAAAACTATCAATATTTATAATATTAACTAAATGCCATTAGATTCATTATGAAATGTATTTTCATAGTAAACAACAAGATTTGTACGGTCTTTATCTAGATGTGACATGCAGACTGAACTTTATTTCCTTCAACCGGCAGAAACTGTTAACACCTCTTCCGTTGAGAAACAATTTTTTTTATCAAAACAATAAGAATGAGCTTGTAACTAGCTATATTCTCTCTCTATCTCTCTCTCTCTCTCTGTCTGAACTGTAACTAGCTATATTCGATAATGTGTGTGGTGCTTGTTCAAATTATGATTATGCATCCTGATCTATTGCTGCTCAGTGCAGTACTACTACCGCTATGGAGAACACCCCCTGAATTGCTGTGTGTTTAATTTGTTCATAGATGACTTTTTTTTTTTTTGAAAGGAAGTTCATAGATGACTTGAGACACCTATTTTTGTCCATTTCGTCTGAATTTTACCATAGTCTAAGTTGCATATCAAATGAAGCTCAGCATGAATTTGTTTGATTTTAATTATTTGCTGCTGCTGGATGCTGATAAGATCTAGTTCACGCTTCCTAGCTGACCCATGCAAACCTGAGGAGCACAACTGTTCATCCTGCTGGGCATTTTCCTATAGTCTAGGCTACTAGCTAACTGGGCTACCTTGAATTTCTGAATGTAATGTCTTGACCCTCCAAATTATGCTTTTGATTAATTGCCTGGGACAAAATAGTCTCATTGAATTCAAGCAAGCCTTTGCATACGCGATACGTTCGTGAAAAAAAAAAAGAGGGACAGTGACTACTTTAGTGAGTGAGCTACCACAGAAGTCACCGGAAAGCAGGTAGCTAGGACATATATATACCGTACGGGAATGCATGATATGCAGTGACATACGATGATGTACTGTAGTGTGATACGGTGAGATAGCCTTTATTTGACCTTGACCACACATCATCATATATTCGTTCAACGATCGTCTTCAACGTTATATCTTGTAGCATGCCAAATGAATGGCGTCGTCCTGTCATGACAACTTCTATATATGCATATAGGGCCTCTATCCGGCCCTGACGCACCTCGCCGCGCCGTCGCTGCCACACTTCCACGGCAACCGGCCGCAACAGCCAGCTGTCAATGTGCAAGCCGACGACCACTGAAAGTCTGGGAACCCGTCGCAACGGAGAAGAGGTACCGGAACGCGATGGGAAGAAAGGAGTTTTGAGTCCATCTCAATCCGGCCGGTCTCTACCGCAAGTTCTTGAGGATCTTCATCTGCGGATGCACATGCATGGAGACTGGAGAGTAAAAGAGATTGCCATTACGAATCTCACGTACAAAACTACCGCACAAAAGAGAACAGAGAGCTGAGGACCTCGCTCAGAGACCTTTTTTGACCGAGCTCACGCAGTCAGGCTCCTTTTTGTGTTGATCACCAAGGCAAAGACGACTGCGAAGACCGTGTGCGTCATGGCGGCATGCACTCCACTCGCGCCGGCCGGCAGCGAGGATGGTGCCGCGCTGCGCACCGGCTTGTGGACGGCCTATATATACACGCCCACAGGCCACAGCAAGCAGCAGCCTGCACTTACATGTTCATACTCTGTAGCTAGATATATAGCTTTTCTTCGTCCATCGGCGATGGCCGGCAGCAACGAGGGCGCCGGCAATCCTCCTGCCCACCGGTACGCCACCATGAATATCGATCCTTCATGCGCAACTAATTCAGTCGTCATTGTATACCCGGCCAAGAATTATATTGTATATATATGTGTATATATGTAATGTTATTAATTTGACCGGCTGTGGTGTGTGATACGTATTGTTTGCATTCATGCAGCAGCAACCTTGATTACTTGAGCAGCACCTTTGTTGATCACTTCAACAACATACCGGAGATGCTGAACGCCGAGCAGAGGCCTCGGCCACTGGACGCAGATCAGTATGCTGATGACCAGGATACCGACCAGTCCAATACGTGTGCAAAGTTGGCCGTCGAATTCTACAGCCAGCAGCCGGTACGTGTCCTGACTAGTACTGCTACGGTATACCCGCGGCACTCGGAATCAGGCTCTTTGCCGAGAGACGTAAAATATAAAGCGAGAATATTTCCATTTTCACCATGTATAATATATTGTTCAGGTCCAGCTGCTGGCTAGAGGCGCAGATAATAATGTACCAACACACTAGTACGTTGTACGTATATGTATACTAACTACTACTGCTCACAACAGGGTAACTCTCCCATCAGTTTGCTTCGCGCCAAGGACAGCCATAAATTTTACCTGGAGGACGGGACCGTCTACTACCATGTCAACTTCAAGGCAGTGTTGATCAACCATCCGCCAGCTAGACGCGAGCCACCGCCTTACACCTTCTTCGCTGAGGTCACGGGTGAAATGGACCCCGAGAACGTCACCATGGTCGTTCTGTTCCGCACCAAAGGTAAGCCAGCCGACCTAGCTATAGCTACATGCATCATGCGCGTACTGCTCAAAATCAAAAGGATTATCCTAGAATCCCGTTGTCTTCTGGGGTTGGAGAAGTTCTGATTTTCAAGAACGCGAATTTCTTAGGATGAACATCCATGCCTTCAATGTATCTTATATAATGCCCAAAAATTGAATAGGTTGGCCCTTAACGAGGACTATATGTTTCGCAAAAAAAAAAAAAAAAAAAAAAAGAGAGGACTATATAACCCCTCAATTTATGAAATACAAAATGCTGATTGAGCAATTTACAAGTACAATTCTAAATTCTATTTGAGTAAAGGAATATTTTGAGGTTTTACTCCTAGACGAAACAAAATACGTAGAATATTATATTCTATTATGAAAAAAAAAATCCAGATAGACTAAAAAAAGTTTCATTTTCATTTTCCAATTTGGAAATCACATTTATTTCTTGCGTATGAATAGAAAAAATACAACGACTCAAAGAAGTTTTTCCACAAACTTTGTACACGTTTATACATGCACGTCCCTTTTGGTTCTGCAATTACGAAGATTTATTTGTATACTGCGTGCACGCGCAGAAGAACGGCAGACCCGGGACAACTGCGCGTACTGCACAGGCCTCCGGCATCCCAAGCAGGGAGGTTTTGTGGGCCACCAACCAGAAGGCAAGGAACTGACAATGAATTATTCGTTGTTTATGTTCGGGTTAGGAGTACCATACATAATTGAATTGAGATTAATGGATAATGCTCTATGGTTTTATTACTGCAGATGAGGATGATAGCGACGAAGACAGTGACAGTGACAACGAGTAAAGACTAGTCGAGAGGAAGAGGAAGACAAGGACGAAGCTTTTACTGCTGCCGACTGACTAATCAACAAGGAATCAGGCATTCAGGCATGCATGTACGAGGCGGCGTCCTCAGCTAGTTGTTTAACTACAACGCCGAGTAATAGTACTCCTAAACTAGCACCTTACTGTTGTGTACTCTGTCCTACGCTAATATAGTACGTACCAGTCAAGTCAGGATTATGTAGCTTTCTAGCGTGCTACATAGTGTTGTGTTTGTGTACCTGAGCTACGCTAATATGCGTACCATTCACGATTAGCTCTCTATCGTGTCCCATAGTGTTGTGTATCTGAGCTACGCTAATATAGTACGTATCCAGTTTTTTCATGTAAGACTTGCTTTCTTCTTATTATATGATATATTGAACACCTTATAATGTTTCAAATAAACATTTTTTTTATTTAAAAACATCAAAGTCACATAATCACATAGCAGTGGCGCGCCAGAAAATGTTGCCTAACCAGAAACCATGAATCGCATCCACGGGAGAGTGAATATTAGTGGTCGACAACGATAGATCGCGTCTCACTCAGTACATGCAAAAGCAACTATAGTTAGTAGCAATGATGCGATAAAATCTTTTTCACCGAAACCTCCTCTGCTCCCCACCTAGACAAAACGACTGGAGCAGCTATTAACGATCCATGGTACGGTACGGGAACATGAGACCCAATAGCATTTCCTTCAGTCAGATACTTCGCATTAATAACACTGATTGCCGTAAATGTTGGGAATGATACGATGCCCGGCAATGTATTTGTCACCCTTGGGATGTACGATCCTCTCAGTGCAGGCAAAGCAGTGTGCGAAGTCGACATTCTTTCTCACCGCTGAGGCCCCATCGTGCTTCAGGAATCGACTACCGGCTGTAGCAACACGAAAAGGCTTGTTAGTTGGTTCATAACGTTGACCATTGGGGATGCAATATATCTCTATATTTTTGTTTGTAGTCACAGAGGCAGTGAAACTAAACATGCAGATTAATTTGTGATCAAATGAAGAGATTTCACCTACTAGATGGTTGCTTTCA
The DNA here is from genome assembly GCA_023333625.1 of Bothriochloa decipiens. Lineage (NCBI taxonomy): Eukaryota > Viridiplantae > Streptophyta > Magnoliopsida > Poales > Poaceae > Bothriochloa > Bothriochloa decipiens. The sequence goes on from CM041629.1 coordinate 7,529,262, forward strand.
TTCACCACATTCCATAAAAGCATGATAAATCCAACAATGTAAGATGCAGATTATGAGGTTCACGAAGTCAAACAATACATTTTTGACCAAGCTACTCGAATTATACAAAAGTGCACAAAAGTAGCATCAACAGATTAAATTCAAAGAAATTGTAATATAATGTTAACTTTGTAGCAATTGACACTATTGGAAGAGGATAAAATCTGATTTCCAATGTCTCCTAAATAAACTCTATGCCTTACATTGTTGGGATGAAGTACTGGATAAAACATTCCTCAAAGACGATAATGAACAAAGAAAAATAATCACCCTTTACAAAGTTTGCAAAGACCATAATATCAACTTAAATGGCACGTGTGCATCTAGGTGTGAAGCATTCATGTGTTCACAAAGTAACTCGTGTCGGAATCAGGAGCAAGGTGATTGTTACTATAATGGAGGCATGCTTTAGCAGAATATGCTAAATTCATGTGCGCAACCATTTAAGTCATATTGTAATCATCAGTAGCAGGTGAAGGTTACTATCATGGGCATGCTTGAGCAGAAAATATAAAAATCTGAGGCAAAAACAAATTCAAACAATACCGGTATATACATTAAAGGCCGGATTGGAATTGGATTGAACTAGAGAACTCTATAATTTACTTCAAGTCTACTAAATTCTAGGGCTTTGAATCCCAAAATAAACTCCATTTCCAAACAGCGCCTAAGTGTTTAGTTAGGAACAAACCTGTTATCATGAGACCATTCCATGATTTTTGTGGGAATCATGAGGTGGCCACCAATCTCTCTAGCATTATGCTTATGTGAAGATGGTGATGGGCCAATTAATTATAATAAAAAGAGAAACATGAGGAACGAAAAATGAGTTTTCAACCCATTCCTGAAACCATCCACCCACGGGCCGCAGAGGTGTATGGGTGCACAACGTGGATAGGGGACATGAGCTTATGCAAGGAGACTTCTCCACTGTCATGTCAATATCATTTACCTTAGGAAAATCATTATATCATTATTCGTATTTAAAAGCCTATAAACAAAGATCTAGAGTCTCATTGTCAGGTCAAGGAACAAACAAGGTACTTTTTCACTCCATGTGTCCCAAGCCCAATCACAATGACCTAGGACGCAGCCTTAAATTTGCCAACACCATGACCTGCACACACACCTGAAAATGTGAAGTCGTCCTAACACAAGTCAAATCCTGCAAGACTTACGAGTAGTTAATGGCTAAGGTTTCCAATGTGGTTAGCCTCTCCATCAGATTTCTTTTCCACGCCAGTGAAAACCAAATTTCATTATGGAAGTAACGAAATTACAAAGTTTGATACGGAACGTTACTACAACCCCAACACCATAGAATGCATTCCCAATACCGATCACCCAGGGATCAGATGTCCAGGAAAAAAAAAAGCCACCTATTGAGTATCCAATCTCCTATACCTAAAAGGCAGCATTTTAGGAAATGGAGGTGCTGCAGCAGATTTCCTATCTCATATCCTGTACCTACCATTTTTAAGAGATCTACTAAAACCAGCCTAAATCCACCTAAATGAAGGAGACAATCCCCACTTTTTTAAGTGCTCTTTTATGTATCCCAAATTCATCTTAAGATACTCTCCTAATAAAACAACTTATAGGAGATGCAATGTAAGAGATCTGATGGAGTTGTTAATCTATGACAAATTCAATTTTCCCAGATTAGCTGGACACCAAACTCCTGGAATCATGAACTTATAACCACCTAAAACAGAAAATGTTAACTGCTAAAAAAACCCACACTCTGTTGCATAAAAGATATAGTTGTTTAGACTTAGTTATTAGTTACTATAGTTGTCTACTTGCGCATTCTTTTGCGGAGATTTGTTGAATTACAACTGACAAGGAGTACTCACCAGTAGAATCAGGACCCAAGGGCTCACAACAAGTCACATGAAAGCTATTCTTAGCCGGTCTTCTGCCACAGTGATAAATCTCAGCGAAAAAACGCTGTTCTTGCGAACCCTCCTTGGCTTGCCTAGCAGTGAAGTTCATGTGTGTGTAGAAACGATTTGACTCAGGCACACTGATGACAGGCACGACATCCGACAGCTCAAATTTGATCTGGACACAATAAATCAAGGACAGTTAAGTTGTGGCACTGCAATGTAGTGAATTGAACAATCCAATATTGATACATAGCAATATATTCCTTTCCAAAACAAGTGAATAGAATGTGTTAACGCACCTTCTTTGTTTTGTTGTAGTCCTCCAAGACACCCTTTGCAAATCTCTTGGACTGCTCAATAGCAACTTTTGGGTTGACCCGAAATACACGCGGATTTTTTGTGTAAGGAGCAGTTTGCCTGCACCCAAAAAACATACATATATAATAGTATCAAACTGATTCTCAAGAAAGCAGATAGATAGATTAATGGATCAATGAAACACATTACTACTCTATCATGCATTAGCATGCAAAAATACATCATCTGTACAAGGAAAATAATTGTGTAACCTACCATTCAAAGATACTAGATGAAAAAAAGTCTTCGAGGATATGTTATATATGGCATCCAGGGTGCAATCACTGTGCCTTTGTAAATAAGATAAAGGTCGGCCGCATTACTCATACATTAGTGGCATCAACACACTTAAACTACATTTGAGCAATAATGATAGTTTGCGCCATTATTTGGACATATCAGTACAGTCTACATGCATTTTATGCTTGCAAACTGACAGGTGGGATAAACATTGGTCCTAAATTGGCTGTCATCTTTCCATATGTCATTATAAGTCAGATGCACAAAAGCAAAATCTTTCATCATCCTTTTGAGAAAAAACATATTGAACGCACATTTGGCTAAGGTGTTTGCAATGTAGATAAGCAGGAGACTAGATTGCTATAGTATGCCAATTTTGCCTGTGTTATACTTATACAACATGCTGCACTATGATTCAAAGTCACAACTACATTTTTTTTTTGTGCATGACCACTTTTACAACACATAGCCATGAAAGCCTATGATCTCAATCCGATGCACAAAGCATACCTAAATCTTTACTATTTCACAAGGCATCATAATTTGTTGACTTTGTGAAATAACAGCACTAACAATCATATTTCAAATGCTGCTGCTAATGTGCGCACATGAGAACATCAGAACAATACACCCAAAAGAAGAAAAAAAAGTGATGCAAGGTACCACTTTGCAAAAAGAGAGTAGTTTGTGCCTTTGTGGTGCTTCATGCAGTTACGATACACCATTTGCTTTAAGCAAGTTATACTTGCAACAAAACTTGAAGTACTCTTACAATAAAGTAAGTGCTTTGTAGTCCCTCTATTCTAAATTATAAGATGCTTTGGTTTTTCTAGATATGTAGCTTTTGCTATGCAATTAGATGTACACTGTGTCTAAATACATAGTAAAAGTAATGTATCCACAAAAGCCAAAATATCTTGTAATTTGGAAAGGAGGGAGTATGGAACAATTTGACAAAATTTGATTATCTACTAATCACTACCACTAAAAAAGGCCAGAATGGCATAAAATAGAAGTGGTGGTGCTTTGAGTGTTATCTTATAGTGTGAAGCAATGGTGGTGGAAAAATGATTGAAGTCACATATTTTGAGAGGCAACTAAACAGATTTCTTGAAAGAAAGGTACCCTTACTGTAAAAACTGGTGTGTGGGAACATCTATCCTGCTACTCCCTTTGGCCTGTGCCCTGTTTGGAATGCAACCCTCCCACTCATCTATATTGTGATGTACTCAATCCATTCCAAATCATAATATATTATGGCTTTCCTAGATACGTAACTTCACTTATGCACTTAGATATACACTATGCCTAGATACATAGTAAAAGCAATGTACTTCTAATTTAGAATGGAGAGAGTACTTGTCAAATAAGGTAACATTACATAACTATAAAATTGAAATACGCACTAAGCGTGTTCTAAAAAAACAATAAAAGGTGCCTTTTCAAGACGATTTTGCATTTGATTTTCACATGTCCAATATAAATATATATGAAAAAATGCTCAAAGTTTACAACGTTTAATTTGGGGTTATGTCCAATACAAAATGGAATGTCTCTCTGGTCTGTAGGAGATGCTAACGTACTAGACGTGCCACAAAGGTGACAGGAGGGAGAAAAATTAAGAAGAGTTGAGCACTAGCTAACAGTGCGGTAAGTTAAAATTTGGTGTCTGCGTGGTATGCAGTCATGCAGACTGTCTGATTGGGACGATAAGGAACCAAATCAATTACGGAGGGAATTCCATTAAATTTGCTCCACTTACCGAGCAGGCACAGGCGGTGATGGAGCAGGTTTGGGCACCAGATAGTCGGAGTCGGAGGGCGCCTCAGGGAGTTGAACCTCGCCCGGGCTGATTCCGAGGCACTCGGACCCTGGGAGGTGCCTCAGCACGAGGGCGGCGGACGGCAAGGTAGGGTGTGAACCAGATCCAAATTCTGTAGGCTGCGGCGCCGCGCCGTGATGTTTCGCCTCCGTGATCGTCGACATCGTGGCCATGACGACTTGGCGAGGTCGCCGCCGCGGAAATTAAAACATCCTCAATTTTTCACGAAGAAAAAATATACAGAATGACGAATAATTCAATAGTTTGAAGCTCAAACCATCATATCATCCAACGTTAGTTGATACAGTAATCCATACTTTGAACAAAAGAATACATTTAGAAGGGATTACATAAATAGTTCATCGCCACACTGGCGGAATCATCAGAGTAGCTGCAGCGCCTGGAACAGCTGCGGAAGGCGGAAATACAAAACATCTCCAAAAGAAGCCTGAGCATAGGAACGAGACGTCTACTCCTCCTCATCGTCATAGTCGTAGTCGGGCTCACCTGCCAAATAATTTTCAGTACGATTTGTACTGGCCACATCTCCCACCCTATGCTTTGCTTTCGCTATGTAGTATTTGGTGGGATGCAAAGGATGTAATCAATTCGACCTATTATGTGGCTGTAGTTTCCTATGCGAACAGTGACCAGTATTATATAATATAATTCATCAAATTTTAATCCATCTCATCCACACATCCAAACCCATTCCATCTCCGTCACACACATCTCACCCTCTCGCACTCAGTCGACAGGTCCAACTCCCTCTCGGAGCCTGTCTCAGCGGCTCACAGCCGGAAGGGTAACACCAGGGGGAGAAATAGAAGGACTCCTCTCACTACTCCCGAGAAGCGTGGGTCTTAGAAAAAAGCCATACCAGTGGCTCGCGGACTATATATATAGATTCATAAACTCTGCAGAGCGTGTACTCCCGTAACCACAAGATCACTATCATCGGCGGTGCCCCGCCTAAGCTGATTCTAGCTGCTTTCTAACCGGTGCGATGTCACCCTACCACTCAGTACTGGGACATCCCGGATAGGTACCACCGACACACTGAGACTGTGAGACATAGTACCGGGCCTCCGAGGTCACTATGCTGTCTAAGGAGGGTGTGGGTCTCCACGCCCGTACCTCCTGACACTTTCTGCTAACAACCTAGTAGTAGTGGCACCGTCCTAGCTAGTCAGACATCCGTCTCCCGCCCATACAAGAGCGAGTGGTGAGCACGTAAGTCCCAAGGTTCCGGTCCTCAAGAGATATCAGGTCCTAGGGGGATCAGACAGGATTATCTTCTCTTTTGGGACTACAACAGTCCGTGCTACAACAGCACCTTCTACCCGGGGCTTCCCTCCACGAAGGTTCTCACCCCCGGGATCTCCTTATACCTCACAATGTGCCCGCCACAAGCACCTCACACGGAAATGCCCAGAACACATTCCCCGGCAAGACTCGCCCACATGGCTCGTCGTAGAATCCTGTCCGATCGACTCAACCCTCACCACACACCTAAGACGCACGCAGCACTCTCCCCGAGTAAAGTGGCACCACGTGCCTTAACCATAAAACCATGCTCTCCACCACGCATCATTATCACACAGATATAAGCGTAGTAGAAGTAAGGCATCATAAGTAAATAAGCAAGCGTCTAGCCTATCAGCAGGTGTGCAGGAGTATGGTTGTGACAAGGTAAAGGCTCATCAGACAGTGCTATCATGCAACCTATCATCAGGTGATATTTATAATTAAAGCACTAGCAACTAGATATTATGCCATACGTAATAGGATCTACGAGGTTGGGTGGGGTGTGGCACCTGCGAAGTCATCTCCGAGCTCCTCCTCGTACTCGTAGTCGTCCTCCTCAAGCTGCTCCTCCTCTGAAACGAGACATAATAGCCGCGTTAGCGTCTCCTATAGAGTCAACACAAAGAAGCAATAAAATTCAATAACTCCAAATGCACTCATACATAAGCCTATGATGTAGAGCTCATTTTTATGAATATTTGGACACTTGGTTCATATTTTTCGGAGTTCGTATGAAGAAGTTATGAATTTTTGAAGTTTATTCTATTTTCTGAAAAAAAAAGAAAAAGGGCAGATTAACCTGTGCTGACACGTGGCAGCTTCTGATTGGGCCACGTGGCGTGCGGGAACAGTGCAACCGGGGCTGTGCTGACGTCATGCTGACGTCATCACTGACGGGGGACCCAGTCAGTGGCTGACAGGTGGGGCCCACGGATCTGGTCACTGACAGGTGGGGCCAGGTCAACGGTCAACATTGACGGGTCTCGACTGGGCCTCAAAGGGCCTGGACAGGGCTGGATCTGGATCCGGTTGGGTCGGCCACTGTGCACTCGAGGGTGCGATCCGAGCGACCCCTCGAGAACGAAGCTCGCTCGGGCGAACGGATTGGCCTCGAGAACGAAACTTCGCCCGGTGAACGGGCATGCCCTCGAAGACGAAACTTTGTTCGCACGGAGGGGCAGTCCTCGAGAATAGTTATCCGGTGAGACTCGACCCTCTGGCCTCGAGCCGAACCCTCGACTCGAGCAGGCCCTCGATTGGAGCCAGGTCCTCGACTTCATCGGGCGGACCCTCGACTTCGTCGGACGGATCCTCGACTTCATCGGACGGATCCTCGACTTCGTCGGACGGACCCTCGACTTCGTCGGACGGACCCTCGATGAATGTCGGTTCACTAGCTGAGCTGCGTGGCTGGTCGGCTGGGTGCTCCAACTTGGGGAAATCGACCCTCAAGCCGGTGGCGGTCAGCAAGGCACGGCGGCGGCGTCTGGCGAAGGCGAGGCCAAATTCGTCGGTGAAGCCGGGCGTTGGTCTCCATCCTCCTTCTTGCCTTTCGATTGGAGAAGCTGGGATCTCCATGAGCTAGCTACCGGGGCTAGTCGAGGCACGGCGAGGCGTGCGCGGCTCGGCGGCCACGGCGGACGCTCCGGCGGCCAGAGTCCGGGGAGGCCGGGGCTGCAAAAGTGCGTGGCTCCAACTGTGGCCCGTGCCGGCTCCAAGAGGTTGCCAAGAACGCGCTCTAGACTACGGCAAAGCTATTGACCGTGGTAAGGGAAGAAACAGTGGTGAGGGGAGCGAGAACATCGACGGTGTACTGGTGGCGGCCATGGCAGGCCAGGGCGAGAGCGGGGAAGCTCACCTGCGTGGGGCTGTCCCGGCGGCTCGCGGCTGAGGTCGAAGCGACGGCCTGGTGGGGGAGTAGCAGTGCCGCAGCGTCGGAGGGGTAAGTCGGGGCCGAGCGGGTCCGTCGGGCTTCTTCGGCGTGCGGACGCGGACGGCGGAGGTGGCGCTCTGCTCTGGTCCGGCTCCTCCCTGCCTTCTTCACCCCTCCCTCTCCGACTCCTTCGACGCCGACGGGTGGGTGCAGGGTGGTCAGCAAGGCGGCTGGGCACGGTGGAAACCCTAGCGTGCCGTGCTTCTCCTTAAATAGGCACGGCGGCCGGCCATGGACGGCGGAGGCAGAAGATGCCCATCGGGCGGCTGTACGCGGCCTCGACTAGGGTTAGGGTTAGGGTGAGGCGCGGTGCAAGCAGGCGGTTAGACGGACAGCGCGGAACGCGGCCGTACTCGGGCGGACGGCGGAGGCGCGCGGTGCACAAAAATGGTGCGACGGACGCGACGCGCGATCGACCAGAAGTGGAAAAAGGAAGGAGCTGACAGGTGGGGCTCGTGTGTCAGCGAGAGAGAGACGGGTCGGCGTGGCGCGGGCGACGACAGCGGCTTGCTGGGCCGCCTTGCTGGGCCGTCGGTCGGCGAGCGGGCGAAAGCTGGGCCGCAAGCGCGGGCAGGCAGGCCGGCGTGCATGCGCGTGCGCGCGCGATCGAGCGCGTGAGCCGGCGGGCGAGCGCGCGGCTGGGCTGGGCCGCTGGCTGGGCCAGCGCGGGGAGTCGGTAGCAGGCCGGCCTGGGCTGGAAGCTGCTTCGGGCCGGTTTCCTTTTTCCTTTTTCTTTTTATTTTTAAAACCTTTTCTATTTCTATTTCTTGCAAAGCAACTCATTTAGCCACAACCCTAGGTTAGTGAGGTTAGTGACCATGATGTATACACCATGGTGGGTCCACTAGGGTCTCTAGGTCGTGATGGATCCATTTCCGGAGTTAGCAGGCGTATGTTTATACATGCATTAAAAGGTTATTCGATTTTATTAGCATCACATAAAATCGAATAAGAGGCAAAACATTCTCTGGTAATTAAATGCAATGCTCGGGCTAACGTCGAGTGCTATTTGTGCATCTATTGGCGGGTTTCCTACATGTCATCCACCGTACACTGGTAAACTTTTAGAAAAAATTTTGAAAACCCGTATTTTCGGTGACCGGATTTCTAGGGTTGTTACAGAAACCTAGGTAGGCGAAAGCCGGTAAGGCAGTATCGTATCGAAAGCCGGTAAGCCGGAAAAGGAGATCGGGGACGGATCGGTGGTGTAACACTCGACTGCCGGTTAGCTTTAGTAGTGGGCCGATGTGTCACCCAGATAGAGCCCATGGCCCAACTCAGAAAATCTCTTCTTATTCTGAAAAAGAATATCCCAATAAAAGTATGATTTTGTGAAAATAAATAATTTTAGACTAGACATCATCGGTAAAAAAAGATTTGCACATTTGGAGCTGTTCAACACCAATTCTAAGTGCGGTGGGTCGCAGGCAGAGACAAGACTCCACGTTGGCTCCTGGTAGGGCGCCATCCAAAGTACACGGCACGCGCAAACGCGGGCGCAAATTTTGCAGGCACTATTTGGAGTGCATAAGAAAACAACGTAGTAATAAGTTACGCATACATCATACATAGAGGCATTTTTACAACTCCAGGTTTTTGGGTCCAGTTATATACAACCAAAAGTACTGCAATGAAGGAAACCAACCTGATCTACATACAAGAATCTCCAGATTTGGTAGAGAAAATCCCTTTTATACATAAGGGCCTTAAAATATCCCTTTCATACACTTGCATATCTCACATAATTTGTCTTTCTATCTGCATGTAGAAAGTATAACGTGGAACAGACGTTTCTTCTTAACCACACAATAGTCCTAACCAATATGTCAGAGATGTCAGAGTTCCTATGAATTCCAACCTAGCAACCATCAACGAAAACTTAAGCGGTTTGTGGAATGGTGGCCGGTGATACCTGATGCAGAAAATTAGTATAGAACAATAAAGTTTGTGAGGCTATAATAACCCAATATAAACATGCATCAATGCATGTACACAGTAACAAGAAAACAAAAACAAACCTCCAAAGTTTCTGCGCCCAATTCTTCAAAAACTCCAAAAATTGGATTGGCAGCAGAGCTAACGGTGATATGTGTATATCATGACGGCAACACTTTTGACCAAGGCACAAGCCTGAGCACAGGGCAGGTGGAATTATAGAGCAACTGAGTAACCAATGTTCCATGGCTTGAAAGAATGACTGTTAGAGTATGTGTGTGCAGAACCTTATTGTAAGACAAAAATTGGTCTTATCAGAAAGTAAATAGATCTCGATCTGAGTAATGTAGGACTTTCATCTGGCCAACAGATTCCTTTTTTCCTGTTATTTAAAAGGCCAAAGAGGGAATCTCATTTACAAACAGTCTGATAGTGCGTTTCAAAGATCATATTAGATCAAGCAGATGCAAATTTCATAAGGAGGCGCTAAAATATAAATTATGAAATCGAATGCGACAGAAAAAGGTAGGTATATATAGTTATAAGTATTATTTACACAGGTCAATATTTAGATTTGTTTTAAATAGGTCTCTGGTAAGCAGATTGTTACACAAATTCAGCTAGAAGTGAATATTCACCTGAAGAAGGCAGGAGCAAGAACAAATCTGTTAGGCACTAAACTCCCTTCAGTTTCCTCTTTTATTCTTCTCCGGTTGTTATGCAGAAAGTGAGAACCAACACTACATTCACACAATTCACTAACCAATATGTTACTAAATAATGTTTGAGTGTATATGAAAAAGCAATTACCTCCATGCGAAAAGTTTAGATAAATAAAAGATAATATGCGGCATTCTTGGTACTTAGATGTGACTACCCTGCTAGACCATTTAAATGTATGTATGGATCTTGCAACATATGCATGCATTTATGCTCGCAGCTTATATCTGCATCCATAGACGTTTTTCATTTGTGTGTAGAAAGAGTTTACATACCCTATCATATTATACTACTTACACAAAAAAAATCTATATTATGATCCTGGAACTACATTGAGAAAACTGCACATAAAGAAACAATGAAGTCATTGCAATTGCCGGAAATACTAATCCTACTAAAGGTACCAAAATAAAGGGTAAGTTCAGATCTGCCATAGATTATGTGTCTCAATTCAAATTTACTATTTCTACGGAGTTATTCTATGGAGGTAGGCAAAAAGGCATGGGAAAGTACAAAATGTTGTATGTTGCATACCCATAGAGTCGAACTCTGTAAATGAAATTTAGCAGACGAACGCTGCCCCAGATCACAAAAAGGACATGTTGTAACACTTACCACTTCTAACATCTGGAAGCCTATCTGTATCAAGGCCTCCAACATGATAAATAAGAGGAAGTTCCCGAGAGTGTATATTATGATTTTCCTACAGTATAGGCATCAATGAGCCAAAATATTTTGAGAAATGCTAGATTAGATTAGTTGTGTGGTCTAAAAAACACTTAACTGGGAAAATCCAGTAGATTCATGCTGAATTTACTATGTTTTTTTCTTATCCTGAACCACAAGGATTTGTTGTCATTAATTAAAGAGTAAAGAGAATGTTGAAGTGGCGTCAATAAAAATCGGAAGGCAAAAACCAATCAGAATCAATGATGCAGTCTAGCCATGAGGCTCTGAACAAAACAGATAAATTAAAAGGAGGAAGGAATGACATGGAATTGAAGGGGAAAAAAACTTTTGAAGAGGGCTATATTTCAAACGTGGGAATCTAAAAGTGCTTGCTTAATATAAACTCCTGAGACTAATAATAGTTCCAAATGGTAATAGAACCAGTGTGGCCCATTAGCACCATAAAAGAAAAAAAGGTGTTACCAAACACGCATCGCTAAACTTACTCACAGAAGCTCAAAATAGAATTGACTACAAAAAATAGTCAACCTCGATGCAGGTAAACCTGGTTGCATATTTTATTAGATCATACGAATACATAGTAGCAGATGACAACTTGTAGCAATAGTTGATTCCAAACTAATTAGTTATGCCTCTAAGCTCAGAGTAAATCAGCATGAGCATTGAATGGTATCTTTACCAAACATAGCATGAACATATAGTATAAACAGAAATCCAAAAGCATCATAATTCAAAGGGGTATTATACCTTAGAGCTAGAAACTTAAATATCTAGGCACATTGAAAGTTCTCCTCTTGACGGATTTTATAAGGCTCTTTGGAATACCAGTTAGCACCCAGGTTTCTCCATTGTTTATAATCTGTATTTGAAATGTGATCAAGAGGAAAAGTAAGAATGCTCTGATAATTTATATGTACCACCTATATAGGAATAGATCATAAGGTACATCTAACTGCAGCATCTTCGGTGGCCTTGAGTGATATTGCAGTCCATTCTGGCAGATTAAATTCCTAGATGCAGAGTTTGCACATAAGCTCCTTTCATTTATGCAAACCTGAACAATGATTAATGGATTGCCTATTCCATTGTGATTTGGGAACCATGGCTTACAGCCAACTATTATCAAACCTCTTTTCTCCCCAAATTTCAATCCCATATTAGTCAAATTTGAAATTACAAAACTGAATTTTATTGGAAACAAGGACTAGGGCTACATACAGCCTGCATAAATGTTCAGTTTCGGACCCTCTCTCTATGTCTCTAAAAAGTGGTGTCATCAACCATCGTCATCAGAAGTTAGCTCTGGAGTCCGGAGTTGCCTGCTCTAAGGGCTATAAGGAAACTTGTTACTGAGATATGCTTCAGACTAACAAACATGGAGATTATTTCCTTTCAACTCAACATGTAAGTGGATTTGCCAAAGGCAATTCGTAGGCATCACTCAAATTTCACAAATCGATCAAAACATGCAGTAACAATGGTGGGGATCAAAATCATGTTTGTGCCATTAGTAGTAAACTGTATATAAAGGACAAGAACGTCCACAGTTTGGATCAAGCAATTAAACCTTTTTTTCCTAAAAAAATAAAATCAATGCACCAATGCTGTCAATAACACCCGCATTGTGGATGAGCCAACCAATGCATGGCAAAACTTTGCAGTCTTGTGGCATGCTAATTGTATCAGCATAAGTGAATTCTTTTAAAAAGAGACCAAGGTAAGATTGTTTGTTTTTAACGCAAACATGTTAGCACAGAAGGCTGAAAGCACACGGGACAGAATGATGATAACTCAAGCGTGATTTCTGTAAGCTAGTAACGGTTCGCCTGCCACATGTCCTTTGCAGAGACTGCTCCTGCTCAACAAAGACACAACATTGAGTAGGTACAATGAACACAGTAACGAAAAAATAGTCCATTCATGAGAACAGCTCCAAATAAAGCAGAGGTATATATACTATAAAAGGAGCTATTTTCAGTCTCATAGATCCGCACATTTTAGTGCAATCTGAAATGATGTTTCAGATAATAAGAGACAAAGATCCATCCTATTTTCCTCAGAACAAAAAAGTAAAAAAATTGCTCAAGTACTTTAATCAACTTCTGAATCTTCCATAATATAAGGTCTTAAAAAATTGCTCAAGTACTTTGATCAACTTCTGAATCTTCCATAATATAAGGTCTTATAGTCATTGTTACCAAACCTCTAAAACACAGAGCATATAATAGCAGCTCCAAAATACAAAGAAGTCTTTATACTATCTCTAATCTACAATAATATCGAATCCATAAATCAATATTATGCTGCTAGGCAATATCCTACCAAATCCCTTATCACCAAACTCCTGTCCGTTGCTATCTAAGAACTGAAAATAAGGAACAGCTTCCTCAAATCCAAAACCCGTGATAACTGCCACGTGTGTATAAACATATTCAACTCCGTCTGCTCCTACTACTTTTACCGGATCATCCTCATCATAAGCATAGATGTGTTCAAGCCCTTGAAGCATATCATTGTAGTTATTGCTAATTGGAAAATGCGCAACCATAACATGCTTACTGAGCACATTATCAATAGTGGCTTTAATGTTGTTCCAATCCAAACCACAAGGAGATGCATCATCGCTACTTATCTCTGCTACATTGCAAAATTCGAAAAACTGACTAATCTTGAATCGTTAGCCATTCATATTTCCCTGTAAATATACACGAGTTAAAATTAATTTCTAATGCTGGTACCCATTCTATGCGAGATGGGGAACAAATAATTATGAAAAAAAAATAACTACTCCCTCTGTCATGCATTCTAGGAATTTTAAGACAAACTAAGAGAACAAAAAAGACACATGTACCCTCATTTTATTTCCTATGTTATCATGAATGTGATTAAAGGTGATTGATTGATAAATAGAAAGCATTTGATGCAAAGGATGGAGGGAGTATATTAACAAGTTAACCTGAAAACAAGATAGTGCAAGAACATACCGTCCTGTAATCAACTTGTGTCCTGATTCCGTGATACTTCAATACACGAAGTGAAGCTCTAATGCGGCATTGTTCATTTTCATTGATCATTTCACGTAGCTCCTCCCATGAGAGCTCTCCGATCTCTACTCCGGAAGCTCGATATGCCGCTTGAAGCGCGGTGGTGAGGGAGTAATATACACATGTACCTTCAAAAGTAAACATATTCAAGCACAGTAGTAAGGGAGTAATATACATATGTACCTTCAAAAGTAAACATATTACAGGTATAACAATGACATATTGACACTAACACACAACTTGAAATATAAATACCTGTTAAATCATGATTGCCTCGATTGCGAGCGTGCGAAAGAATCTTGAAACACTTATGCTTTTTATGATATATTGCTCCTTTCCATGTGAACCTCTCATGGGATCTATTGTACTCAGCCATGTCTCCTGATAAGTCAACAAGACAGCCCCATGATTTTTTTTAAAAAAAGTGAGCAATAGGTTAATATTTTAATCGGCGCTATGTTCTAACAAGAAATTAAATTGCACGAACAAAAAGAATCGAGCAACCTTTTGCCTTCGTCGTTTTAAATTATTTAACCAAATCAAAACACTAACTTATGCTATATACACTAGCAGAGTTATGTGTTGGCCAATCTAGTTTCATTTGATTATTACACACCAGATTGCGTAACTACTACAGAACAACTGAGTACCACTGGCTATATGTCCAATTAAGGATAACAATAACAAACTAATTGTAGCAGGATACATTTTTTTTGAAACGTAACTACTACAGAACAACTGAGTACCACTGGCTATATGTCCAGTTAAGGATAACAATAACAAACTAATTGTAGCAATTTTTTTTTGAAAGAATATGAACCATATGCTTGCTAATCAGGATTTTTTCAGAAAGCATGTTTTTGTTTGACAGTGGAATCAACAACATATTTGAACAAATTAACTATACATGATCAGCCATGGATTTATCCAATAATAACAACACGCAGCAAGCAAAGGGAAGGAAGACAGTAAGCCCATAACTTGATCTTAACCCACATATACAATACAAAACGCAATCTTGTGGGAACAGCACATACAGTTGCAGAACGTAAACCAAACGCGTGGAAGCGGACGCCTCACCTCAGGCCTTGGAGGAAGACTAGAACTCTAGAAGAGATCGCCACCTGGCCGCGCTCCCAGGGTACAGGCGGAGGCGGGAGGGGTAAGGGAGGTGCGTACGCAAGGTCGCCGGCCGGTGTGCGGAGGACGGAGGCGAGGACGCGAGGCGACTGGCGAGAGGCGGGAGGGGGAGCCGCTGACGCCGCAGCCGAGCCTGGGACTGCCCCTCCGTCGCTGAGGGCCCGAGCCTGAGCGCCGCCTCCGTCGCCTTCGTGCCGAGCGCGAGTGGGGGAGGGAGCAGAACATGGAGCGTCGGCGCTGCGAGAGGAATATAAGAAACGGCGGCGGCTGTCAAACTGAGTGTTAGGGTAAAGAGGCTATGCGGCAGTGCGTGGGTTTGTGCTGAATTAATGAGCCCGTCGTACACCCGTTTCTAACTGTGTTTTTTTTTTTTTTTTGAGAAAACCCGCTTCTAACTGGAGTCTGTTACACTAAACTTTCCGTATCTGTGTGAAATGAAGCTTAGTTTGTTGGACAATTGCTAGACCATGAACAATAGTCATACGCCCCAATGATCTCTTTGTTTACAGCAGCACCATTACAAATTTACAATGTTTGAAGACCGTGGTAAATGCTAACATTATTGCCCTTCTGGGTGACTCTGCTTGCTACTCTAGATGGCTACATAAAACTGTACAAAAACATGCTACTGACACGAATAGCTTGCTACTTTTATAGTTCTGTTCAATTAGCCGGAGCTGGAAAACCAGTATCAGCGCCCTCTATCATCCAGTACCATCTTGAAGCACTTTCCTTCAGCAAGGTCAAACTAAACCCACAATTCAGTTTAATCTTGAGCTCAGATCACCCTGCCGTTTTTCTGTGTTCTGAAATGACACATGCAGCTGCAGAAGCAAAGAATTGCTGACGACAAAGATGGAGCTAAGGGCCATCAATCCCCCTGCGTGATAAATCACCAAATATAGCATCACTACTAAAGCTTGATAACCCAATATGAGGAAAACATGGCATAACAGACAAAGTGTGTAGTTTGTCCGTAGTAAACATTACCTGAGAGAGATGGTGTCATGGCGAAATCATATTGTGGCAGCAACACTCCAGCAGCAATCGGAACGGCTACTATGTTATATGCCACTGCCCAGGCCAAATTTTGGTGAACTTTTGCCATCGTTGCTTTTGACAGGGATAATGCATCTACCACCTGAGCAAGAGTTTGTTTGATCCCCATTAATGCCACTTGAGTTATTCAGATGAAAGAACCATTACAAGAAAGAATGTTACCTTAGAAAGTCTGTTGCCTAATAGAACAACTGAAGCTGCATCAGAGGCAGCGTTATCTTTTGAGTGAGTTCGCATGGCTATTCCAACATCTGCAGCTGCCAAAGAAGGCGCGTCATTTATTCCATCACCAACCTGGACAACAGCAAGTACAAATCAATATTGTTAGGAATCAATGCAGGTAAAAAAGGTCCAGTTCAATATAAAAAACAAGTACTTGACACAAAGTTGTCGGCGAACAATTCTGAACCATATTTGAAACTTTGTGAAATATTTATACTTTTGGACTATACTTTTGGTCTATGAATCACAAGTGTGGATATTTGACCTGTCCATGATAGAACACCAATAAAGCATAGGATTTCATAATGATTCATTACCATTGCAACTCTGTGTCCCTTCCCTTGCAAAGTTGATATAATGCTCGCTTTGTCTTGCGGAGTTAGGGAAGACTTTATGTTTTCATCCCTGATTCCAATAGTCCTCCCAATACTTTTCACTGCTTCTTCCCTATCCCCAGACAGTAGAAACGTCGTAATGCTTTCCTGCTGCAACCTGATGATTAACAAGACAGACAGGTTTAAACATGCTGCACTGCTTTAACTATACAGATAAGGCAGTAATAGTTGCAAAACTTGCATGGTATTTCAAAAATAACATTAAAAATATCTAAGGATCTTGCAGCAGCATTTCATGACGCCTCTAAGGATAACCCTATTAGATAAGAGAAATGTATCTGTACTGCGAAAACACAGTTAAAATGCAAATAATCACTCCAGAAAAATACCTCTCCACAGTTAAGTTTGCATCTTCTCGTAAAATATCTGATATAGCAATAGCACCTATAATTCCTTCTCCTTCACGACCAATGTAAGCAATTGACTTCGACTGATTTGATGATGATGCTTCACTTGACAACATAGACTCCAGCCGGTTTCTAAGGTCTGTCAGTTCAGTAGGTGATGCTTTAGTTTCAAAACGATCATGCACCCAATCCAAAGTGCCTACTGCAACTAATCTCCCATCTACTTCCGCCAAACAGCCAAATCCAGGCTCTGTAATCTGACCGCTTGTGATCGGAATATCGAGCTTGAGTAGTTCAGCCTTGTTCAGTATAGCATTTGCGATTGGGTGCAATGCTGTCTTCTCCACTGCAGCAGCAAGGCGAAGAACCTCTGTCTCCTCATATGCCAGAGAAGCAATAGAAGTAACTATTGGTTTTCCTTCTGTAAGTGTCCCTGTCTAGAATCGGAATAAATTGTTTTGTAATGAGAAAAAACACAACATTGAAAATAGCAGTTTACCATGATTTTTTTTTAAAAACAAAGTCAAATGAAAAACACGTACTTTATCAAGCACAAGAGCATCTATTCCAGCCAAACGCTCTAAAACATCACCTCCTCTAATAAGTAACCCTCTTTTAGCACCTAGTAAAAGCCAAACAAAGTGACAGGAAGTTATGGTAAACAAATTCTGTTCAAAAGTATAGTGAGCAATTGACAATTAGATTAGAGATCCAAATTTCCTCACCAAAAGAGTCTACAAGTTTAGCTAGTCCCCATCATATTATCAAAGATCCGAACAAATCGATGGAAACAGATGGTATAGAAAGTTACCTAGGGAAGTTCCTATTAAGATAGCTGTAGGTGTAGCTAATCCAAGTGCACAAGGACAGGAAACAACCTGCAGGGAGTAAAGTTCACAAAATTAGTCCAAACAAACGCTTCAAACGTGGTTTTATGAAAGAGATTTTGAATGAGATATCCGGTTTTGCATGTGCAATTATCACACCATATTAATGATACATGTTAGTTGATCAACAGTGAAATCAGTCAATTTGATAAAATTCCAAGAGTTAGACTGAAATGCTGAGTTTTTTCCCCTTCTATTAAAGAAAAACTGTAGCAGGGCCACTTACTAGTACGTCCACAGCAAGCTTTATACTCAAAAGTAATGAATCCCCATCTGGGCCAGCAATATCATTGAAAAGAACCTCTGGAAATACATGTGTGCCAATGCAATACCTTAGGGAAGGAGAGGGTTAGAAAAACAATATTTTTTAGTCACAAAAGGATTTTCATAGAAGAAAATAAAAACAAGAGCACACCAGAAGGAAAAGGTTGCTGCAGCCAACGTCATAACAGTATACACAAATGGTCCTGCAATGGAATCTGCAAGCCTTTGAACAGGAGCTTCACGTGCCTGGGCATCCTCAACCTGTTCAAGGATACATATATAGTTAAACACCCTTTTCTCCTTTCGTTTTACTCTCAACAGCAAAGAGTGTTTTTAACAACCATGCGGACTATCTTAGCTATTGTTGATGATGGTCCGGTACATGTTGCTCTGATCTTTAGCGGGCCATCCTTCAAAACAAGTCAAATAATAGGTTGTTATTTATCTATCCAGCTAAGAAGAGTGAAAGGCATCTGAACTTGTGAAGGTAGTGGAACGTCAAAGTTGAAGAAGTGGCACAAGGCATTGTAGTGAATTTTGTGAAGTGTATCTAGTTAAAGCATCCTCTGGACATCAATCAAGACATGACAAATGAGTGAACAGCTTACTGATACACCAGTCATACTTTAGACAGAGATAAGATGGCAGCATTTTAGAGTAACAGGACATTCATTTTCTTCAAGCACTTCAAAAATAGAGTTGATTGGAAACATCTTATTGGAATCAGACATAGGATCATGCTTTCAGGCAAGAAGATCTACATACCCAGTTCACAGTTCCTGAAAATACAGGAAGTCCAGTCTCCTTGGCTACAGGCAAGGACTCTCCAGTAAGCATTGATTCGTCAACAAAACTTGATCCTCCAATAACATTCCCCTGCAAGAATGGGTTTCAGATGGATTAATGGGTTGATTGATAATACTGGCAAATAAGAAAAATGAAACTATGGAGTAGCTCCATACATCTACAGGTATAGTTTCTCCTGGTAGGACCAATATTGAGTCTCCAACACGAACATCATCAACAGGAACCTCGACAGTGATTGCATCAGAATTCAAACTAGTGTCCGCAGAAGGGTCATCACTTGAGGAGGTAACAATTAATCTCGACTGAGGTGATAACAGTGACTGCCACAGATCACCAGCCATCATTAGTTTCAATGAATCAGTTATCTTGCAACGATGATATATGGTGCATTCCTTTTCTATCTGTCATTTTACGAAACAATAATTTTTCTATAGGGTTTGTGGAAAACAGAAGTAAAGATTATCCATCTTATCTTCTGTCTCTAGCATTGTAAAATGAAAAAGAAAAATGCTTCTTGCTGGGACAATAGTTATAAATTAATACTTACAATGAGCTCATTCATATCACTGGATGCCTTAAGCCTTGCACTTTCTTCAAGAGATCGCCCAAGAAGTACAAATCCAAGAAGCATGACCTGCATGCTACAAGAAAACTTTCTTCAACAAAATTTTGGCATGCAGAACAAAACTCACAACTCAACTGTTATTCAGTCAAATACCAAATTGGTTTGACTAATGTGGGAAAAGAAAATCAAGTTTCCATGTTCTGTAAATCGACACTGCTTTCTTCAAAACCATTGCAAGATCCAAGATCAGAGCAATACTATGACAAGATACGAAGATAAAAATTACAGCTCAATCAATAGGACTGTGAAAAAATTGACTCACCGGTTCATCAAAAAAGGTTGAATTCCACTCCAACTTAGGGTTCAGCAAGGACACCTTAAAAAATGCAAAGCTAATTTAGTATAAAACTATATGGTTGGACAGAAAAATTGACTATAGGCCCCACTTACTGCACTGATAGCAAATGCAGCTGCAGAGCCAAATCCTACTAGAGAGTTCATGTTGGGGGAACCTTGCTTGAACGCTCTAAAACCATCAAACAGTATATCTGGAGGCACATTGAAATGATGTGACAAAGAGAGAATGGAATAGCTAGAGAAGCAAGTGCTGACAACGTGATGAAATTTCATTCGATTTCAGTTTTGTTTTCTTACTAACTATTAGCAATTCGTGCTGTTCAATTTCCTGAGTCCTAACATAACATTCTTAATTCTTAGAACATGAGCAACATATCAGTCGCTATCCGGTCAGCACAATATTAAACAAAACGTGTATAAGGTATACGGTACACGAATGCACAAAATAGGGAAAAGTTGGGACCGACTATACCTCTTCCAGGCCCAAGCAGAGCAGCTGTAGCAATGCCACATTTCACATAAGAATTATGCAACAAATCCAAAAACGTTCCTGCAGCAAGCACAGACAGATCAGTGGGCCCCTTCGCGCCAATACTAAACCACACTTTGTTATTGTTCCAGAAAATCAGATCACGCTCTGGATGTTGTACACATGCAACGCACCATGGCCGACATGGATACCGAGCGAGTGCAGGATGTGTGACGCGTGCGAGCCGCAGCAGAGCGCGACGAGCGTCCACGCGAAGGCGACCCGGCCCCGGCTCCGCGCCAGGAGCTCCTCCTTCCTGGCCACCATCTCCCTCCACTTGCGCGCGCTCTCCCCAGCCCCCGCGTTCGCGCCCCCTCGGCGCGCCGTGGCGGGGAACCCGCACTCCGTGAGCCTGGTCGCGAGCTCCTCCCCGGCGCCCGGCGGCGCCGGCGCGCGCAGGCGCACCGCGGCGGACTCGGCGAGGAGGTTGACCGCCGCCGACTCCACCCGTGGGTCCGCCGCCAGGATGGACCGCACCCGCGCCGCGCAGCCGCCGCACATCATGCCGCTCACGTCGAGCAGCGCGGTGGCATCGGCGCAGGCGGCGGTCCCGTCCCCGGCCTCAGCGGCGTCGTCGAGCGCGGGCGAGGCGGGCGACTGGTCGGCCGTGGCGCGGGGCAGCCGGGCCGCGGTTGCGCCGCGCGTGGGGAGGCGGAGATGGAGACGGCGTTGGAGGGAGTGGTGGGAAGAGGCTGATGCTGAGCGTCGGCAGTGGACAGGGCGGAGGCGCTGGAGCGGGGGAAGAGTACCGCCCGAAGCCGGAGGTCGGACGTGCTGTAGGAGGGAGATGGTGGCGGCGGTGGCCATGGAGACGATCCCGAGACCAGAGGCCTCCCCGGCGAGCGGCGGAGAGGGCGGTGAGTCCGCAGGTCAGGGCCTGGCGCCGTGTGGGACTGGGGGAAGGGAGGCGGTGGACATGGGAGGTGGTGGTGGGAAATGGAGGAGGGGTGGAAAGGAGCCGGAGAGGTGCTGTAGCTGTACTGGACTGGTGGTTGGTGCGCGCCGGGAAAAACTCGAGGAGGAAGGGAACTCGGGAGGCGAGGACTGGCGACTTGTCTGCCGAGCTGTGACGAGGACGAGATCCAATCCAAACCATGTGCAGGACCCCAGGCCCCAGTACTCGGAGCAAGTTGTGGCCTTGTTGGAATCTTTTGCCGTGAAAAACGTGGTGTGTTGGTTTGGGATTGCAAGGTGAGCCCGTGTTCGGGATTCGTGAAACACGGCTGCACTGCACTGGAGTAACGTGACAGTGTCTGGATTGGCATTGTGCCGGGCTGCCCGCTGCCAACGGAGGTGGTCACATGTCCATGTCCTAGTCAACCAAAGTCATAAGCATTCTCACTCACTCGGGGTCTCCTCTGTTCCGTTCTACTCCTCGCAGTGGATTTCACGTTTCATTTCTGCCAAGCACCAAGGTCAACGCCATTCTCGATTCCCCTCCAAGGCTTCAACAGGGCTCCGTGTCTCGGAGGCTAGGCTCTTGCCGTACTTGTAACTGAACTAACCACAACGCTATCGGTGCTGAAAAAAAAATATTTGTATCTATGCTCACACCGAACCATAAATTGACATGGTGTTCTACATCGATGCTTGAGTGCGTGTAGGATTAGAATTGTCAAAACTTAGAACCATTTCGTTCCTTGCTTCGCACATAGAGAAATAATTGTTCGTTTCATTGAAGCAAAAAGAGTTGTCAATTCTTGTAATTTTTTACCTTCAACATGGGTCCACACGAATGTTATGGAATGCTTTAACACTTTGTTTCTATTTTTAGTATCGGTAAAGAGCAACGTTGTGGCTAGTTTGAGGTAAGAACAAATACTCCATTGAAGCTTGCCGGAAGTTAGAGTCGACAATTATGTATTTTTTTTTTCTTTCATGGGGATGAAATATTCTATCCTCAAAGGGGAGGGAAAAATATACTACGGAATCATACATTCCCAAATTACATATGGAAAACTGAAAAGAAAAAACAATATCCTGCCCAAATCCTTCCATCTTCTCTAAACTTTAGAGCTTAAGTCTCTAAACGAGTGGTCTAAAATTAACTCTAAACTTTAGCACATTTATATTAAAGCTTTAGAGCTAAAGTGCTCTAAAGTTTGAGAGCTATAAAACTTAGAGAAGATCCCAAATAATCCCTTAGTTTATACAATCGATGCTTTAAATAACAGGGCCTCGTCAAACACCAAAGCCAGAGTAGAGTTTTCATATCGAATCCACCAACCACCACTAAAACATTGGACGCCATGTAAGATCCGATGTTTCAAAACTAGTCCGAAACACAGCTAAGATTGAATCATCGGTATAACATATGCTAAACCGTATGGCCCGTTGCTTGATTTTTTTCATCCCTTTGATAATTTCTACACAGTCCAAGGACCAATCTAGAAAAACAATTCCATACCATCTGATCTGGCTGCTCGAAACGTTATCTGAACGGCTGAACCTCTCGTCCGCCATCCGCCTCGACCCGCCCGAAGGCTCGAGCTCGAAGCACGGCACCAATGGCCTCCCCCAACGCCGACCCGGCTCAGCAGCACCACACCTCAACTCCGCCACTCCTCCTCGCCGTGCGTCACCTTCCGTTCCCCGGCGCCCACCGGACACGCACGCTCCCTGGCCCCGACGTCCTCGCCCCTCTCGCCCGCCGCCTCGAGGAGCTCGCGTCCGCGGCGGCCGCCCACCCGCTCCTGAAGCCGCTCTTCGCCGCCCACTCCCACCTCTCCTCCTTCTCCCAGGTAGGCAAAACACGCGCTGCATTCGTGAGCTCGATCTCGGTACACGAGCAGACGGATGCCAACGCCGCTGTGGTGTGGTTTGATGGAACGAGCAGGGCAGGAGGCGGCTGGTGGCGACGCGGCGCGCGACGGTGCTGTCCGGGGAGCACTGCTTCGCGGCGGTGCTCGGGGACTCCGTGGCCGGGATGGTGGTGTCCAACGGCATCAACAACTTCCTCAACCTTTACAACACGGTGCTCGTCGTCAGGCTCGTGCTCACCTGGTTCCCAAACACGCCGCCCGCCATCGTCGCGCCTCTCAGGTAAGCGCCACCGCAGCTATGGAGTATATTTTATTATTTCCCTATTGATGTGGTTCAAAATTTTGAGATTTATTTAGGTAGAAATGTAGATCTCTCGGGTCACTAGAAAACGATATGATTTCACAAAAGATTGAAACTATGGGCAGGTTTGTAGAACTGTAGTGACATCTGCTCAACTATGCATGCATTTTTGGTTCCTCAGTCGAAGTGATCAGTGAACCAAATAGTGGGAAAGCAGAAAAGCTTATCTGCCTTGTTCGTTACTTCTTCTTCAGTTAAAAAGAGTGTTTGCTTGTGGAGACGTCTAAAAAGTGACAAAATCAAATGAGCTGTTTTCCTGAAATATATAATGTACATATATAACAACAATGGCAATGCAATGCAGCACGGTATGTGACCCGTACCTGAACATCTTCCGGGGCATCATCCCGCCGATAGGGGGGACGCTGGACCTGTCACCTATCCTCGCTTTCATCGTCCTTAACGCCTTCACCAGCACGGCCGCCGCGCTTCCAGCGGAGCTCCCCAGCTCGGCAGCTGCACAGCATCACCAGAGGACCGCTGCTCCGTCCAGCTCGGCGCCGCTTGAGGCGACGTCCAACCAGAGGAAATGGATGCGGAGAATGCGGTCACAGAAGTCACAGGGAGAAGATGGTGATCACTAGACTGGCTTGTGACTGTGTTCGTCGAATCGTCAGTGCCTTGTTGTTACCAGCTGGGGATCATGCTTCGCATCAGACGCTCGAAATCTGCACAGCACTGTGTTGGACTTGCATGCTCTTTTGCTCTCTAGCCATCCAACGCAAATTCTGGCAGTGCCGCATGCAGAATTCAGTTTGGTTCATCACGTTGCTACAAATGGTTTTTTGCGTTGTAATGCGTTGGCGTTGCGGAACTTTCTTCCTTTGAGGGTTGTGCTTTCTGCATGTATGTAGACGAACCTGCTTGACTGTAATAGCACTTTCAGTCTTTCAGATGAATTGCGACTGTAATAGCACTTTCAGTCTTGGGACACTTTCATAACTTACGAAACAACCTTTCATCTGTTGTTGATTAACAGATTTGGACAATTCGTGACTATGCATGCTGCATAGACAACAACGATGAACTTAATATTGCGGGACCAAACAGGCAATGTGCTCCAAAAAATCGGCAGAACATTTTGTCCTAACATTGGGTGGAATGGAGAGGACCCAAACTTCCCCGCGACCATGGCGCAGAACAGATACTTTTACTGGCTTGTGGCAGAGCAAAGAGATCAACAAATGTTCCTCATGTAAAAAGAATCACAATAGGCAAAGCTGTGACGCTGTTAAACTTTCTGTTCCTCTCACCATTCTAGTTACTTGTCTTGTGGCCTATAACAACACATCCTCAGTCAAGTTCCTTCCCTAGAGCGCCTCATGCTCTCGTCGATCAGCTTGAATGTCTTCTTTACAAGTTTCTGATCCAGGGCTGTTGTTCTGTAGATCTTGAACACTCGGTCTACACGGTCAGGCTTGCTGCTCTGGAAGTAGAGCTCCTCAAACTTCTTTTTTACAAACCTGTAAAAATGAACCCCTAGTGAATAAAAAAAATGCAAAACCAGCACATAAAGATGGAAACAAAGTAGAAAACTATTATGGCGTCCATGTGTGCATAAACATCTTTATATGATACTGCCAAGCCATAGGGAAACAGAGGAGCACACTCACTCATAGGCATGTTCCACCTCCTGTTTGCCAGGTGCGATGGGCTGGTAATCTTTAAACCACTCGCACACACTTAAAGGAACCTACATTGGGAGAACAAGTGCTGTTCACATTTGTGAATTGGTGTATTATTATATACTCAGCTCTTGGTAGGTAAAGAAGGGCAACAGTTACCTTTTGTATTTTTCTCTCAAATATGTCAAATTTGTTGAGAAATAACATGAATGAGGTTTTCTGGAAGTCAAAATTGCATCAGCTAGGTCTTGGAATGACTAAAATATAGTATGAGAACAGGCATTGTGATAATTATGATATGATACAAACCTCAAAGCATCTTTGCTTTAGCACCCAATCAAAGAGTTCTTTAGTCTCCATCATTCTGTTCTTCGTCTCATCCTCACATAACATCTGATCATACCTGAAAAATGCCCCACCAAAAAAGTAAGGCTATGAAACTTTTTTTGTGCAAAAAGATCATAACTATTTCAATTAGAAATACAAGTAATATAAAAGGCACTCAAAATAGAACTGGATAGTATCAGTAACAGAACAAATGTTCTGATCATGGAAAATCAATCATTATTACAGTGACTTAAGAGGCAACTACAACACAATTTTGCAGTGCCCAAACCAAAACTGAAAAAAAAGGGCCGCTTCTGAGTAGAATTTGCCATTATAGGTTAAGTTCAAGCTAATCATGTGTAAACTAGGAAACTGGGCTTACTCGCTAATGGCAGCACAGAATATTACAGCATTAACACCTTCAAAAAGATGGATCCATTTCCTTCTCTCATTTCTCTGGCCTCCTACATCGTATATCCTATAGACCTCTCCGCCTCTTTTGCTCTCTCCTAGAGGGCTGCAGAAAAAATACATGAATTTGATTGTTAAGAGTTATATCCAACTAGTGACAAGCAAGTAGCACAATAGCAGATTACCTAAACTGAGTTTCCACCACACCATTTGTCCGGACTCTTGCATGAAGCACGTCCTCCTGCAAAATCAGTCCTTGTCAAGTAGTCCACATAAATTATTAGAGAGTAAAATCAAGAGCAAGCCTTTTAAGAACTATCTCAAATAACCAAGTAGTAACAGAAATAGATATGATGAGACATCCACATGCAAGGAGATGTTTCTATATGGAATGAGGGTGACTGAATTCGGCCAATTCAGACAGAATCCGATGTTTAGGCTAACAAAACCCTACAGATATTAGGCAAGTAGCATAAATGATCAATTAAGAAATACCTTAATGAAAATATCCACAAATAGTATCATGAGTCATGACAGATCAGAACAAGATTATTCCAATTTATGCACTCTAGAGGCTGCTTCCTAATGTCCCACTATTATATTCAAACACATAGATGTAATTTAATGATTTTCTTTTCTTGAGAGGAGGGAACATGGTAGCTAGAGAAAAATAACCTCGGTAGTGTGACCATGCTTATGTTATGGAAGTTTTTCTATGAAATTATGTTATGGAAGTTGAGGAAGGAATCAAAAGTCTTTTCAGCAAAGGAGAAGTTTTTGATAGATAATCACATGGAAACACCAGAGGTTGAGGCTTCAGGGACTCATAAGATTACACCTGTTAGAAGTTTAGCAGATTTTCCCCTCACTGCAGTACAACTAGGCATGGTGAGTCTACATTGTTCTATATAAGGTGTAAACTGTAAATGTGTTCCCTCCTGAACATTTAAACTAATGGTCTCCTATAAGGCCTTCAAAAGAAAAGGTTCTTGTTCTGCTGCTAGTTGACAACCTCAAAAGGTATGTAAATTTCAGTACCATGACAATCAACATGAAATATTATGCCCGCATCAGAAAACAAATAGAATTTTAAAAAGTAGATTGAGGATAATTGTGCACCTTTGTAGGTACATAATCTACTTCAGATAATCTGTCCAAATTTTCCATGAAGTACTGTGCACAGTCTGGGACTTGCAGAATACTTCCTCGTGAGTAAGTTTCCTGCAAACAAATTTCTAAATAATCAAGCTCTCTGTTTAAAAGTTTATACACTTTTAAAGTCAAAGTAGAAGAAACTTCACCTGAATGGCTGGATCTTGCCATAGTTTTCTTACATCCTGTACACGTTCTTTGTTCAGCGATGGGTAATCCAACCCGACACCAATTTCTGATAGTTTTTCTCCAATCTCCTGAAGTTATAATAAAGTTACAATACAAATACACAAAAGGTATTCTAGTGGTCTAATAAGGTGTGCTCTGTGCAATGAGAAGCTTCTACGAGCTAATAAATGCATTGAAATGCCAACAAAGTTGACATTTGTTAACTCATAACTACAAACAAAGAAAATGCTCAAAACTTGATCCAGATGAATATCACATAACAAACAAGAAATATTTTAGCATATCTAGCTGCCTTATCTGAAGCAATAAAATGTAGGTGCCACAGGTTACCAGATACCAAAAGATGCAAATGGTTTTCTGGAAATATAATGAGAAATGCATAAAAACAACCACCTAGTCATTTCTTTACCAACCTGTTCCATTTAGTTGAATTTAATTTCAAAAGATACCATTCATAAGCATGTAATTGTGCAAAGCATAATAAAGGCATTTTGGGTTAGCAAAGCTCCAGGCACATTTGTTAAACCATAGCAATTGTGTCAGCCAAACCACATTAGGACAATTACGTTACAAAATAAGCAAGTTTGGCAAAATTTAACTCTAATTTCCAAGGAAAAAGATGCAAACCTTACTATCTGGAGATAAAACATATTTTGAGGAATCTGGTTCCACTTGGGCCAGCTCTTTTGCTCCCTCGTATAATATCTGTGTGTGCATATTTAACTCATTACTGAGACAAAATATCAGCAAATACACCCTCATTGGAGCAGCAAACAACTCCATAATCAAAACTTCCTAAATCATCACTACAACGTAAGAGAAAAACAAAGACACACCCTTTCTAGTATAGCATACTTTAATTGTCTGATACACGTTCGCATGGATGACTGATGTGTAGCTCTTAAGCTCTGCCTCATCAAAGCCAGTTTGGAAGAGGAGCTTTATCTGCAAATGAGTTGTCAAGCATATATATGACTTGTTGTCTTGCACTCCTGCTGATGACAAATGAATTGTGATTCTGGAGGGAATGGCATAAGCCTTACTTGTTTAAATATTGTAGACTTCCCCGATTCCCCAGCACCTTACGAACAAGCGAATTGAAAAAGAGGACCAATGTTAGGAAGACAGGAAAGTAATTTATTGCTAGACAACCACTATCAAGTCTATAATGGAGGCGACAATTGACTAGGGATCAGCTTCATGATAGTCCTTTTGGCTGACCCAGCAAACTATCAAGACAAAAAATAAAGTCTACAAAACAGGTATACTTCACATGACAAAATACCTCGAGTTCAAGTAAGTTGGCATTACCAAGAAGTAAGAGCTTGTGGATGTGTTGCTCGGCCTTTGTTTCTTGCAAAATCCTCCGGTCGATGTCTGCAGACTGCACCCACTCCACTAATGTCAGAAGGTATCGAGTGTTGCTTCTAACCAACACAAAAATGAGACCTGCTGACATCATTAGCCTGGTCTAAGGGACAAGTTACCTTTGCATTTTCAGCTGCTTCAGCCTCGTCGAAGGAATGGGATCTGCTACAGGATGAGCCCATGCTTTCAATCACGCAGGTAAGCACAGACATTATTCTAGAAGCGCGCTCTCATGCCTGACTGAGGGGCAGATACAATAATGTTTACAAAAATACGAAGTTACTAGGAATGATACATATATACTCTTGCAATTAGATCAGATCCGAATACAAAAACCCAAATAGCTTAGGTTAGGGTTCGGAACTTCGGATGCTCGGTCTCGCACAGAAGGAAGCGAAGAGGAGGGGTGCGCGTACCTGCGCCGGCGAAGGACCCGACGAAGACCTGGCCAAGGGGCCGACGAGGCTACACCTGGGCACCTGGCGTAGGGAGGCGGCGGCGGCGGTCGTCCACTAGCGCCACTTAGAGTCAGAGGCGAGAGTGAGCGAGCGAGCGCACGCGGGGTGAACGGGAGAAGAAACGCAAGCGGTGAACTGGAGTTCCGTGCTGTACTGCCAGTGAACGGGAGAAGGGAAGGCACTCGCCTGGCAAGAGAGTCACGACGGTCCAGGAGGGTCAAATTAGTTTGACCTCAGGAAGTAGCATAGAATCTAGTATACTCGTAAATACTTCCTCCATGTATCTGTGTTGGTCAAACTTTTCTAAATTTAGCTAATTATATTATCAATCTTTGTATCTCTAACGAGTACTTTTATTATAAAATAAATTCAATAATCTATCTAATAATACTAATTATTGACTGTATATATTATTATTTCTCTACATATATTTAGTCAAAATTAAAATTGCTTGACTCCTCGAAAAACGAGAACACCAATTTTTTGTGACGGAGAGAGTAACATCGGTCCCTTTTTGAGAAGTAAGCATATTTAATTTTATCCAAATATATAAGAAAATATTAATATTTATATTACATAATTAGTATTCTTAAATAGATCGTTGAATCTATTTTTCTAATAAAATTATTTAGGATATAAATGTTGCTAATATTTTTTATAACCTAGTTAAACTTGAAAAAGTTTAACTAGGATAAATATCATAGTGACACTTGAGAGGGGATAGAGGGAGTATTGCTCTAACTTCTTGCTAGACAAAGCTAAGCAAGGAATCCAAACACTAGTGGTTTTGTTGGAGGGGGTTCGCGAAAGATAGAATGAGACCATCTCCAACACCATTTGAATCAGAGTCATATAATGGACAATTCTCCTAATTTATGGGACAGCTCGATAACTGAGAATCAAGGGAACAAGGGGATCTTGATCTTGAACACGAGCACATTAGCGTGCGGGGAAAGGATAGAACGCGAGCCCCAGCGTGGCCAGTCAAGCTCGACTGTTGGGTTCGACGAGGAGCGGCGGGCAATGCTCAATGGGACACAATCGGATCTCTGGCTTGTGACAATGTGACAGGCGAGGGTGAGGTGGCCTCCGGTTGGCGAGAAATGACTGTTGGGTTGCTGTTAGCAAAATAGAGGAGAAAGGTATGCTACAGGAAAAAGAAAGAGAGAATCACGAGTGCGACCCACCTCTAGGTGCCTCATTCTCTCTCTCTCCCATCCCTTAACCAAACATAAAACAGAGACAATTCTATCCTGTCAACCAATCACACAACAGGAACAGTCCATCTCTCAAAACTAAGACCAAACTATCACATCCCACTATATCCCAAACCGAACACATGTTGAGTTCAGAAACATGCACCTGAGTTATATAGTCTCTCTACTTAAGCTAGAGTGGCTTTAGTCACACTGTTTAACCCACCTACCAGCGACTTAAGTTCAGTAACCCGCATCTCATACTATCATACAGTGGGTCTCAGTGTCATGTCTAGGACATTCTGAGCATTTTACCCTAACTTTCAGAGAGTAACAGGTTTAATTTACAAGACTCAGCATTTCTGCGACTCACGAAGCCAGATTCTCAGCATGCTCCATGCTGATGCTAGCGATTTGGCCCAAGAGCACAGACTGAACCGACTCGATCGTTTGAACAGCTACCTTGCATGCTGAGTCGAAGAAGGCTTTTGTGATGCAAGTAAGAAATCCAAGACGACCTTGTTGAACCGATCCGGGTCCTCCATCTGAGGCACGTGGCCTGTTTTCTCGACGATTTCCAATCTAACATTCTCCCCTAAAAACCTGCCACACGTGCCGATGCAAACAAAAAAAGTATTAATACTGCAGTCTGCAATTGCGTATACTGCCATAATTTGACGGCATCTTTACAGTATGCAGTTGCGAGTTGTGACAGCCATTGGTTCGATTCGATCGTTCCTAAGGAACGGCCATTCATGTCCCTCTCTGCAATTGCATCACAGTGAGAACAAATGAACAATGGGGTTACCTCTTGACGGCGAATGCCTTCTCCAAGGGAAATATCTGATCGTGGTCTCCCCAGATGAGCAAAACGTCCTGCCATTGGCGACATCAGTTCAGTTATTACAGAGTAAAGATTGAAATTTAGTTGAGGGGTAGTAGCGGGTCATTCTGGCCCATTTCGGTAGCCCAGCTAGGCTTTGGACTTTGGACACAAGCCTGCTGGCCTTCGGCCTTTGGTTTATAAAACTAAGACAGGTATTCGTCAATTGGTTTGTACTCTAAGACAGGTATTCAGACTTCGTTACGTAACTTTAAGACAGGACCCAGGTACACAGTCCAGGGAGCGCCAAGAGAAGGAACAATGACCGGTATGCAGACACTATCACATCTACCTGCTTTTGATGGAGTTTTCATCAGGAAGGTATTGCTAGGGAGTTGCGTCTAGGCCAAACCCTGGTTGTAAGACCTCAACATTCACATATAATCAAGCTATGGGTTTCAGCTGTCTACTTGAGTTGTGCCTGTCTCAGCACTGAGTCGCAAGTAGCTTGGTATACCAATGTCAACTAAAGATTATCGCATACTCTGTTGGAACGTCAGAGGATTAAATGACAGCGTCAAAAGATCAAGCGTGTGCAATCAAATCATCTCCGCTGGGGCCACCATCATATGCCTCCAGGAGACTAAGATAGCAGATTGGTCAAACGCTCTATTGCTGGAAACGGTTGGTACAGACATGGCTCAAAATGCCACTTACCTCCCATCGGTAGGAACAGCAGGAGGCATTCTCATAGCCGCTTCAGATCGCTACTTTAGGATCCACAACACCACTAGAACGACTAATACTGTATCAGCAACGATTACAATGCTCTCAGATAATAAAGAATGGTCTGTTACAGGAGTTTACGGACCTCAGCTAGACAACAAAAAATTCCTATTCATGCAAGAATTAGTGAACCTGAAACCTCAGATGTTGCCAGCCTGGCTAGTGCTCGGGGATTTTAACCTAATTTACAGAGCTCAAGACAAAAACAACAACCGGCTGAATATGTCCCTCTTGAATGGTTTTAAAAATACCATCGACAATCTATTCTTGGCACCAATTGAACTGCGGGGGAAAAAATTCACATGGTGCAATGACCAGCAATCACCCACCATGACCAAAATAGATCACCTTTTAGCGTCAACGGAATGGTTGAGTTATTTCCCACGAACTCATCTCCATGCCTTAGCATCCTTGGGATCGGATCACTGCGGGCTTTTTCTGCATGATGAAACAGAATTTGACTTCTATAGAGGGTTCAAATTCGAATCGCATTGGGTGAATTGGCCGGGGTTCCTGGACACGGTCAAGGAAATCTGGGAGAAACCGGTAAGCACACAAGATGCCATTCTTCGTTTCCACGTTAAATTAACAAGAACGGTGAAGGCTCTAAAATTATGGAGACATAAAAACTTCACGGATTGGAAAATCAAGTGGGCCATCATTAACATCACCCTGACAAACCTTGAGAAGGCCTAGGAGGAACGACAATTGACCATTGAGGAGCTAGAATTCAAAAGATATCTCAAGTCCAAATCGCTTGGTTTAGCCGCAGTTCAGAAGGCAAGAGCACGACAGCATTCCCGATTAACATGGATCCGCAAAGGTGATACAAATACAAGGTTTTTCCATTTGCACGCTAATGCCCGAAGGAAAAAGACTTATATTCTGTTTCTTAACGGACAATCTAGGACCATGGTGACACAGGATGAGAAATCCAATTTAATTTACAATCATTTCTGTCAGCTAATGGGAACACCAAATTAGCGAACAAGATCTATAAACTGGCAGGAACTAGGCTATTGTCACCATAATTTAGATGACCTGGATGCACCTTTTACACAGGACGAAATCGCTGCCGTCGTAAAGGAGATGCTTGCTGAAAAGGCCCCCGGACCCGACGTGTTCATAGGCTTATTCTACAAAAAATGCTGGGAGGTAATAAAAGATGACCTTACTCAGGCAATTTGGAGCTTCTATTCGCAAAGAACGGCACGGCTCAACCTGATCAATGAGGCGAACATCGTGCTCCTTCCCAAGAATCAAACGGCTGTGACAATTTCAGAGTATAGACCAATTAGCCTAATCAATAGTGTGGCAAAAATAATCACAAAGCTCTTAGCAAACCGTCTAGCACCACATATGAATGAATTGGTCTCAGTTGCTCAGAATGCATTCATCAAGAAGAGGTGTATCCATGACAATTTTATATACTCCCAAAGGGCAATTCAACTTTTACACAGAAAGCGGAAACAAGCACTCTTCATCAAGTTAGATATATCTAAGGCATTTGACTCAGTTGGGTGGACCTTTCTCCTTGAGATAATGCAAGCGTTGGGTTTTAGTTCCAGATGGAGAGACTGGATTGCGATGCTACTTGGGACAGCATCATCTAAAGTAATCGTCAATGGACAACCAACAAGAGGGATCAAACATGCAAGGGGATTGAGGCAAGGTGATCCTGTTCATCCTCGCTGTAGACCCACTCCAACAGATCATTGAAAAAGCAGCACAACAAGGAATTCTAAAACCTGTCCTCCCCAAAGCGATCCAATTGAGATGCTCGCTATATGCAGATGATGCTTCCATTTTTGCATACCCGTCCAAGGAAGAGTTAGATCGGCTATACAGGATACTAACGTTTTTTGGAGAATGCTCAGGACTAAGGATTAATATATCTAAAACAGAGATTTTCCCCATTCGCCTGCATGATCAAGTGGTCTCCTAACTACTAGAAAACTTTCCTGGGAAGGTCTCAAAATTTCTAGGGAAATACTTAGGGCTTCCTCTCCATATCAGGAAGCTAAGAAGGGTAGAAGTGTAGCTTCTAATAGACAAAATCGGGGCACGTCTCCTAGGATGGAAGGGCAATTTACTAACAACGGCAGGAAGAGAGACGCTGGTGAAAACTGTCCTCTCGTCAACACCTATCTATCACATGACAGCTTTCTCGGAACAAAAATGGCTCATCAAAAAATTGACAAATTACGAAGAAGTTTTTTATGGAGAGGTGAAACGCCGGACAAGGTATACAGTGGACACTCCTTGATCAATTGGCCGATGACGTGCAGATCGAAGAAGAAAGGAGGGCTAGGAATCCTCAACCTTGAAAGATTTGCGAGAGCACTAAGGTTACGGTGGCTGTGGTTTCAGTGGAAGCACAAAGAGAGGCCATGGAATGCCCTTGACCTTCCATGTGACGCTGCTGACAAGGAGCTATTTGCTGCATCTACAGTGGTCACAGTTGGGGATGGGAAGACAGCTAGTTTTTGGACCTCATCTTGGCTTAATGGAAAAACACCAAAGAATTTGGCACCGAATTTATATTATAAATCAAGAAGGAATAAGTTTTCGGTATATACAGCTTTACAGAATAACAGATGGGTCTCCTACATTACTCCCATTCTTACACCACAGGAAATCACAGAATTTGCGAGCCTTTGGAAAGAGTTGCAAGAGGTCGAGCTCAATGAGCACATGGAGGACGCAATAAGATGGAGATGGACCCAGGATGGTGAATATACAACAGAAAGCTCTTATCATATCCAATTCGAAGGAACCTTCAACAAGATAAAATTTTCGCCGGTCTGGAGAGCAAAAGCAGAACCAAAGTGCCGCTTCTTCGCTTGGACACTAATTCACAAAAAAATCCTTACAGCAAACAATCTAATCAAGCGTCACTGGCCGAATGATCCACTATGCCAACTATGCAGAAGCGAACCGGAAACGCCGACTCATCTATGTCTTAGCTGCCCTTTTGCGTAACAGGTGTGGACGCAAAATCATACATTGATTCGGTTTGTCCAGAATCAATACAGTTCCACTCAATGGCTCTCTCTACGGTTATTGGCGAAAGTGCCGCATCAAGTTAGACGGAAAAGATAGGAGGAACTTTGATGGGATCATGATTTACTTTTGGTGGAACTTGTGGAAAAAAAGGAATAGACGTACCTTTCAGCACAGAACATTACAACCTCATCAGGTGGCCATGCTATGCAAGGATGATATCAGTAATTTTTAGATGGCAAACCCCGAGCAGAATAGTGTCCAGTTGCAGTAGGATTTCAAGTGTTCTTTTCTCTTCTTTTGTTTTGCTTTGTCTCTCTTTGTTTTGGGTCGAGTTTACCTGTTCCATAGTAGTTGCTCGTTTATCTAAACGTTGTGGTCGGGTCAGTGGTCTTGCAAGTCAGTGGCCTCTAGAAGGAGTCAAGTTGTAAAATCTTTTGTAATCCTTTTTATTTTTTCTCGTCTAATAAAAATCCGGCAAAGCTCTCGCCGCCTTTTAAAAAAAAAAATTAGTTAGCGCTGGTGCAGCACAACTATTTCATTAGAAGTAAATTTCTGTGCAACTAGCTCGAATTTTCTGCCCATGCAAACGGTGCATAGTAAATTTTCTTTTGTATTTGTATCCATGCAAACAAGCTGCAACTGTGCCCACAACAGATACCTGAGGCAAGGTTGTCAGATGGAATTCGTCAGTGCCGACAGTGATTGCCTTCATTAGTTCAATCTTCTCCTCCCTTTTATCCGTGAAAAGTTGCTGTAATAAAATCGTTGAATCGACGCGATCACTACCTACCCTTTCATATTGAATTGTTCAAACTAAACAAAAGAACCGAAGAATTCACAGAGCGGCTCAAGTAGGAATCCGCTTGCTGTCTGTTACCTGCACGGCCTGTCCGATCACGAAGTCCGGCAGCAAGGTGATGGCCTGCCTCTGGTAGAAGGACAGCTCCATGAGCCGCCGCGCGCCGCTCGCGTCCAGCGGCAGAAGCAGGTCGGCGGTGCGCGCGAACCCGGCGCCGGCGCGCCGGAGGAGCGCCCTGTCGTCGTCGGCCGTCTTGAGCAGGTCGGAGTTGGATATCACCACGGGGCCGATCCTGCCGGGCCCCGCCGCGCGCGCCAGGGCGTAGGCCACGAACCCGCCATAGCTAGTGCCGACGACGGCCACGCGGGCGCCCGCCGCGAGCCCCGGGAGCGCGTCCAGAAGCGCGGCGAGCGCGGCGGCCTGCGCGGACTCGGACGGCGCCGGGGAGCCGCCGCACGAGGAGGACGCACCGAAGCAGAGGAGGTCCGGGACGACGACGTGGAAGTGGCGGGACAGCGGGCCCACCTGCCGCCGCCACTGCCAGGTGGCCATGGGCCCGAAGCCGTGGATGAGCAGCAGCGGAGGGAGCCGCGGCTCCCCCGGCGGCGCCCAGTAATGGATATCGCGCTGCCCTGATGCACTGCCCGTGTCGGACGAGGTGGCGGTGGGGAGAGAGATGGTGTGGGGTTGGAGGCCGGCACCGAGGAACGCGCGGCGCGCGACGAAGTCCATCAGCTGGAGGACGACGAGGCCCATGGCGGCACGCGCGTGTGAGAGAGGTGGCTCAGAGACGATCGCGTCGCGGCTTGCTTAATCGGTGCAGTGCAGACGAAGCGGAGAAAAGCGGTGGGTGGGAAGTGCACTGACGGGTTACGACTGACGTCGAAGCGGTGACTGCATGCTAAGCTTCTTGTACTAGATAATAAAAAATAAAATCTGTGACCTTATAGTAGTGCAGATTTATATATGAACATTCAAAGGAAGTGGCTATATAAGTGAATTAGAGAAGTGACATTCAAAACACCATTTGGCTAGAGTTTAGAATATACAGGCATATTAGTTGCGATGTTCTCAGATAGAGTAAATCTGAACATTGAATTGACTGAATTGTACAGCACGATCTTTATCTTATTACAAATACAAACAATCGAGTCGATCGGCTACCATTAACCAATCACCAATGCACCTTACTGCGAGCTAGGATTAACCGATGAATCAGGCTTTTGAGAAGCCAACAAGAAGTCCAGCATGACCTTGTTGAACTGAGCCGGATCCTCCAGCTGAGGAGCGTGGCCCGTCTTCTTTATGACCTCCAGTCTAGCGCTCCCGTTCAGAGCCCTGATGACACAGCAATGTTACAAGCCAGTCAATGTTCCTGAACTTAGCACGGGCTGACGAACGGCCACCCATCTGTTTGGCGAGAAAAAAAAAAATGGGCTTTGCAGAGTGCACGCCAAAGTGTGCTGTGAAGAAGAAACTCTCTAGGAGTACCTCTGGACTGCAAACGCCTTCTCCACCGGGAACAGCTGGTCGTGGTCTCCCCATACAATCAGCACTTCCTGCATGACGCACGCACGACCATGGCGAAAGTTCAGTCACAGCCTCACAGGCTCACGGACAAAAGCTCGCCAGAGCGTCATCTGATTGCGCGAGATAACCAGCGTTTTAACACTACCTGAGGTATCGGTGTCACCTGGAACTTGTCGGTGCCGACCGTAATCCCCTTCAGGATATGAACAAGCCGCTCCCTGTTCTCCGTGAAAAGTTTCTGATGACAGAAGGCATGTAAAAGAAAAAAGTTCAGTGTACGAGTACTTTGTTTTTTTTTTTTTATCCTGTGTACGAGTACTTTGTTGCTACTGAACTGGCTGGACCAGTGGACACGAGACATCAATGCCCACTCACAGAAGAGAACACACACACTCCAACTGAATCAGGAAGGGACGATTCACGATTTTGTCGAGTCAAGCAGTGGTTGGGCATTATTGACGACCGACGAGTACGTACTTACCCAGTACAAAAACTAATTACTCGTCTGGTTTCTCCAGAAAGGAGTTCTTTAATTTAACTATAAAGTTATTATCCTATGAGTATATTCTTATAACAAACCATTTTTTGCGAAAAAATTATAACAAACCTATTTAAAGATATGAAAGTTAATAATCTTTTCTACATACTCGGTTAAATTGTAAAAAGTTTGACCCCCCTGAAGAGAACCACGAGAGATCCAGTTATTTTGGACCTGAGGAAACATAATGCAAGATTTGCATGTTATATACTGCTACCTCAGGTCCAGTTATTTTGGACCTGAGGAAGTACTAGTGAGTAGTAACTGCTTCCCGTCAATCTGAACCTAACGAAAGGAAGCTGCTGAGTTTGCAGAGTTACCAATCGAGTTTTTAGTTTGTTTGTGTTTATGTTTATGTTTACTATATCAGCCGCACTACTGCAGAATGCGATGTTCCATCACACCCAATTGTCTAGAACATCTAAACTTGGGCTCTGGATTAATTAATGGCCGACGGCTTAGGTATCTCGCCGGCCTGTCCATGTTACTTTTGACTTTTGTTTTGTAATGCTATTGAAAGACGAACAATTCTAGATTACAGTAGGATCAAGGACTCGAAGTGACGTTGACTTGGGGACCAAAGAAACGGTCAAGGAGGAAGATTCCGGTTAGAAGTTAGCATGCACCGCGAGAAAGTTTTTCTGCCCCAGCGCACCTGGATGAAGTCACGGAGGAGGAAGTCCGGTGTCATCAGCCGCGGCGGCGGGCGGTAGGAGGCCAGTTCCAGGAGCTTCCGCAGCGCGGCGGGCTCGGCGGGGAGGAGGATCTCGTCCACGCCGAGCCACCCTTCGCCGGCGCGCTTCAGGAACGCCCTGTCGTCGGCGGCCGTCTTGAGCAGGTTGGAGCTCGCGATCACCACGGGGCCGACCCTCGCGGCCCCGGCCTCGCGCGCCAGCCAGTACGACACGAACCCGCCGTAGCTGGTGCCGGCCACGGCCACCCGCCGCCCCTCCATCCCGGGCAGCGCGTCCAGCAGCGCCGCTAGCACCGCGGCCTGCGTCGCCTCCGTCGGCGGCGGCGCCGTCTCGGACGGGTACGAGCTGCCGCCGAAGCCCAGGAGGTCCGGGACGATGACGTGGAAGTGGCGCGAGAGCGGGCCCACCTGGCAGCGCCACTGCCAGTTGGCCCGGGGACCGAAGCCGTGGACCAGAAGGAGCGGCGGGAGCTGCGGCTCCCCCTCCGGAGCCCAGTACTGGACGGTGCAAGTCGCACCGGCGGCGCCGTCGGGGTACGGGAGCGTGACGGCGTTCTGGCGGAGGCCGGCGCCGAGGCACTCGCGGCGGGCGAAGTAGTCGAGCACCGGCACGAGGCTCAGGCTGGCCCCCATGGCTGATGGCTCTCGCAGGCTCTGGTTGTTGTCACTGAGCTACCACTAGTCCGTCCGCTACCTTCAGGCTTCAGCTGGCAGCCAGAGCGTGCAAGTGTACCTGGCAAGAGAACGGGGATGGTTAGCTTAAAGAGAGCGCACAGGTTGGTGGCGAAAATGGAGGGTTCACAAGCAATGGCGTTGCAGATTTGCAAGGGAAAGGTGGTTGAGTGGACCAAACTAATCGTAAACAGTGGAACTGTTTATTAGGAACAGAGCAGTAGCGGACGACACCGAAAATTATAGTTTGAGCAAAACTTACCTTGGCATTTGGCCGTCGCAATGCCCGTGAATATACGTATACTGCACATGTTCGGCTGTTCTTGTACTAGGTTCATTCGCTTCTTTTTACTACTGTCTTTTTGCTCACTTATATTACATATAAGAGCCCAAAAATTTATCAAGTTTTCTTATGCTTTTTTATACAAAAGGAATGAAGGCAAGTATTCCAGGTTCACCTCAAATTTGGAATTTCAAAATTCAAAACCATGCTAAGATATATCATGTGAATTTTCAATTTATCTTGCTATTACTTTTTTTATGTTTGATTATATTTAACTCATTCATAAAAAAAAAAAGGCTCTCGTAGTTCCCTTTTTCTTCGAGGGAGCCTTTGAGGGGCGGTGGACGGTGATGGTGTTGACAGAGTTAAGTAGGACCGTCCGATGGTGGTGTCCATTCAGCAAAACATGGAGATGTCCTACACTTGGCCATGCCAGATACGTCGAACAGAGTATCAGAGATGAGTGGCGGCTACGGGAAGATTTCTGCACCTCCCCTTTGTTTAAACTTCTTTTCATTTCTTTACTGAAAGAGATGCCTGCTCACCAAAAGGATGATGTTATATATGGTAAAGAGAGGACAAGAAGATACGGCAACCAGAGTTGGATTAAGCGTTACTCCATGCTTCTATATTGTGCACGAGTGGCTGTCAGCGACTAGTGCTCCATCAGCAGTTGAGCACAGCATCACAAAAGAACCCTGGAATGTGAATAGAGCATTGTGAAAAGGGCAGTCAGTTTAGTAATATAGTGTAATGTACGTATTGGCGAGAAGAAAGAACAGGGACAGACTGTGCGCATCAATGCATCATGGCACCAGACAGAGACAATTCTCTGAATTATTTCAGCTCCACAAGTTCATTTTTTTCAGACATTATTGTACGAAACATTATTGTACATTTTTTCACATGCTCATTTTTTTTTTCACAGACACGTCGAACACAGCATTACAGATGAGAGTGGCGGCCACGGGAAGATTTCTGTGCTCCCCTTGGTTTAAACTTCTTTTCTCTGCTGAAAGAGGCGTGTTCACCGAAAGGAGATGTTATGTAAAAGGGAGGACAATAAGATACGGATACGGCAGCCACAATTGGATCGAGAATTAGGCTTCTACTTGTAAATAATACGCTGCACAGGTGGGCTGTCAGCGACTAGTGGTCCATAGGCACAACATCAAAAATTCTGGAATGTGAATAGAACCTTGTGAAAAGGGCAGTCAGTTTAGCAATAAGTACGTCATGGGGCTGAGCCAGAAGAAAGAACAGAGCACATCACGGGTCTCTGCACCAAATAGAGACAGCTCTCTGAATTTCAGCTCCAAGAGTACATGTTTTCAGACATTATTGTACACAGACAAACAAGTTCGGAGCGACGCTTCTGTACTTTTGTAACTGTAGCCCCAACGCTGCATGATTCTGGCTGCGGAGCGTCTACATGCAGATTATTGCCGCGCCGCTGCTTTCTGATTACAGGATGCTCCTGACCTGGCCTTTGCCGGGCAATTTTGCAGTGAACTACAATGTTTGCCTACTGACAAGGATACAGAAGATGTCACTAGATTATCATTTCAAGGTAGAGCAGGAATCAGGCTCATCTATGCATGCCTTGTTTGGTTTCAACGGTACGACCGTAACAACCTATATGTCAAAACCAATCATGCGAGTTTGCCATCGTATCTGACTGAAGCTCTTACAGGTACTGCTGGTGTGTGGCGGGCATCAGCTATTAGGGAAGCAGGAGGATGGAAGGATCGCACCACTGTGGAAGATATGGACTTGGCTGTGCGGGCAAGCCTTAAGGGATGGCAATTCCTGTATGTTGGTGATATAAGGGTGCGTCTTTCTGCACACTTGTCATAGAGGCGACGTTTCGATACGCACATGCATCTGCCTATATCTATCTGTTGACTGTTATAACAATTCTTGTACAGGTTAAGAGTGAACTCCCAAGTACCTTCAAGGCCTACCGCCATCAACAACACAGGTGGACCTGTGGTGCTGCCAACCTCTTCAGAAAAATGGGCGGGGACATTGTTAGAAGCAAGGCAAGCAATCTTGAATCAATGTGAGATGAAGTTACAGTATCTTCATGTCTATATGAATAATGATGCAGGGGGTAACTGTGTGGAAGAAGCTTCATCTTCTGTACAGCTTCTTCTTTGTCCGAAGGGTCGTCGCTCCCATCCTAACATTCCTGTTCTACTGCGTGGTGATCCCACTGTCCGTCATGGTCCCTGAAGTCAGTATCCCTGTGTGGGGAATGTTCTACATTCCCACCACCATCACCGTCATGAACGCCATCAGGAATCCTTGGTAAAGTGCCCGTCTCTCTCCTGATTCGTTAATCTCGCGTGATTACTGATCCTTCCAGTTATCTCGTGCACGCCAGGTCTATCCATCTGGTGCCACTATGGATCCTGTTCGAGAACGTCATGTCCATGCACCGAATGCGCGCGGCACTGACGGGGTTGCTGGAGACCATGTACGTGGACGAGTGGGTGGTCACCGAGAAGGTGGGCGACCATGTGAAGGGCAAGCTCGAGGTCCCTCTACATGACTTGATGAAGCGGTTGACGTGGTCGGCGCCCTCCAGCTGCAGCGCGTGCCCAGCGTCCCTGACGATCTCTAGCCTGGATCTCTCGCCCAGAAGCCTGCATCCACGCCAGCGCAAGGCAATGCTCTGAACACTCTGAAGCAAAATGGCCTAGTGGATCGGATTCAAGAGAGGGTTTGGGCAGTGCGGTGCTGTGCGTTTCACTTACTTGTGCAGCCTGTGGCCAAGATCGACGGGGAACACCTGGTCTTTGTCTCCCCAGATGATCAGTGTTTCCTGGGTAAGAACCGGTAGGGGGTCGTCGAAGCCAGCCCTGGTCTTGAGCAACTCGTGCAGCAACTCTGCCCTCTCCCTTTTTTTTGATCCACGTACATGAGCTGCAGCAGAGGAATAATTAAAAAGAGCCTGGAAAATGTGTTTGTTGTATGTACTGTACAGTGTACTACTAGTATTAGAAAAAAAAAAGTAGACATATAACGAGACGATCTGGCAGGGACAGTAACTCTTTTGTCTTATTTGATAAATATTGTCCAATCGCGGACCAACTAGGCTTAAAAGATTCATCTCGTGATTTTAAAGTAAACTGTATAATTAGTTATTTTTTACCTACGTTTAATACTTCATGCATGAGTCTAAAAATTGATGTGACGGAGAAAGAGTAAAAAAATTTGACAATCTAAACAAGGCCTAAATTGCAGCTGGCAGTGGCAGACAGCCAAGGTGAGACGGTCGACACAATCGCAGCGGGAGATGGACACACACCACACCGGACTTGTTTCACGGTACAACATGCTACTTGAGAAGCATGCATGGCCGGGGACAGGCCAGCGTCAGTCCTGTCCGTCAGGAAGATTTCCACTGCCACGGCCACGGGTGATGTT
The DNA here is from genome assembly GCA_023333625.1 of Bothriochloa decipiens. NCBI lineage: Eukaryota > Viridiplantae > Streptophyta > Magnoliopsida > Poales > Poaceae > Bothriochloa > Bothriochloa decipiens. The sequence continues at coordinate 7,572,223 of CM041629.1, forward strand.
CCACTTGCACACAGACACAGGGCCAGGGCCATAGCGTGCCGCATCCTAATCCTTGCTGCGATTACGTGCTCGGAAATCCTTGGACGCGGACTCGCCGGGCGTCGGTTCATGGTACCCGGCGCGAAAACGAAACAGGAGCGCAGCCCCAGAACGGCCAGGAGCACAAGGGCAACCACAACGAACGAAGGACAAGGAGAAGAAGAATGCGAGCCACTACAGGCCATCGCCCGGCCCGCCATGTCGCCCGCCCGCGCGCGCGTACGGACGCGATGCGGACCTGCTACTGCAGCTGGGGCCTCCGCCCTTCGGCATCGTTGACTCGGACGCACTGTGCATCTATCAACGGATTCCGGACCCATCCTGACCCCTATCTATTCCGTGCTGTCCAGCTGTCCGTGTCCGCTGCTCGATCTGCACGCAACTTGACGCGCAGTGTCGCGTTACGCTGCTGCCGTGTGCCCGGCTGCCCACTTGCATTACGCTGCGGCGTGCCCGACTGCCGAATTCTTTTTGTGTACTAAAAACTGCCCGATCGGCGGAGGTACCGCAACGTGGCAATCGAGTCATCAGTGTTTTGGATCAGGGAATCTTCTTTTTTCTAAGGGTGGGGCCACGTGGGCCACGTAAGGAGGCAGCAACCAAAGGAATCGACGAGATCGGCGCCGGCATCCGTGACACGCCGCACCAGATCTACCGGACCCGCGTGTCTCTCTCGAACGGGAGCAGGGCCTTTTAATCCTCAAATTGACCATTAAATTCACTAAGCAGAATTTCTATTCTTCGTTACATTAAAATACCGACACATGTATATAGTACTAAATGTAGATGAAATTAAAAATTAATTACATTGTATTTTGCGAGATAAATATTTTAGACCTAATTAGTCAATGTTTAAATAATTTTTATCAAATACAAATAAAATACTGCAGTGTGCTGATTTAACGTGGCAACGTGTATGATGCTAAATTCGGCCGAAACTAAACATGACAAACCTAGGAGTACGTGGTCTTTCTTGTATACTCCCTTTAATTAGTCGTGTCGGGAGGAAGACTTGTATACCCGCAACAGCAATTTCAAAACGCGATTGGCTGGCAAGTCTAATTTTGTACTCGAGTTATGCATTACTATACTCCCTTTAATTAGTGAAGTCTCAATACAGTCGCTAGGATAAATAAATATACTTATTATAATTAGTGCATTACTCTCTACAAGTAAAATAATTATGTGGCATTAAATTTTTTGTAGCATTTTGTGTTATATTTTAGAAAACGTTTTCTTATAAGACTGAACTCTCATAGTCGTTTTGTCATAGCAAACATGTTTGGTACACGACACGAGAGTATGAAATCCAAATGGACATATACAAAGTTTCGTGTTATTGTGTAGACATGCATCATCGCTTTACGATTTATTAGCCTACGCTCTACCATACACTAAATAATAAAGCTTGTTTGGATGTCTATATCCACCCAAACAAGTAGTGAACTGGCACTGGCACAGGCAACATTGTTCATATAAGTCACGCAGTCTAAAAAAATTAGCCGTATAGAAAGTAGAAAGCGATTTTTGAGAAGAAAAATAATTAATGAAAAAAAAACACCGGAGCATATAGTGAAATAAGCCGAGAGGTAAAGGTAATGGCGTGCACGCAGTCCAAAATAATTACTAGCCGTATAGAAAGCGAGAAAGTGATCGAGGAAAAAAAACTGTTATATGAAAAAAAAAAAACATCGAACGAGTGGATCGCTAACCTGGATGAAGTCGTCAAGCACGAAGTCCGGCATCCAAGGCGGGGGGCGATGCATGGAGCGTCGCACGAGGAAACGCAGCCCGTCGGCGGTGTTCGGCAGCAGCGCGTCCTCGACGGTGCGGTCCTCCCTTGCCGCCATCGCCTGCATCTCCCCGGGCGTGGCCGCAACGCCGGTGGTCATGATGACGAGCCTGCCCACGGCGTCGCTGGCCTCGGCGGCGGCCATCCGGTAGGCGACGAAGCCGCCGTAGCTGATCCCGGCGACGTCGTAGCGGGGCACGCCGAGGAGGCGCATGGCCTCGGTGGCGCAGCGGGCCTGGAACGCCACGGAGCGGAGCGGCGACGCGGACCGGGACTGCGCGCCGAAGAAGACGAGGTCCGGCGCGTATACGTGGAAGTGGCGGGACAGGCGCGGCAGGTTGCGTGCCCACGTCCACTTGGCGTCCCCGCCGAAGCCGTGGAGGAGGAGCAGCGGCGGCTTGGAGGATGGGGTGGCGGGGCACCAGATGCGCAGCGTGGTGCCGCCGTCGTGGAGGCGGAGGAGGACGGGGCGGAGGCGGAGGCGCGCCAGGAGGTGGAGCGACAGCGCAGCGTCGCGGAAGGCGGCCAGGCGGAGGCGGAGGAGCAGGCGGAGGAGGAGGAGCGAGAGCGAGAGCAGCGCGAGGAGCGTGGAGACGCCGTGTGGTTGCTGCTTCATGTTCATGGCCGCGCCAGCGCGGTGGCACTGGCACCGCCCGCCGTCGCGCGCATGGACGGGACGGAGATGCGCATCGAGGTCACTAACGGAACACGGAAGGGAAAACGATGCCGTCCCTCCCAGATCGGTGTGGTTGGAGCAGGCAGCAGTGGCGCAGCATGTGTGTTTATAAATAGACTGCCACGCGCGGATGCGGGATGCGCCCATGCCATGCCCTGCCGCCTGCCGGCCTACCCTGCTCGTAATTAACGAGAGCATGGGCGGATGCGGGATGCGCCGGGCAAATGAATGTTGCTTCGTCCGTTCTAAATTGTATTTTAATTTTTTTCCATGTATTTTGCTGTATACAGTATATTTAGATACAGGAAAACTTATCATAAAGGGTTTCAACAAGGTGTTTTATTCATTTTTTGAACAAAAAGATAAAGATCAAATAGATTCTAACCACAATTGCAAAGGTATAACTACTGTACCAGCCCAAATCATGATCTTCACCAACTTGGATTTGGTTCTCTCGCGAAAATAATGAGTTGCAGAGATGAGAACCATGAAAAATAAGATCCCGAATAAAAAAATAGAAACCTAGGAAACCACAAGAATGAAGAAAATGAAATGAATGCTATTCCATTTCAAATTGTTTTCTAGATACATAGCAAAATATACGCATAAAAAAATCAAATCGATTTATAATTTAGAACAGAGGAAGTAGTTTTCAATTGAAATATTATGAAAAAATTTATCCCATAAAAACTTATCGTTTTTCTGTTTACGTTATGATGTATTAGTGCATTTAATGTTTATAAACTGTTATCCAACTTAAAATTGGAGTAATTATGACCATTTGATATGACTTCTCTCTCCCATGTGCTCCTTTGGAGGAGTTAAAAGATGGAGTCGAAGAAATGAAATATACTTTCTCGTTTTAAATTATAAGTTATTTTAATTTTTTTTATCTATTTTGCTATATATTTAGATATATTATTATATCTAAATTTATAACAAAATAAATGTACCAAAAAATTAAAATAATTTACAATTTGAAAAAGAGGAAGTAATTAAAGTGACATCCAATTTGAAACAGAGGAAGTAATTTGTAGCCTCAACTTCTACATAAAAATAACTCCACCTATTTTTCGTACACTAAAAACCGATTTCCTTGTGAGGTATAGCTCTTTTGGTTCCTTTTGCCAAAAACATCTTGGGTGTGTTTAGTTGCCTCGAATTTCGAATGAAAATGTCACATCATGTCACCTCAGCGTACTGTAGCATTTCGTTTGTATTTGGTAAAAATTGTCCAAACTTTGCGTAACTAGACTTAAAATGTTCGTCTCGTAAAGTACAACAAAACTGTGTAATTAGTTTTTGATTTTATCTACATTTAGTACTCTATGTATGTGCCGGCATTTTGATGTGACGGATGATAGGAATTCTGTATAGTGAATTTTAGGATGATTTTAGGGGAACTAAACACAGCCCTTCTAGATTCGGACCTCGAGTCATGCTAGGGAGACTAGTAGTCTAAAACAGAGTCGGACAAGCACATTAGCAGAAGATCGGTAGCACCGCCCATGACCGTGATGCCATACCTCGAACTTGTTGTGTTTAACATCCCTAACAAGGCCTTATATACTGATGGAAATGGTAGCTTCGTCAATGTGGGCTTGTAGTGCCTCCCTTTGCTTGCCAATGTCCCTGTAATAGTCAACTACAAGGGTGCCTCTGCAGGCGACGGAGGAAGCAGAGCAGAGTTTGCGTTGAGACAGCAGAAAACTCCTTCCATACAAGCTCATGATAAGCACCCAACATTTATGAACCCCGATGCCAGTAACTTTGTTTTTAATTTTCGATATCCTCATCACCATGGCGGCGGCGGTAGGATAGCTTGAGCCCCCCTTCCGCCCCTGTGTGTTATTAGGTCGTGGCGACTGTGCATTTTTTGGTTTTATTATTTAAAAATATATAAGAAACAAAAGATATTGTACAACCCGAGGAATGGTTTGGGCTGAAACTACAAACGACGACGAAATTCAACGACGAGCTCGACCGGTTGAAGGTGGAGCAAAGAAGGAAAAGAAGATAACACCATGACTTAATGGCTAGGGGAACGTGTGAGTGGCTGACAACAGCTGTTTGGGGCCGTCACTTTAGTCTCTTTTAGACACTTTTTGTTAAACATGATGGCTAAAAGGTGACTAAAGTGCTTTTAGTCCGCTTTAGGACCGGTGGATCTCATCTCTTAAAGTTTAGTGTATTAAAATATTTTAGTCATCTTTTAGCACTTTTTGGATGACTGGTGGGACCAAAAATATTTGAATCGCTTTTTAATTAGTTTGTTTGAGTCAAAGTTTAGGAAATGGGATGTAAACATTTTGGAGTGACTAAATAGGACTGCTAGTTCATGGACTAAAGAAACCGAACATGCACCACACGCTCTGAGCTCACACCTCAGAGAAACAGAGAAGAATCATCTGAGCTCTGAAGCGTTTCAGAAACGGAAAAAGAAGTTTAAAAAAAAGCGGAAAAAGAAAACCCCCAACAAATCGCCTGAACCCGAAGCATATTACGTACTTCAGCGCGAATCCTAAAGCGGCAAAGCAGGGTCGCTTCTCGCCTGCTAGTCGCCCTTTTCCACTCCACCACACACTGTTTTCTGGAGGCCTCTAAACCCCCCTTCTCCCCACGCCCTGACCCGCCGCCGCCGCCGCCGCCGCTTGCCGCGGTGCTATAGCCATGTCACCCGCGGCTGTCTCTGCCTCACCCGACGACCGCATCCGAACCTACGAAGACTTCGCGCGGGTGCACTCGTACCTGCTGGCCGCGGCCGGCATCCCGCCGTCGCTGCACCAGAGGCTGTACCGCAAGCTCGCGGACGAGGTCTTCGACGGAGGGGAGGTCTTTTCCGTCGAGCCGTGCGAGGGCGGGAGGCAGCGGCGCCTCGTGCTCGCCGCTGATGAGCCTCTGGGAAAGGAGTCCGATGTCTTCCTCGTCGACCACGCGTGGTCCTTCCGCCTCCCTGATGCGCTCAAGCAGGTAAGTGGCCTGTCCGCGTGGTGCTTGGAGTGAGTTCAGCTAGTCTGTGAGAGGAGCGAAGTGTTTAGGCTTTAGGGGCCAGTATCAGTATGGCTTGTACGTGTTTGAACGCGTGCCTGAATAATTACTACGAATTTGAAGGTTGGCATGAATCCCATTCAGTTTAATCATCTGCTTTTTCCTGTGGAGGAAATAGTCATTGGTACGTCCTTCATTTTTGGCTAATTGGAACGGTTAGAAATTATTTGGGCTGAAGGTGTGGATAATTGGCCATTCGATGTTGTAATTAGTATGATCCATTAAGTGGCGGATAGAATTTCAGATACCTTAAGCTGCTCTAGCTAACACGGACCTAATTGTCATCACATTACAGTACTTGTTTAAAAATACAACAATCAGTGCCTTCTTGGACTCCTCTGATATTATCTACCGTCTATGCATGGTCAACGATCAGCAACGAAGAATTGTAACAGTGTTCACTTACAGGATTTTTTTCATGTTATTGTGGGTGATCTGATGCATTTGTTTTGATGATTATGCAGTTGCGGGAAGTGCCAGGATTGGCTGAAAGGATGGCAGCATTGATGTGTGTGGATTTGGACTGCAGGATTGAAACTGAAGAGGCAGATGAGCAGGATGGTCACAGGAGTGGGAGCTTGGAGCATGTATTGCAAGTAGTTGAGAAAGAAAGGGCTAGAGTCCAGGAGAGGGGAAGTGATTCTGCAGCATGGCTGGAACTTGAAGAACTTGGAATCGATGATGACATGCTAGTAACCTTGGATCTATCTGCAAAATTTCTGGTCTGATTCTCTTTTTCTAAAAAATATCAGTCTGATTCTTTCCAATGTAGGTTCTCAATTTTGCTCATTTGTAAGATACAACCGGGAAAAATGGTTATGTGCTTGTTCTCACATTCGCCATGAAAATAAAAGATTTTACCTGTGAATTTTAGCGCTTTGAATTCAATAAAGTATTTTTATAACGTTTTATGCTAGTTGGGAGAACTCAAAAGAACTGTTTTTGAAACTTTGTCCTTGGTGTTCAATTTATCTTAACTATCCCCTTTTGTATCTGACTAGAATCTGGTAGCCCTGAACCTATGGGGAAACAAGCTGCAGGATCCAGAGAAAGTTATGAAAGAAATTAGGAAGTGTGTAAAGCTAAAGGCACTTTGGTTGAACGAGAATCCTGTTCTTGGCAAAAGGTGAGACTAAGTTTTATTTCATAGATTGTTTAGAAAATTCTTCACTGCATACTTCCATGGCAATTCAAAGGCCAAACATAAAGTTGGTAATAAACTTGTCTCTGTGCATACTTCAATGGCAATTTGAGGGCCAAAGAGAACTCAAGTTGAAAAACCTAACATTACAGATGGAAGCTGAGATTTAATTTATCTTCATGAAATACTTTAAGGTGCATTAATCATAGCATTCATTCATGCAAATTCTAGGCCTGAAATGTTGTGTTTTGTGGCTGTTCAAACAATTGATTTAATATATGGATGGATTTGAGGTGCTAAAAGTGGATTTGGGATAGAAAATCAGTAAAACACTTGCCAGCTCTTTCCCATCCATGCATTTTGAGTCTTTACAGTATCAACAATCTTAGCTACAATAGAAGAGTGGTTATGCATTCATGAAGTTTGGGTTACGGAAACTTAATTTGTCAAAATAACAGCGTCTACTGTTAAATTTGGTTACAATACATAGCCATGAAAGGGAACAGCAATTCCCTGATTAAGGCCTGTTTGGCACAGCTTCAGATCCAAGATCTAGGTTGGATCTATAGTTTGTGATTGAATTAAAGTGGTTTAAATATTTATATTTAGTCCAATCTGCAAACAAAGTGATTCATTCATGTGCTCTTGAATCTTGATGCACCTCTAGCTTTGACATCCAAGATTTCTTGAGCTGGAGCCCTGCCGAGCAGGCTTAAGGGCAAGGAATCAGTACTTCATGGATAATTGAAAGCTTCTAGAATTTTACTGTCATGTATATTTTCAGGCAGTTGAGTCTTTTAATAGCCTATATGTTATGATCTGACATTCTTGTTGTCCTGTTGGTCTTGCTAGTATTGACAAAGCTGTTCTAGATGGTCTCTCTGGATTGGAAATATACAATTCACGTTTTACGAGTAAAGCTGGAGAGTGGGCTTTAGGTTTTTGTGCAGACATTGTTGGAGCAGATAATCCCTGTTCTTCTGCGGAAAGCACACTGTTAGGGAGTATTGAGACTATTGACCTTTCTGATAGATGCATTCACAAGCTACCAGAGGTATCTAATGACCCATCTGATGTTCTACGAATGACATGATATGCAATTTTCAACACTTGTACTGACAGTTTCCCTCTGTGTGGTGTTTAAACCCCTAGGTATTCTCTCCTAGCAATTTGCCATCTCTATCAAAATTGAACATCCGTGGTAATCCTCTGGATCAAATTTCTGGCGATGATCTCTTAAAGCTATTAGGTGGATTCACTCAGTTACAAGAGTTGGAGGTAGCTTACATATCTTTTGACATATCTTAATGTGTCCTTTTTCAAGAAATCCCCTATATTCCATTGAATAGGTTCATATGCCTACAATACAGCTTTGATGTCTCACTGACATGCCCAAGACAACATGTCAGCCTCACGACAAGTGGCGTATTGTGGAACATGCACTTATTCAGTGGCCTATGGTGTTTTTTCTCATTTTGTTTTGTCTAGATTCTTGACAAGGATCGCTATAATCAAATTTTACCAAGCAAACTCATTTCACAGGTTGACATTCCTGGCCCTCTGGGAAACAGCGCAATCTCCATTCTTGAGTCTCTCCCTAATTTATCTTTGCTAAATGGTGTGGATTCCTCAAGTATAATAGAGAGTGGGAAGCATATAGTTGACTCTGCACTTGAACCGCGGCTTCCAGAATGGTCGCCTGAAGAACCCCTTGCTGAAAGAGTTATTGGTGCAATGTGGTTGTATCTTATGACATACCGGCTTGCTGATGAGGAAAAGATTGATGAAACACCTATTTGGTATGCCTTGATTTCCATTATTTTCTTATCGCTTTTTTGAAAGCATTACTGACTCACTAGTAACTAGGTGGATCTCTGCAAAAGTTTGGTCAAAAGATCATTGCACACCATTACGACCTCTTACCTAGAGTTAGATTATTGGATTATCTCGATTTACCTTTGCCTGATTGTATACAGAATGCCTGGACTGTGAGCAGAGGATGTTTTGTCAGTCCATAATGTTATCATTTTATGCTGGTTATTTATGCAGGTATGTCATGGACGAGTTGGGCTCAGCCATGCGCCACAGTGATAATGCAAACTTCAGAATAGCCCCATTCTTGTTCATGCCAGAAGGGAAACTAGACACTGCTATAAGGCATTGACCCTTGATATGCATTTCCTATAACTTATTAACACTATATAGTTTGCTAATATCCAATATTTTCAGTTACACAATTCTGTGGCCCACTCATGATGTTCATACTGGAGAAGAGTGTACCCGGGATTTCTTGTTTGGTATTGGTGAGGACAGACAGCGTTCGGCTAGGCTTACAGCTTGGTTCCACACACCTGAGAACTACTTTATTCAGGCAATTTTGCTTCTGCGCCTATTTTGTACACAAAGATGCTTTTTTTGGTACTGGAGGCTAAGTGAATAACCTTATCATAACTCTATATATATTTCTTCTGCTTTATAGGAATTCAGAAAGTACCAGGAACAACTTCAATCAAATAGCATTTGTTCTTCAACAAAAATAGAAGAGACACCCTCTACCAAAAGTATACGACCAAGTGATGGTCGTGCCTTTCGAGTATATACTGACATACCTCATGTGGAGGAGTTTTTAACACGGCCAGAGTTTGTTCTCAGTAAGCAACATTCGATCCTGTGTTATGATTTGTCTTCCCTTTTGCTTGAAGAATTCTAGCTATCGTTCACACAAGTTTTCAACCCATGCTTGCAGTCCTTTTCTTCTTCTTTTTGCGCCTTTTCTCCTTAACATTAGTACTTGTTACTTGAAAAGCAATGGTTAGCTTGTCTGCAACAAAGACTATTCATTTATCTGAATCATCTGAGCCTTCAAAATTCTTTGCATGTTTGGTATTATTATTTTATCCAATGACTCTAATAAGTATTCTGTTATTTTTCTTGCGAACCCTTGTGATAATACTCTGGGATCTATTCATGCACCATGTAATTTGTTTTTTTTTGACTGAGTCAGTAGGGGAATCCCCTACCTTTTTTTTTTTTTGGGTATTTTCAATTGAATGAAAGAATGAATGTATGCACACCATGTATTTTGTGACTTGCAGTATTGTCAACCTATCTTGTAATGCTTGCCAGCGAACCAAATCAAAATTAATGTGATATATAATTTTTATAATATTCAGTTTAGTGTGAAACTGTTGTGATGCCATCTGATCAGTTTGCTTACTTTAATACAATCCTATAGCCTTGGCAATTAGTGGAATTTAGTTGGGTATCTTCCATTATTCATGCATGCAAATGTATGCTTCAAAGGCAACTCTTTCACACCTCTTCTGTATGCCTGCAGCAACTGATCCAAAGGAGGCTGACATCATCTGGGTAAGCACGCAAGTGGATTCGGAAGTAAAGAATGCTGTAGGGCTCACAGATCAACAATACACAAATCAGTTTCCTTTTGAAGCTTGTCTGGTCATGAAGCACCACCTTGCAGAGACCATCCACAAGGTTACTTTCTCCTTTTTGTGGTTAGGGGACCTTGTGTGGCTTACTGTATAGATGTAGAATGCGTTGAGTTTGATAATATCAACATTGGTGCATTTGAAACTAAGATCAACTCATGCAGGCTTGGGGCTCACCTGAATGGCTTCAACCTACATATAACCTAGAGACCCATTTGTCTCCACTCATTGGTGATTACTTTGTGAGGAAACGAGATGGCATGGACAACTTATGGATCATGAAGCCTTGGAACATGGCGAGAACAATCGATACTACAGTTACCGGTGATTTATCTGCTATCATCAGACTTATGGAGACAGGCCCCAAGATATGCCAAAAATATATTGAATGCCCTGCACTTTTCCAAGGAAGGAAGTTTGATCTTCGGTACATCGTGTTGGTCCGTAGTATCCGCCCTTTGGAAATATTTCTATCTGATGTTTTCTGGGTATGACCTGAAATTCTGATGATACTTGATGAATCCCTTTGGCCATTATCATTCTTCGTTTGACAACTCTTGTGTTTTTTTTTTCTATTCTATAGGTGAGGTTAGCAAACAATAAGTACACTTTGGAGAAGACTAGTTTTTTTGAGTATGAGACCCATTTCACTGTGATGGTGAGATCCAACCCATTCTCACTTCTGTGGGATAACATCTAATCTTTTTTTTTTATGAATAACATCTAATCTAATTATTAGTTGCTGTTGAAGATTTATTAATGCTGCATTCTCTTGTATGTTTTGCGCGATTCTGCTAAGTCTGCCCATATCTCCTAGCTTATGCTTATATTGTGATCGGTTTTCATGTTTTACATTTAACTTGTTACCTGACTCTTTCTGCTGATCCAGAATTATATTGGAAGGATGAAACATATGAATACACCAGAGTTTGTCAAGGAGTTTGAGAAGGAGCACCAAGGTTCTAACATCCTGCATTCTCTCTTTTATGATACTTGTTGTACATTAATATTTTTTCGTTTAACTTTTAGTTAAATGGCTGGACATCCATAAAAGCATACGGTCTATGATACACTGCGTCTTTGAGTCGGCCGCAGCTGTTCATCCTGAGATGCAGAACCCATTCTCTAGGGCCATGTATGGTGTAGATGTTATGCTTGATAACAGATTCAAACCGAAGGTTTTGGAGGTATGTCTCAAGGACTTACTGTCTTGTAATTGTAGCTTTCTGTCCTGGATTGTTATAAACCTGCTTGAGCTATCTTTATGCACATCGGCTATAACAAGTGTTTGCTCCACTGGAGCAGAGGAAAGGTTTTAGGTATTATCATTTTCTGCTCTACTCAGTATGGAACTACATACAAATATGTGGATGCAGCTTGCAGCCATAGCATTCTGACATTAATAAGATAAGATAGTACTACTTGTAGTAACAGCTACTTTGTCAGTTGGATTTGTTAGCAGCACTATTGTAACCATGAGTGGTAGTTTCCAAGGACAGACGAGTGTCACGAGTCTAAACCAGATAGAAAATACAAGTCACGATAAGGCTGGAACACTGGAGCCATTCTGTTCCATGAATAACCACAATCTTCCAGTTTGCAATTCAGATTTGCTTTTTGGCTACTTATTTATCTGTGTATGAACATAATTAGCGTGGACATCGAAAAACTTGCTGACGTCCTGCCTATCGCTACTTAAACATGTGTAATTGTTCTAACCAAACCTGTCCTGAAATGGGATGCAGGTGACATACTGTCCAGATTGCGGGAGGGCATGCAAATATGATACGCAAGCCCTGGTAGGAAGCCAGAATACCATCAAAGGCCATGATTTTTTCAACACGGTGTTTGGCTGCCTCTTTCTTGATGAGCAAACAGATGTATCGCCCCTGTAAGCATCGCCCCAGAGGCTGCTGTAACTGTAACATCAGGTCTATCACAGCATGACATGTATAACCTGCTTGTCAGTTGCCATATGATGTAGGACATAGGGGCAGTTGCTCGTTTTTGGCTGGTGTATTCTCAATGAATCGTAGTTTGCCCAGGCTTGCCGAGGGTATAGCGCGGATGTGACATGGATACGTGTTGAATCGCGCTTCAGTCGGAGCATGCTATGCCTGGAGCTTCAGTCTTGAAGGCAAGGCAGAGCACTAGACATTACCCTTCTGCTACTCATACAAATAGTAGTAACTTCAAAGCGTGAGCTTCTGTTCTCACGTGTCGTGGACTACACTTCATCTGTGGTGCTACTATGAGTACTATTTATACGCGACCACACTGATCACTACCTAGACGCAGTCACACAGGCACCATCCGTCGAGCTCATTTTCCCACCAGAATTCAGAGCAAGCAAATCGAAAAAGCAGCCATGAGAGCTATGGCTGATGGTGGCGACATCTGTATCAGCCACAGAATCATCCTCTTCCTCTTACTCTTCGCCGCCGTCTGCAGGTCCGACCCCGACCTCCTCATGGACTACTGCATCGCCGACACGGCGACCCCTCCGTCGTTGCAGTTCCACCTCAACGGCCTGGCCTGCATCGATCCGTCATCGGCGCGTGCGGAGCACTTCGCCACCTCGGCGCTGTCTTCGCATGCGGACCCGTCCGCCGCCACGGCGCCGTTCGGGTTCAACGCGACGGTGACGAACCCCGCGTCCTCTCTCCCCGGCGCGAACGCGCAGGGGCTCGCCATGGCGCGCACGGACCTGGCCCTGGGCGGGCTGGCGCCGCCGCACATGCACCCGCGCGCGTCGGAGGTGGCGCTGGTGCTGGCGGGAAGCATGCTGGTGGGGTTCGCGGACACGTCGTACCAGCAGTACACGCAGCTGCTGCGCGCCGGGGAGGCGTTCGTGTTCCCGCGCGGGATGGTGCACTTCCTGTACAACATGGACGTGGCGGCGCCCGCCATGGTGCTGTCGGGGCTCAACAGCCAGAGCCCCCGCGCGCAGCTCGTGCCGTTCTCGGCGTTCCGGACGGAGCCACCGGTGCCGGAGGAGGTGCTCAAGATTGCGTTCAAGATCAGCGGCCAGGACGTGCACAGGATCCAAAGAAACCTCGGCGGATCCTCATAGACAACAATAGTGTATTTTTCTTTCTAATATAGTAGAAATGATAGAAATGATAATGGCCCTCGAGGAAAAAGGAAAGCCTAAATGCAACCAGAAAAGGGCCGAAACAAAGGTTTGGGCCCATTAACAACTCTGTCGCACGACCACGGCCACGGTACATGTGTGGACCGTGGAGAGAAATACGGAGCAGGTACGCAGAACATGGCCGTATATACTCCGTATGTCGCTAGGGAGCGAGATATATAAATACGGGCCTAAGTGTGACACGCATCATGTGCATGTCATGCTGATGCACACAAAGGGCGGCATATGTATACTATAGCGTGACGATCTCTTCGTCGACTTGTAAAGATTTCTGGAGAGAGTATTCCGGCGCAAGTTTCCGGCTAGTTAATTTGCGTGCGTAAGATGCCGTTGGAAAAACTGGCGACACCTGCTGCACGTGGCGGCTGGTTGCCCGCCAAGCCCAGGCAGCGCGCGGGGAAGAACAGGCTAGAACGCACGGGCTAGTCGCTGCAGCAATCGAAAAGCATTCTGCTTTAGCGAGAAAGAGATCGGCCTCTTTTCAATCTTTCTGAACGACACCTTCAATTCTACTCTCCTTTTAGGGGACACCTCTGAATTCGCACGGCATGGATGCATCTTTATCTTGCTCGTCTTCTCCTTCTACGCGAATCTTCCATTGACAAGATAAGCAGGAAGACCACCTGCTATTTCTCTCGTTTCGTATGGCCATTGTTCGTGCAGTGTAGTCTTCTGCGTCTACGGTCTTCCCGTGACGGCGAACCGGTGGTGGTTGGCGCCAATTCGTCCTCCCTTCCGTCGCCGAAGAGCTCCGGACGGCTACAGCGACGTGATGTGGAACTGGACGCAAAGCGTCTCTGCTTTCTACACCCCGGCCTGAGGAGCCTTTTCAGTTTTTCCGATCCTGTCTTTTGGGGAGCATCGATCGATCGATAAAGGCGAAGGAAGGATGCTGGCGACACACGCATTGCGATCGAAAGCCGAGGGGACATGTTTTTCCTCCCAGATGTTTTGCTCGTTCTCATTTCTTGCGGCTGACATCGATCGCGTTTGTCTTTGGAACACGACGACTAGGGCTTATTTGGTGGCTGTCAGTAGTATGAATCATGATTGAACCGTCAAACAAGGAAATGTAAACGACGTCGAGCGCTGGTGAAACCCCGTCGGATCGACAAGCGGCTTACGCGATCTTCTTAGAAGATGTGTGAGGTCTTGAGCGCGTGTTTTTTTCTTCTCAATTTTGTTTGATTCATAAGCTGCCGGATTACCAGTCACTGTCAAACCTGACAGAACACGATCCAGGACGACGCCGATGAAATCTGACAGGATGCCTATTAGCAATTATGTTAGAAATACGTCGAATATTTATTTGTACTAATGAGTTACACAGTGGACCTGTGTTGTAATTAGCAGTATAGAGTTAGGTGAGCTAGGTGTTAGCTCTTGTTACCTGGCCCCCTCTATAAAAGGAGGAGGGGGTTGCTGTTGTAACCTACCACTCGAGAGACAGGCTCGCGGGAGGCGCTGGCATTTTGGCCGGCGCCCCGGGCGGCCGGTGTCGCGGGGAGGAGCGCCCGTAAGCATGCTCCGGGGACGTAGGCCTAGCTGAACCCCGTTACCAAACATCGAGTCTCCAGTGATGTGTCGTGCGATCTCTCTTGAGCATCTTGCCTAGGTAGTCCAAGCAATCGCTTTCGCATTAGGCGCCGATATTGCAATGGTGCAGCGCTGCAGGTGGAGTCACTGGGATGGAGTTGCATGGGTAGCAAGGTTTCCTGAGGCAGCGGGTTTGAGGCCAAGTCAAACTCGTCGGGCTGCTCTTCGTGAAGCGGAGAATTCGACAACTCAACTCCGGAGTATAGGTTGTTCGCGCATGACAAGACTTCAAGGTGGCGAAATATTCACCAAGGTGGAGATTGTTAGAGATGTGTCGAATATTTAGTTACAGTGGACCTGTGTTGAAATTAGCAGTATAGGGTTAGGTGAGCTAGGTGTCGGCTCTTGTTACCCGGCCCCTCTATAAAAGGAGGAGGGGGCTGCTGTTGTAACCTACCACTCGAGAGAGGCAACACAAAGATGACAGGCTCGCGGGAGGCGCTGGCGTTTTGGCCGGCGCCCCGGGCAGCCGGTGTCGCGGGGAGGAGCGCCCGTAAGCATGCCCCGGGGACATAGGCCTAGCCGAACCCTGGTACCAAACATCGAGTCTCCAGTGATGTGTTGTGCGATCTCTCTTGAGCATTTCGCCTAGATAGTCTAAGCAATCGCTTCCGCATTAGGCGCCGATATCACAACAAATTAGCATACCATGACAAAGCTGGTGTTCCAAGTTCAAACGGCACGGTATTCTGATCGATCTTCAGTAAGAAAGAAAGCCTGGATTCGCTGGATGGCCTTATTATGATTTGATTTCTGAAAGGCTCTGTCAGACAGCCAAAAAGTCTTCAAATCAGAAAGCACAAGTTGTGTACAACTACTACATACTGTCAAAATTAGAAGGGAGATTATACTTGATAGTCACATACAAGTGTCATGCAACTACAATCAATCAATCAATCAACAATGCAATTCCAGAGCCTCGAGCTAAAATAATCCTGATCCTTGTTAAATACACCCTTCTTCTATATAAACTTCAAACGTGTGCCACACAAGCTGCAGGTGCGCGGTAATGCATTCTAGTTTCCAAGGGGCCCTCGTCGTTTTCGGCTGTTCTATGTAAGGACCCATTTGTCAATCTCCCGAGAGCTCGTCTTCGTCTCAAGTTATGTGGGGGGAAACTGAAATGCGTTTTAATTTGCTGCTGATGTTTAGATATGATGTCCATCTCTCAAAACTATTCTCTGCGGACGGCCGCAATCCAGTTTGCTGATACGATCGAAGTGTTCAATTCTGCACCTCATCCCTGACATGGACATGCCATACGACACCGATAGGTCGTCGTCATCGTCTGACAGAGATTGAATTGAAGCAAAGTGTATTTTTTTTAAAAAAAAAGTTGTGGCTGCATCTGAACTGAAAATTCTTTCCCTGGAGAAAATCAGAAAGACAATAGACTTAACCGTCATGTACATGAACCATTCTAATTCTAAAGACAGCAGCGTGCAATGGTTTAGCTTGCTTGCTTCTTCCGCCGTTGACAGTATAAAGCCGCCCGTTTAAAGGGCCAACTAGGTTAACTCAACAAGGTCAGCATCATTAACTTAGTTGAAAGGGGCTAGTTCACATTGTCGACTGTTGTTGACAAATATTTGCAGGAACTAACTCAAAGCGTTTCCAATTTCAATACGGTGAGATCATGTACCGTTGAAATTATTTGAAGGATTCTCAGCTCAGGTAGATGATGAATTGAAGATGAGCATTTTCTTTGAATTATCCTCTGAAAAACTGGCCTATTCATCATGATTGAGATGACTGAACACGGACAAAGTTTAGATGATCAAATCTGGAGCTCAAGTCAGATTGACGCATGCATTTCTATCTTCAAATTAACAGTAAATTTCTTTCTAGAAAGACTATCAGTCGGCAGCCAATTTGAATAGCTACTATCCTTATCTTTTAAGCTATTAATTAATCGACGTGTTTACAGTGTGGATCAATCACGCTAGTCACTCAGCCATCTCTCGGGATAAAGTAAACCTGAAGTATAAGCTGTGGTTGCACCCAACTCCTAGAGTTAATAGGCCAGGAATCTCTGAGGCGAACTTGATCAGGATGTTGATGTCGGTTCTTGACTTGTACAGTATGTAATTTGGTCATCTCAACTTGCTCTTGTATGTACTCTGTACGTACCCTAGCTTATGTCTCCAAATAGTCTTTTTCTTCCTCGTCATCGATCTAAATTTTCCATCGGAAATGTTTACGAAAACTGAGCTTGGGCGCCTGTAGTTATCAGGCTAAGCACCTATATCCTAGTGTGTTTATTGGTGTTGGAACCATTGAGATGTTGATATATTTGATTAAGACGCCCTTGTCTCTTGCATGCATCACTGTTGAAAAACAATATGTACATTTGCGTTCACGTCAAAGGTCGCTCTCTCTCCGTCCCCAATTCAACGTACATCTCACATACCGAAAAGTTTGGTCTTTCAAAGTTTAACCAAATTTATATAATTATGTTAATATTATTATATCTAATAGGTATTGTTAGATTAAGGTCGGAATGTGCTTTCATAATAAATTAGTTTAGAGATATCAATAT
Source organism: Bothriochloa decipiens (assembly GCA_023333625.1). Lineage (NCBI taxonomy): Eukaryota > Viridiplantae > Streptophyta > Magnoliopsida > Poales > Poaceae > Bothriochloa > Bothriochloa decipiens. Next base: position 7,589,657 of record CM041629.1, read on the forward strand.
TGGTATTATTTTCTATCTTTCTAGTCGAAAATAATAAATACACCTCATTAAGTAAGATGTGCGTTTATTTTGCAATAGAGAGAGAGAGTATTAGTTAAGGTAGCAACACCAAGAATTTTTCTGGATCATATATGAGGTGTCAATCGGAGTATAACACTTCGTAGTACTCTATCTCCATCTCAAAAAATAGTGTTGTTATAAGTTCGTGCTGATCGAACTTTCAAATTTTAATTATAATTATAGAAAAATTTGGTAACATTTGTATTTTCAAATGAATTTATTATAAAAATATATTTAGTTAAAGTGGAAAGTATTTGATTTCTCGATAGGCGAGAATTACACTTTATGCGGGACGGAGGGGGTACACGTTAAATTTTAACAGACATCTGGCCGGGGGATGAGGCGGACACGTATAGAATCTGAACTTGGACGCGCGCGCGCGCTGGTTTGATTGGTGAATGTTCTATAGCGAGCTAACTTTAGGCAGTTCGATCGATGATTTGTGACACATGGAAGCTACACAGATGATTTTGCATACCTACATATACATGTTGTTGTTAGGCGAAACTAGGGATAAATTGGTGCAGTCCGCATGCTTGGCAGGCGGGCAGGCCAACCAACATTATTTGTCCGCATCACGTTCAAAAGGACGAGGGGGAAAAAAATTAAACGTGGCTTCACGTCTCGTCAGCTCACCATCCCCATTTAACCCGCTGCCGGAGGTAAGTATAGATCGACGTCGAATAGGTCATGCATCGACGCACAGATTGATCAGAGCTTTGGTCTGGGTCTGGTCCGTGCGTGTTCGCGGCAGCACGCAGATGAGGCCACGTGGGACTCTGTAATATACGGAGTATACTGTATGACGGTTGTCACATGTTACTCGTTAGTGGTTAATACCGCTGGGATCCGGAACACGGACTCCGTCATTGCACGTGGCGGTTAATCAACTTGGCGAGACTAGCTAGGCCGGCCAGCAAAGGATCAGGTGCTTTGGCTGTTGGTTTCGGCTGATAAACCGACTTATGTTTATGGCGATTTTTGCCCTGGGACATCACGAGAAAGCGTATTATGCTGGAACACACCGTCAACAGAAGAGTTTGCTCAAAGACATCGTAAAATCGTGTATGTTTGTCAGGACACATCGCGACGATTATTTTATTTATTTCTCAGTATTGAAGAGAGAGAAGGTAGGGGAAATGTCCTAATTGCCCTCTTCTTCAACCTCAAGCTGGTCACTAAAATTTGCCGTAATACACTGGACGAGCAGCGAGGTCACCTTACCAACACCGGAGGTCGCCTCGTCTCACCCCACGGCGGCGCGGGGAGGTCAGGCAGCGTCGAGGAAGGCCGTGGGGCGCGGCACGCTGACACCGCGCGCACCCTGCGCCTCCGCCTGAGCATCTGGGCGCTCCCGCCGGAGCTCCACATCAAGACGAAGGTAGTGGATCCGCGCCGCTGCCGGCGCCGGGCGCAGAGCCACCGGCGGTCAGGGGCAGCGGGTCGTGTGGTGTAGCGCGCCGCCGCCGGTAACACGGAGGGGAGGGGAGGCGTCAACGCTGCCGGGTGGAGAGCACCATAGGGCGACGCAGCACCCAGGTCACTATGGAGGGTCGCGCCACCGAGGTGACCATGGAGGTGGGGGTGGCCCCGCGCCGTCGGTTGGAGGAGGGGTGACCGGGCGTCGTCGGACGGAGGTGCGGGTGGACGCGTGCCGCTAGTCGATGTTGTGGGTGGCCGCGCGCGCCGCCACTCGTGGGGAGGGGCCGGGGGCGCCGTCGCTCGCGGGGAGGGGCCATCGGCGCCGTCGCTCGAAGGGATGGGCCGGGGCCTCCGCCGCTTAACGAAAGGGTCCAGGTGCGCCGCCGCTCGAGAGAGGGGTGTGGCAGAACCTCCTAAATCATATGGCCCACACGCACGATTATTGTCTAAACAAACTCTAAATAACCATGAATGTGTTCCATACGACTTAAAAAGTCTGTCGGGTAAATCCCGAATTATCCACGATTCTCCGAGCAGGATCAATCGTTATAAAGAGGCATTGCATTATTGCAACAGTTTGATATAAATAATATACATCGGAGTAAAATAGCGGAAGACTTACAACAACATAAGTTTACAAACCTTTGAGTTTCAAATATTTACAACCATAAGTTTAAATTGCACAAACCATAATAGTAGTGGATTAGCAGTAGATAACTTTATTACAATACCAAACAATAAGCTCTGCCCAGGAGCTAAACATCTTACTCGTCGTCACTTTCCTCGACGACTGTCATGCAGCAGGACGCAAAGCACTCCTGCCCATGAGGCTCACCTGCAATAAGGGTTCAACAAACCCTGAGTACAAAAGTACTCAACAAGACTGACCCGACGAAAAAGAGGGGTGAAGACTCAAGACATGCAGGCTAGAGGGACAAGGTAAGGCTTGTAAGAGATAAGAAATTTTTGCGGAAAAGCTTAACAGAAAGTAAAGTTTGCTTTGATCTAGCTCCAATTACCAACCAACTTCATTATTAAACCTTAGTCATTGTTCAAGTTGTTACTACGATGATGAACACCGATCGAGTCTTCTTCTCCGAGAAGCAACGGCGATTCGAATCCATTTTTATACCCAGCTGGGACCTAGATCACTGGGATACCGGAGACTTTAACTCCGATGCATACCAGATCACAGATATACCGGGATAACAACCGCAGCCATATATCACCACATGATACACCTGAGCTCTTCTGCCCCGTGCACCGATATACATGGAAACTTAAACCCACAGTATAACACACTATGACATATGTGAGGACTCTGACCCACTATATGTCACTCCATGATATGCGTGGGGACTCTGGCCCACTACATACCACTTCATGCATGTGGATTTCTAATTTCTCGATATCACCAGTTCACCAACGGACGGGACCTAGGGCATCAACAGACGGAAACACTACAGAGGGACTCCATTCCAGGTGCAAGTTAGCCGTCCGGACTCGATTTATTAACTATTATCAAGATTCCAACCAGAAAAACCAATCTCATTTTTTCATTCTTTTACTCTTGAACACTTAACTAATTAAGCAGGGCTAAGCGTTACTACTTATCTTCCAAAGTAGGTAACAAGGAATAAGGAAATAAGATAGGTAATGCAATTGGTGGGTTTTCACTCAACTCCTAATACTTAATGCAACATATCATAGCTGAAGCGATAAAACTTTTATAAATAGAATAAGGTTTGAATGTATCCGGGGCTTGCCTTGATATTCGGGGTAGACAGTCTCTAACTCTGGATCAACTCCTGATTTCTGAATCTGCTCGTCCTTGGGATCTGGTGCGACAACGTTAACTCTCCGTTAACGGAAACTATTCGATAATTGATATGCTTTAACATGATGGAATAGTAAACATGATGCTCGATGGATGCATGATCAGATTAAGGGCTTGAGTACAACTTTTTTCATGATAAAGTTGCAAGCCAACAAAACTTCGCTTATCAAGCTCATTAGGGTTAACTACGCCATTTAAGAAATTAATTAAACATATGAAATAATGTTGATTAAGCCCTAATAACATGATTAAGGTAAGCGCAAACAATTAATTAAAGTGCCAAAGGTCATTAGGGTTAACGACCCAAGGTCATCAATCAATCCCAAAGTCAAACAAATCCTATAATGATTAACCTTAACTAAAGGGGTTAATTAATTATTTAAAAGCATAAAATAAAGGTATGAAAATTAAAGTTGGCTAATTAAGCTTAAAATTTTATTTTAAAAAGCTCTTGGCCTAATTAGATGGCAAAACAAATTTTATAATTAAAAGCTATTTATTTTATTTATTAAAAATCATTGAAGGTCCATTTTTTAATTAAAAGGGCTAATTTTAACATATACAAAAAGTACTCAAATTTGGCATTTCATATTTTTTCTAGGTAGATGACTTCATAAAGAACACACACAAATTTTTCAGAATTTTTAGAGCTATACATTAATTATTATGATTTTTCAAAGAAAATAGCATTTAAATTATTTTCTGAAAATAGAAAAAGAAAAAGGAGCACAGTGCTCCCGCGCTGACCGACGGCCCGCCGGCGGTTGACCGGCGATTACTCACCGGCGGCGAGGTCTCCGGTGACAAGGTTTGTCCCTACATGCTCATCTCAACATGACGAGTCGATTGAGGTAGCTAATGGCGTGGCGGGGCGACGACGGCACCCACGCCGGCGGCCATGGCGGCGCGACGGAGCTCGGACGCGGCGGCGAAGCTCACCGGAGCTATTTCCGACGACGATGACTACACGGACATACGCAGGGCACTCAGGCGAACCATAATTGCAACAAAATGACACCGTCCCCTGTCCCTAGCCAAAGTGGCAACGCGCGCGACGGAGCGGCATGGCCATGCCGGCAGCGAGCTATGGTAACCGGCGGCTACGACATGAAAATGATGAAATTGATAGCGCAGACAGCTGCAGGAGCTCACCATGGGCACGGTGCGCTCGAAGATGAAGGCTCGGAGTGGCTGAGTCGAGTTGCGGTCGTCGGTGCTGATGGCAGCGGCGGCGCTCCGACGGCAAGAACGGCGTCACGGGGTATCCTGTGCACCAGAGAGCGAACCATGGTGCGCATTAGGAGCAGGCGAAGATGGAAAACACGACAGGAGGGTTAATGGACATATGTTTTCACCCTGTGCGGCGGTCGACGGCGAAAGAGCTCGCGGCGGCTCGGCGACCGGCCGTGAAGAAGACGACAGCGCGCGGGCAGCTCGGGCGAGGAGAGCAAGCACGAGCTAGCTCAAACTGACCGTAAGGATGTGGCGGAGCTATTGGCAAGAGCAATCGGGTGATGATGGAGCGACGGTGGTGAATTTGGGCGGCGGAGCGAAGTCGTCGGCGACGGCGGCGGGGAGAAGAAGAAGAAGTCGGCCACGGCTGACCTATTTATAGGGCGGACGCGATGTATGGACGGGCGACACGATGACGATGAAGCTTCGCGCGTCCAGGAGCGCGCTGGCGGCCGAGCATGTGCGGCGGTGGATGGCAGCGCGGGTTGAGAAGCCGGCGATGGCGGCCGACGATAGGTTTCGGTACTGTTCGCAAAAATTACAGAAATGCCATTCATTGGGAATTACAAATTACTCAAAAATTTATATAAGAACCTAAAAATCTCCAAAAATATCATTTGCATAACTTTTCAAGAGCTACACTTTTCCTTTAACAGGCATCCTCAAATTCTATATAGATTTTGAAATTTGAATTCAAATTCAAAAAGGGGATAAAATCCTAGAAAAAACATTTGAAATTACTTTTGATTTTTAATAAAACTTGAAAATCTTCAAAACTATGAAATGTTAAACTTGTCAAACCAAACATTTTTAATATACAAAATTTTCCCAAATTATGCTTAATTTTTTGAATTATGGTTTTAAAATCAAAAGGGGATAAATGCTAGAAAACTGTATTTTCAAATTCATTTGAAATTTATTTTGGAAACTTGAAAAACTTTATATACAAACTTTGTAGCTATTGTCAAGATCTACAAACTATCTTTTTAAAGTATCTCCAAATTCTTTATAGATTTTGAATTACAGAAAAGGGGGTAAAACTATGTTTTAGAATAAAGGGTTTTTAAAACCGAATTCAAACTCGATTTAGTTTCTAATTTAATTGGTTGGTTATTAGTGATCACATACATCATCCAAGGATATTTTTAGGTCAATGACCCAATGACACCCTTGGTTGACCAAGTTGACTTTCGAAAAACACTTTATAGCTTTCCAATTTGAATTTAAATTTGAATTGCAAGGCTTGGGAATAAGCTTTGAAATCCAAATTCAACTTCAAATATGGAAACAAATTTTTAAGGGTTAAACTTAGGTTTATACACTATGCTTGACACTAGTGTAAACACGGTTTACACCTCAAGTACATAGAATATAAACCAAGTATTTGCGATGACATTCAAAAGTAGGGTTTTATTATTTCATGTGACAAAACATTCCAGAAACACAATCAACCTATGAAATGTAAACTTATTTTAGTTAATACACATTAAGGTTGACTTAAACATGTATGCTTTGCAATGCATATGATGACATGGTACGTTTTAGTTAATATAACACCAGAGGTGTTACAAGGGGCAAGGAGCGTCGAGGACGAGCAGTTCGGTGGAGACCAATAGCGCTCCCGTGGCCTCAAGGCTAAGCAGTAGCTCGCCCGTGGCCTCCATGGCCCTCGTTCGTGAGCGAAGTCACGGCCTCTATGGTGTTGGGGTCGGCGGAGGGGACGGTGGACTCACCGGAGAAGAAAAGGTGGCGGTGATGTGTCACAGCAAAAATGAATGACCTTCCTGAGGTTGAATAAGAGGGTAATTAGGACATTTCTCCTACCTTCTCTCTCTTCAAAATTGTGAAATGAATAAAATAATCGCCGCGGTGTGTCCTGGCAAACATACACGATTTTACGATTTCTTTGGGCAAACTCTCCCGTTGGCGGTATGTTCCAGCATAATACGCTTTTTTATGATGTCCCAGGGCAAAAATCGCCTATGTTTATTTGTTATGAGAGAAAATATTGTCCATGACTATAAGCCTAGTTGATAAGTTCAACTGAACAGAGTCGCAATATGGAACGAAAACAGCTGCAATGTAGAGTACCTTTTGTTTTCAAATACAAAAAACCACTATGGCCAACGAATGTCATTGTGGAATTCGAACGACACTTATCTGCATGCTGTCTGCTGAACCAAAGCATGCAGGCCGGACGACCATTTTTATTTTTGACAGTTTCGGGGGATCAAACCGATGCCCGCCTACTTTTTATTTTCACAGATGTCGGCAAGCCGATGGTGGAAGGGGGCGGTGCAAAGCACCTAGTACAAGGGGGTTGACCCACGATGGTCGAAGAAGTACATGGAGGGGGAGAGAGATTACAACAATACAGAACAAAACACAAAACACAAACAACATCACGACACACCATTAAGGGTAATCCTAGACGAAGCCGAGAGATGCTAACCGAACGTCATCTTGCGCCACCCACCGAACAACATACTTGCCGTTTCACCATGGCTCTTGTGATCGTTGACACTCAGCTAAGAGCTGCGACGGCCTCTCAAGCCCAGCCCTTGTGCCCGCACCACTCAGCTAAGAGCATCGCAAGCCAACCGTTGTGCCCTGCACCACTCAGTTAAGAGCAGTGACGAGCTCACTAGCTCAGGATCATCGAACACAACAACCTCCTTGAGAATGCAGTAGCCACCTCCAGCGTATCCAGGCCCACGTACTGCCATTCAGCGCCGCCCACGGGGAGGAAGCCGTGGAGGGGAATGGCGGCGACAGTGGAATCTCTACCGGGCATTTGTTTTATACCACCATCAAAGAGAGCGACGACGAAGCAGAGGCGCCAATGGGAGACACTCGCCGAGCGTCGACAACATGTAACAGCCATGGCCAGTCTCACCACAGGGGTGCCAACACACAAGGGGACAAAACGGAGCCAATACAAGGCCACGACAGGGGTAAGAATCTCCTCCACAATGGCGCCCTCAAGAGGGTTTGCGACATCACCGACGCCGCCGCTATAGTCCCTAGTAACTAGAGAGGAAGGACAAGGCACAGCCATAGGGTGGAGAGCCTACATCATCGACGCCTCCAAGGAGGACAACGGTGTAAAGAGTGTCGCCGTCGATTGCATAGACAGGGTCATGCATGGCTTTCGCCTAAGCTCCCCAAGCTCGTGGATTCTAGCTAATGTCACAGAGATTCATCATACCTCGCAGCCATACCTTGCATTCCATGGGGTAGGCCAGGTGCTGAAGGGGCTCGAGGACGGGGGACGCCGCCGTGTCTCGCACACAGCGGCCTTTGCACGGGGACACAAGCTCCTTTGTCACTGGGACCGTGTTGTGCGTGCCTCCGCGGCATCACGCTCTGGCGGGCAGCGGGTAGGGGGGCAGCCCGCACGGAGCCTTGCCCTTGAGCGGCCCCATGGCCGCATCCCACCACCGACCAGCTCCCCCTACACGACGAACAACGCCCATGGCGCATGGAGGAAGAGGGACCTTGGGGTCCAGCGCGTCGCCGACTCCCGGCCGCCGGCTGCCCTTCAGCTCCCTCGGACGCACGACACGGGCGGTACTGGGCGCCGCGTCCATGCCGGCCGCCGGACAGCCCCAGTGAATCCCGCGCCACCACGCAGCAGATCCGGGGGTCGGGGCACCGGATCCGGCGATGAGAGACCTGGATCAGGGAGGAAGAGGGACCTTGGGGTCCAGCGCGTCGCCGACTCCCGGCCGCCGGCCGCCCTTTAGCTCCCTCGAACACGCGGCACGGGCGGTACTGGGCGCCGCGGCCATGCCGGCCGCCGGACGTCCCCAGCGAATCCCGCACCACCACGCAGCAGATCCGGGGGTCGGGGCACCGGATCCGGCGATGAGAGACCTGGATCCAATGCGGCCGGGGATGGCCGGTGGCGGTGCTTTGTGGTGGGGCGGAGCAAGTCGCCCCCAGTCGCCCTCGGGAGGACGACGCAAGGGATCGCCTCACCTCCTTGCTGATCAGCATCGTAGCAACTGCCCGGACGGCCATTTACACGCATGGCCTCCTGTCTTTTGTCATTGTGTGTGTGTTCCTTGAATATTAGTTGAATTCACCTTGTAAACAAACCCAAATTCATGCGTGCCATTCATCGACCTCACGCAGACGTACGTACCTGCAACGCATTGACCGTACTACGTAGTACAATTTCAGCTCGCTCGCTACATCCACACAACAAGCATAAGGTCGTCAAGTTTCTAGAAGCCACATCCATGTCATCCAGTGCAACTAACACCGTACAAGATAATCTGGATATATATATATATATATATATATCCTAGTTGTTTTTTACTTGTTTAATTAATCTTCATCATTGAGTTGATGAGTAGTAGTTTATCCAGTCCCCTGTGTGCGCTTTTGTATAAGTGGCCTACGCCTACCTAACCACGCAGGCTCTTGGAAACCATCTGACTTGCAGCTTTACTATCTGAGGCGCTTGCTGACGGGCTTGGAGGAACTTTCTGAAATTTGGCGCTCTGTCCTCTTCTGGATGAGTTAATTGGACAAATTAATTAAAGCATGAAACAAACATATGGTTATTTTGATGCGAGGAGAGGTATCTTTCTTCTAGAGATATGTGACGTGATGTGATGGAATGTTTAACACGTACATGTGTCATGTGTGTACGTATATGTATGTCTTAAATTAAAGAACCAAATGAACATATACACGTAATAAGCATCGAGTGCGCATACAGTATACATCTGTCATTGGCCCAATCTTTGGACCTGCTAGCTGGGGTTTTAATTTGTTATTAAAGGAAGACGTTGCGTGCATGTAACTGTTAATAAAAAAATATGCTACACACGCTGATGCAGTTTTAAAAATGTTTAGGATCGGATCCACCAAATAGTCCAAAGCTAGTATATTCTCTGTTCTATGAAGAGAAGCAACATGAACCGGATTTGCCGATCGATCGGATCACCACCAAAAATCCCATGGCTGGACTATATTAATGCAAATTGGAGGCTAATACTATAACAGAGAAGGCATGTGATATACGTGGCCCAGCAGCAGGCACCGAGTAGCGCGCGCGTGCATGAAAATAGTAGTATACGGTACAACAGATTTGCTGAATCCCTGTTGCTGTTGAAGTGTCACCTTGCGGTGCACAGATACGCACGTACCGTGTCCTTGGTGGCCGCCCCGTGTCCCGCCGGTACGGTAGCCGGTAGGCAGCTTTCGTCGCAGAGTATTCTGAAGCACACTCCCCGTGCGGGCCGTGCTATGTGGCTAGTCTGATGCAGTACAAAGTCCTGGCAAGTCGATCTGATGCAGTACACAAGTGTACAACTGTACGAGTTGTCGAGATTCGAGAACACGAGTTGTGTGGTGTGATAGCTAATTACCAGTACAATTAAGTTGTGCAACAGTGCACTATCGACACGGGCAGCAAACTAAACGATCCTGTCAACTTTTCCGCAAAAGAAAAAGAGAGAGTAAAGGAAAACGATCTGTCTCGTGCCAACTTGGTGCAGTGCAGGTGCAAGGCTTAATTTTTTTTTTTTCGCACACGTGCCGGACTTGCTTGATCATTCTCACCGTGCCTGTGTACCGTCTGAAATGAAGGCGTGCAAAAGGCACATCTAAACAGTCCCACAGAAAGTGGCCATTTGCATCCACATACGTCTCCCTGCATAGCACCCCCTGGCTGCCTCCGACGGGGAACGGGCCTCGTGCGCGCATATTCCTAGACGAAATCCGACGCGCCGCAGCCCACAGGCGAGGCGACCCGGTCCTGCTGCGCTCCGAACCTGCCGGTGAGAACAGCGTTCTCCCGCGCCCAACTGCTTCCGACGCGGAACGCCGAAATGGCAAAATCCGGCGTCTCCCCTGCGCGTGCGCGGTTCTAGTTCCGTGTCGTGTCAGGTGCTACGCAACCCCCGGCAACCAAGCCAGAGTCTGTCCGTCCGTCCCTACCAAACCACACCCCGGGGCCGCAGCTGATCACTTGACCAGGCACACACGCCAGCCACTTTAATCGCCCGCAAGACCGCAACCACTCCTCCCCCCTGCAGGATTAAGCGTAATTAACCCACCCCGCAAGCAAGATCCACACACAGCTACCCAGCCACCGTATGTATATATATACCCCGATGCGTCCAGCCAAAGCCGCCGGTGAGGAGGTCAGGTAAAACCGACGATCGACGCAGCCGAGTCCAGACTCCAGAGACCGACTGACCCGGCATGGCGAGGTCGGGGTGGGGCTCGCTGTTCGGCTGCTTCGGCAGCAGCAGCAGCTCCAACAACGGCAGGAGGAAGCACAAGGGCAAGGGCGGCGGGAAGAAGAAGAAGAAGAGCAAGCAGCAGCAGAAAGTGGCGGCGGCGGCGGGGAGCGGCGGCAGCGGCAGCGGGAGGCCGCGGTCGCTGACGAGCCGGATGTCGTTCAACGACCTGAGCCTGAGCGGGATGGTGTCGCCCGAGGACCTGTCGCTGTCGCTCGTCGGCTCCAACCTGCACGTCTTCACCATCGCCGACCTGCGCGCCGTCACGCGGGACTTCTCCATGACCAACTTCATCGGGGAAGGAGGGTTCGGCCCCGTCTACAAGGGATACGTCGACGACAAGACCAAGCCGGGGCTCGCCGCGCAGGCCGTCGCCGTCAAGCTGCTCGACCTCGAGGGCGGACAGGGGCACACCGAATGGCTGGTACGACGATTTGCTTGCTTGCTACTAGCTTATTGCTTATACGATCGATCCATCCATCGACCTGGTTAATGATACGAGTATTAATCGATCGACTAACGCAACACATGCAGTACTAAACAATTTCATTATGAATTAATATATTGCTAGTACGGCAGATCGGTTTAAGTGAGGAGGAGGAATTCACTGATGATCTATAATGGAACAGTGTCAGCGATGTTGTGCACGCATGGGGTTTATTATATTAGCGTGAGCAATTTCTCCTGCTCTAATTAGCTGAATAGACTTCGCTGCTTGTTCCAAGTTAGTTGAGCTGCTCTCAAGAGTCCGTCAGTTAGCTTGGAATTTTCACTGTGTGCGCCACGCCAGGTCTAGTACTTATCTCTCCTGTCGAAAAATACATGATGCTGCTTATTAGAGTTTCTCTTGTTAAGAGATTTATTAAGAAAAAAAAAACTAATAGGTCGAAGTAAAAAGTGCACCTGCTTTCACCCAAAATAAATGGGAATCATCTCGATCTGCACATTTCTTTTTATTTATTCTCAACAATTATGGTTTCGTACGTACTTCCATTAAGTTTTTAATTACTTGAATATTTGTCAGTATTCGTTCAAACAAGCAAGTTGTCTTCGAAAGCTTTCCTCAGTATGCTTGCCAGCTGCTAGAGCATGAGAGTATTCAATGGAACAGTGTTTAGTACTTTAGTTCAATTATTAAATTGAAGGCCTATCGGTTCTTCAGGTGAAGCAAAAGCAGCAGAGTAATATAATAAGAGATATGTATAGTAGTTACACTGACAGAGTCATGATCTATGTATGCATATATGCAGACGGAAGTGTTCTTCCTGGGGCAACTGAGGCACCCTCACCTGGTGAAGCTGATCGGCTACTGCTACGAGGACGAGCACAGGCTGCTCGTCTACGAGTTCATGACCAGGGGCAGCCTGGAGAAGCATCTCTTCAAAAGTAAGCACACCCTATAGCCAGCAGCCTCTTTCCATTGCCCTTTTCATTTGATTTCATTTCCTACATAAACTTCTCATTTTCATCATGCCATGCCGCCATGTCATTTTCATATGGCTGCAACAAGTAAGCCTGCAAGAATAAAACATACTAGAGCCTAGGAAAAAAAAAAAACACTGTCGCGGCCAGCCGCCAGCAGGCATCGATGGTGCAGGCGACAAGAAAGGGATATCCCTTGCACGTAGTTGTCAGCCAACTTTTCCCTCGCTGCATCGCTAAGCTAGGAGAAAGATTCGGATCTCGAGACACAAATCGGTCTGAACTGGACGGCTCAATCGGTCGATATCTCGATCACCAACCCTTTTTCATTTCTCGCATAAAAAGCTTTATCGGCGAATTTATTTTGTGGCCGCCGGATCGCGAGCAGCAGCACTTTCCGTGCTCTAGACCCTTGGTTTTTGTCTCTTCCATTTTCTCCCGTTTTCTTCAGTGATAGTTCAACCTGCCTTTCGGGCGTGTCGTTGCGGCGTCAATTAATTGTTGCATGTCTTGTTACATCATCTGGATCGATCTCTACTTACTCTGATCCCCTGGGTCATTTTCTCTTAACCACTTTGATATTTATTCACACTGGCCAGCATCGTCGTCGTCTTTGGTTACGCTCTCAAATTTCATGCTTGATTCTGCTGCTGCTGCTGTAGTAGTAGGACGGAGACCTGCACCACCACCTGTTGCGTATCTAGGACTTGCTTTCGCTGCTTTAATCCTTATCTGCAAAGTAAAACGACGTGTTTTACTGTTCGTGATTAGAATCAGTCGGTAGCATATACAGCTGTCATTCTGGATTACATGTAAGTCAAAAGGGATGTGATGATGATTAATTGTGCTACTAATTAGCAGCAAGATGCTCGTCGCCTCGTCATGCTATTACTTTAGCATAACAGGGTGTGCAACTTCCAGTTCAGTCTCCATGCATGGTCACTATCAGTCTATCACTAAGGTTCTGCTATATTAGTAGTTTATTAGTAGGGTAAAGTTAACAAGGATTCAGAGAGTGCCTTCAAAAGTCAAAATGGACACATAAATCTCAGAGGATTCATGTTAGAACTCTACTGTTTCCTGGGAGTTTTCCCGGTGATATTTATGCATGCTTCCAAACAGTGCCTGCTAGCTGGTTAGTCTCGTCATTGTAAACAGTTAGTCGCTGATGATGTGGAAGTTAGTCACTATAAGGCAAACTTTGAGATGTGTACTAGCTAGTAGTATGTGTATGTCACATCTTAATATCTCTTGTAGAGTCTGAGTAACAATTGCACATTGGTTTGAACTAGAACTAGAATAAACTCATAGCCATACACCAGAAATTAGGTGTAGCCCATTGCCCTCATTCTAAATAAGAGGATGCATGATGGTACTGGAAACGGACATATTCCGAACATTTGACAGCCAGCTGTCGGCATTTTACTCTGAACTATATTTTGATAGGTTTAGTTTCCTTGAAATGCATGTTCGCACCCATCATCATTCTCATTCAGCTGGAACCTAATTAATTTGATTACCTCAGCTGATCACTTGAATCAATGCATATGTTTTCGCAGAATACGCGGCGTCGCTGCCATGGTCAACACGGCTGAAGATCGCCATTGGCGCTGCCAAAGGGTTGGCCTTCCTCCATGAAGCCGAGAAGCCGGTCATCTACCGGGACTTCAAGACCTCCAATATCCTGCTGGACTCGGTGAGCTATTAGCCTGCTAGATAGCTAGTGCATCCGTAACAGCACACGGCCATCCACACATATCCACATCCACCTACTCTCTTCACTGTTTCATATCTATCTCTCGCACGAAAGATCAGGCTCAGTTGTGGTTGGGTTCGGTTTCAGATGGAGCCGGCCAGTTGTGAAATATCCGCCAGAAACCTAGAGTCTAGAGCTAGTGAAATATCTGCCAACGGGTTGGTTAGTTGCCCATTCATTCTCCTAAGTCGCGGCGAGTAAACCAGCGCTGAAATTGAACTGAAATCGTCAGGTCGCCAATAAACCAAATGCCAACTGCTGAACAACAAAAATCTTGACCTGGCCTCACCAGACCACACTGCCGTCAGCTTCTCCATCAGACCTGGGCTTTGATCCAGAACGGGTCAAGTGTCAACCATTGCAACGCTAGATCTCCCGGCCGTGTCATCCAACTGTCGTGTTCATGCATGCGTGCCACGGAAAAAAAAAAAAGATTTCTTTTTTTCTCACACGAAAAGCTTGCACTACAAGGTACTAGCGATGATGGATAAAATATGGTCCATTTTTCTAAAGTTTCTGTTGCCAATTAGTAACGGAGTCGTTGCGTGTTAACTGCTCTGACGTCTGCGTGAATTTGCTACAGTATCATCCACCTGCTTACTTTCGGAATTGATTGAAATCCTCTTTGCTAATTAATCTGCATCCAGGATTACAAGGCGAAGCTGTCGGATTTCGGTCTAGCCAAGGACGGTCCAGAAGACGACGAGACGCACGTGTCGACACGAGTCATGGGCACGCAGGGCTACGCGGCGCCGGAGTACATCATGACGGGCCACCTGACGGCGAAGAGCGACGTGTACGGCTTCGGCGTGGTGCTGCTGGAGCTGCTGTCGGGGCGGAAGGCGGTGGACAAGAGCCGGCCGCCGCGGGAGCAGAGCCTGGTGGAGTGGGCGCGGCCGTACCTGACGGCGGACGCGCGCCGCCTGGACCGCGTCATGGACCCGAACCTGGCCGGCCAGTACTCCACCCGCGCCGCGCACAAGGCCGCCGCAGTCGCGCACCAGTGCGTCGCGCTCAACCCCAAGGCCCGACCGCACATGTCCGCCGTCGTCGACGCGCTCGAGCCGCTCCTCGCGCTTGAGGATTGCATCGTCGGGCCATTCGTCTACGTCGCGCCGCCGGAGACGACGGCCGCCAACGGGGACGAAGCGGCGGTGGGTAAGGGAGGATCTGGCAGACGAGGAGGCCGGAGACGGAGGTCGTCAGGCGAAGGCGCGGCGGCCGTCGTGCGGCCGGAGGAGTGATCCGTCTGTCGTCCGTACTATCTGCTAATCTGCTATGATGATGCTGATAATATGGGTTTGCTAGCTTGTCAGTAATTGGCCGTGGCCGGATTGTTGTTGCCTGTCGCATGCAGCAAGCTGGCTGAGCTATCCAACGATCGAGCAGCAAGACGATAGGTGGAATTTAACGTCGTCGTCTGTGTGATTGAGAGCAGCTGATTGCGTTTGGCTTCACGATCGAGGACGTATATAGGTACACCTGTACAAAAAAAAGTACATACAAGTTTTGAAGCGTGTGTAGTAGTGTACATGTAGGATATAGCGTATCGTCACACTTGCATGAGCATGGACATTTTTAGTTACTTTTCTTCATGGTTTGGGCAGATCGATATGGCAAAGGGTGATGGAGTCTGAAAATAGCGAAATGCTCAATAGATATATGAAAATGTATCATGTATGTGCATTGCAAGTTTATAATTGCAAAAAAATGTTTCCACATCTCTATCGGAACCGTGAGAAACAGGGAGAAAAAAGTTTACTTTTGTCCCTTAACTATCGCGAAAGTTTATTTTGGTCCCTCAACTTTGAAACCGGACAAAATCGCTCCTCAACTTTTAAAACACAGAAAAATTATAAAATAAAAAATCTAATTTTGTTAGTCTCCACATAAGTAAATCTACACAGTGAACATATAATATGGTATGATTTAGTACAAAATTTTTCTATAAAGATTTTATCTTTTTCTTTTTTATTTATTTTGGCTCAATCTTTGCTATAAAAACTTTATACTAAAGTATACTGTATTATATGTTTACTGTGTAAATCTACTCATGTGGAGTCTAATAAAATTAGATTTTTTATTTTATAATTTTTCTGTGATTTACTATGATTTTTCAAAGATTTAACCAAAATAAATAAAAAACAAAACACGTAAAACCATCAGTCACTGTAGCAACCCGCATTTACTGTAGCAAACCCGCCCTTCAAAACCGTCGAGGGACTAAATCTGCGCTATTTCAAAAGTTGAAGGACATTTTATCCGGTTTTAAAGTTGAGAAACTAAAAGTAAACTTTCGTAATAGTTCAGGACCAAAATAGACTTTTTCCAAACAGGGAGTGCCATGGTTCTCACATGGGCCCCGAATAGTAAGCCGTAGTTCTGGAGTTGAGGCCCATCCTGGTTCCTGACTCATATGCGGGACAGCTGAAACGAACCGGAGGCCACAATCTAATATGGGCCTCAGACCCGTGGAGGAGAGGTCGTCAGGCTGAAACGAACCGGAGGCCACAATCTAAACCTGCTAATATGGCCCTTGTTTTTAACCATCCAACTATTGGTCGATTTTTTGGCTAAAAAACACTATTGGTCGATTTAATTTGCTCACAAAAATATAAAATAAAATTATTTGATAACTGAAATATCAATATGAAAGAATCTATTCATCTACTTGGTTTCAAAGATTGTTTTGTATTTATAAGAAACAACGGTTTCTTTTCAAAAAACATATGAAATAATTTATTTTAAATAAAAAGTACTCTCTCTATTCCAAATTATAAGTCACCACATGAATCTTATAGAGCCAAAAATCCTAAATTTTATTAAAATTATAGATAGAACTACAAAGATTTATGAGATCAAATAGGTATATTAAAAAGATTTAGCAGCTACTTTATGTAATTTTTGTAGATAAATTTCTTAGATCCTACAGAATTAATGGCTAGCAGTTTTTGATTATTATGATAATTTGTAGCACTATTTTTTTTTTTTGCAGCACGTCTCAAGAACATTAACATGGAGACGAAGTTGAGGGCCTCCAATTTGTAACGTCAAGATATGTTGGTGCATTATGAAAAAAGAAGTAACTTGGGGAAAAGTATTCACGATAAACTATCATCAATAACTTAAATAACATGCAAACTAAATTTGAAATACATCATATCATCATGTACATGGTAACCTATCAATGAAAGATAAAGTAATGTACATTCCAATAAAAAAATAATCAAGCTAGACAATTCTAACAAATTTTGCTAATGGAATGAATCTTATCGACAGGGATATGAGCAGTCTCATATCTTGTAAGTTGTAACGCATTAACAGCTTGTGGACTCTCCATTCATGTTGTCAAGAATGGCAATAATGCCAACCACAAAGGCCTGGTCATAGCCCGGTTGCACCACCACGTGGTAGAAGTCCCTGCCTGCCAGCATCCCCTTTGCACCAATCTGTGGATAGAGCAAAGAAATGCATCATCTCGTTGGATGATAACGTAATTCTACTCCTAACTTAATTCCTGCAAACTTCATATTATTCCTGGCTGTGGAGTTTTTACCTGCGCTACAACCTGGCCTGCTCTGTTCTTGATGGCACAAGACCTCTGAACAAAGGATCCAGTCACCTCGTAGTCCCAGTGCCTCTTTCTCCCATTGGGTTCCACGGTGACCCGGACATCACCCTTCATGCAGAGGACAGGCTTAGGATCCTGCAAGCTGAAAACCAGCTTGCTTGGCTCACCATAGTCGGACAGATATCCTCTCCACCTGTTGTTGACACTCAACGCTTGAACCACACCTTCCTGTGAGAT
The DNA here is from genome assembly GCA_023333625.1 of Bothriochloa decipiens. Taxonomy (NCBI): domain Eukaryota; kingdom Viridiplantae; phylum Streptophyta; class Magnoliopsida; order Poales; family Poaceae; genus Bothriochloa; species Bothriochloa decipiens. The sequence goes on from CM041629.1 coordinate 7,607,452, forward strand.
CAAGCTTCGTTAGTTTTTCGAAGATTTTGTTGCACTAAAGAAAATGAAACATCTGAAAGTCTGATGGAAACATTCAGAAAATAAATCAGAGGCTTTCAGCTTAGCTCCTGAATTTTCACCTTCTTGTGGATGAAAAGGATTGCACTGCCATCGCCATTCCTGACGATCAACTGCCCACTAGCACCAATGATTCCACAGCCATCGACGCTGAAAGCGGCCCTCTGATCCTGGTTTGTAACAACAAGGCCACCACCGTTCACTGTCGGAGGACGCCTGCGCACCATCAGCACGGCGTGCGACGAGCTGCAGAAGATCTTGCTGACAACCGGAGCTATGGTTGTGTATGCACCCATGGCAGTACGCACGTATGTATGTAGCTCTCGATCTTTCTTACAGTTCAGGTAGAAGATAGATATATAGTCCTTCTGAATGCACACAGTCATTGGCTAGCTTGGCAATGAAAGCAAGGAATAAATAGAGTCATTTGAGTGTGGATGTGTCTCATGACTCATCTGTGTACCTGCCTAACAGGTAACAGGGGGGTTGCCCGTAGAGCCTGCTGTGAACTCGTTGATCATTGTGAGCCAAGCAATGTGGACGAAGTATGAAATCTGAAGCAAGCCAATGAGAAATGGCGAGTATGCAGGGCTGCTGAATCCCACATGGAGAATCTTTGAACAAGTTTGCTTTAGGCTACCAAACTACTACTTTATCTTTACCTTTTCTGAACTGTCTACGCCTAGCTGAAGACGGACTATTGCCTAATTATGTGCATACAGATTGTAGTTTGTTCGCTGAATGCTGTACGTCATTGCTAAGTGCGTGCCTTGTGAATTGTGATGCACACACAAGGTTCAGGAGATTAATCCCAGCATATCCTTCTATAAGACTTATCTAATCATGCTAACGAATATATAGCAGTTCTCTAATTATTTTGTTTCCTAAAGTAGGACATTGATCTCTTCTTCCCTAAGCAAACCATCTCTACTTTCTTTTAGTCAGGAGAAAGTATAGAGAGTCAGACTTGCACGCCGACCTCCCGACAGTTCTATCGACTTTTAGTCAGGAGATTTTTTTTTTAAAGAAATAGTCAGGAGAAATCTTGTTTAATCTTAGAAAAATGTTTTACCTTATGAAACTAGTTTTAGAAATCTTGTAACTGTGCATGTTATAGGAGGGATGGTAGGGAGATCAACGGCAATTCTATATAAGGCGGACAGTAGTCGTGGATCTGAATTTCGTGGAGCCAAAATATTTGTCTTGTGTATTCCATGGAGTGAAACTATTTTTTACAGGCCCAGAGTCGCTGGACAGCCCTAAAAGTGGCAAGCCCAAGTGGGGACGAGCTGAGATCTCACGATGCGGTTGCATCTCGGTGGGCTGCGTGGCCAGGGCATACAGGCCCACGGCAGGATGGAACAGAGTTGGTGTGGTGGCTCGCAGGTTAGGTTAGGTGGGCCATGGAAAACCCTCGCTGGGCCCTGCTCGCGGCGTGAAAGCGAAGCCCACCCCGCGCTATGCGTGATTCTGGGCTCTTGGCCTCGTATGTGAGCTAGTGCTTTTCTTTCTTCAGCGCCGACTGCCGTGCCGAGGCATCGTCCTCATCTGGCCAGCAGAGGACACGATTATCTCTGGAAACAATCGTGGAAGCTCAAACCCGAAGATGTTGCACTTCCTATGGAGGATGGGCCATAATAGTTTAGCCCTCCGTGTGAACTTGAAACGCCGCGGGATGAAGAGGATAGAGACAAGATGTGTCATGTGTGGACATTTTGATGAAGATGATGCTCATCTTTTTTTCAAGTGCAAAGTGGTGAGAGCTGTCTGGGCTGCTTTGCAATTGGAGCAGGTGCAAGTTAGCCTATCGAGTGCTCTTTTAGCGCGAGAATTACTGCTGGCAGTCCTGAATTTGGAGCCGGCGGTACAGCGACAGACGCAAACAACATCCTTTGTATTGCTTCCTCATAAAAAAATTCACGATTTCTAGCCAAAGCCTCAACGCCTGTGCCGACGGATACTGCACCGACATAAGGATGCAGGCATGTGTCGTGGGTCGCTGGTGAATCCTCTTTGCTTGAGCTTTTTCCTTTGGCATCTTCTTGACGTGATGTCCGTGGTTATCCATGTACCCTTTGTCACTTCTAACATATATGCTTTGCTTTTCTCTGCCATCACGTCAAGAATAACAATAAACTACAAAGGAGAAGTTTGCATTCCAGAACAAAGTCATTCCTGCCCGAACCTGAACTGCCTTGTGACTCCATTTGCACCCACACCCACACACTCCATTTGCAACCAAGCATCCAGACTCTGAGAGCAGAGAGAAGGCGCCATGGTTGAGCCTGCTGTTTCCTCTGTGTTTGGGAGCATCAGCAACCTAGCTGTCCAGGAAACCACATTGTTGTGTGGAGTCACACTTGAAGCTTGGTTCTTGAAAGATGAGCTGCAGGGCTTCCTCCAAGATGCCAACACCAGGCGGAGATCGGGGAATGCAAGTGCAGGTATATTGGTCAACCAGACCAGGGATGCAGCGTATGAAGCTGAGAATGTCATCCAAGTTGTGGACTACATGGAGAAGAGAAACAGGCTCAAGAAGGGCTTCATGGGAGCAGTTTCAAGGTATGCTCGCTTACCAACTGACCTGATTACTCTGCATAAAGCTGGCAATGAAATTCAACGCATAAGAAGAAAGGTTAGATAGATATTTGAAAGTGCAAAGGGTTTGGGAATCGATTTGGGAAACACTGAGCTAGGGAAGGGTCATGTTGAGGATGAGTTTCCACAAGACTATGGTCTTGTGCCCCAGCATGTTGAGGATGTTACTGTTGTTGGCTTTGAGGATGAGAAAAAAGAAATAGTTGAAAAACTAGTTGAACTGGGGGGCCTTGGCATTAGAGACTTTGGCACACACAACATATGTCTCCTTCTCAACCTCATTCATCGGCTCCACTGCGCTGAATCGTCGGCCTGGGCTGCCTGGATCAAGGACAGGGTTGACATTGCAAACCTGCAGGGCGAAAATATGGGCGGCCACTGGGAAGTTCTCAAGTCGCTGCTGCCCCTCTATCAGGCAATAACAACTGTTGATTTAGGCGATGGCTGTTCCACCCTGTTCTGGACTGATGTGTGGACGGGCGACGAGGCTCTTGAGGACCGTTTCTCAGCTTTGTTCTCCCATTGCATCAACAAGACATGCACTGTCCAGCAAGCAATCGCAACAAATTTGCAGGGCTACTTCGTCAATCGAATGTCAAGCCGCGGCCAAGAAGAGCTGCAGCAACTAAACGGGATCATGGAACAAACAGAGCTGACAGAGCAGCCAGACAGGAGGCTCTCACCCTTCAGTCGGTCCAAGGACAAGCTCGACACCTCGGCTATCTACAGACTGCTCATGGCCAAGGGACAACAGAATGACCCGGCTTCATCCTTCATATGGAAGAACTCAGCACCACCTAGGGTCCAAATGTTTTTCTGGCTACTCATCAAAGGTAGAATCCAATGTCGAGCAAATCTCTGTCGCAAGCATATTGTTGACTCTCCTACCTGCCTCTTGTGTGGAGCGATCCATGAGACGCCGGATCATCTCATCTTCCGCTGCACAATGCTGCACTATTCTGGTCAAAAATTGGCGCACAATTCCCCAGCGATCCCCACTGTGCGAACTGGCCCCAATTGCCAAGGATCAACGGTATTCCGGAGGATCAATACAGTTCCTTCGTGCTCCTGTCCTGCTGGCAAATCTGGAAAAGAAGAAATGCTTTTGTATTCAGAAATGAACAGACCACCGGCAGACAATTACTTCTCCTATGCAAGACTGAAGCTCAGCTGTGGCGAACAAGAATGCCTAAGAAATCCAAAAGAGTGATAGATGAGTGGCTGAAAGTTCTAGACGCGGCGATCTCTACCTCCAATCCTATGTAACCGATGCTATATGTTCTGTCGGAAAACTCACATACAGCACCCCTGTACTGATGTATAAAAAGCTATAATCAATAAAACCAGGTGGGGAGTCCATCCCCCCCGTTGAAAGTTTCAAAAAAAAAAAAAACTAGTAGAAAAAGGATAACAATATGCTTAGTGTTATCTCCATAGTTGGTATGGGTGGAGTAGGAAAAACTACACTTGCTAGAAAAATCATCACTTTAGATACCATTAAACAACATTTTGACACAATTGCTTGGGTGACAGTGTCTCAAAAGTTTCATGGTGTTGATTTATTGAAGGATATTATGAAACAAATAATGCGGGGTAGAGGCGAAGGCCGAGACACAGATCAAATGCAAGAGTATGATCTGGGAAAGAAAATACAAGGATTCCTTAGTGACAAAAGATATTTAGTTGTGCTTGATGATGTGTGGACAACAAGTACATGGAACCAAATAAATAGAATGGCCAAAGTATTTCCAGATGTAAATAATGGCAGCAGAGTAATGTTAACCACCCGAAAGGTTGATGTTGCTAATCATATTGAAATGCCAACCCATGTTCAGAAATTGAAACTCTTGGATGCTGAAAAAAGTTGGGAACTTTTTAGTAGCAAAGCTTTGCCATCATATAAAAGGTCTTTGATACATAACATTCATGAGTTTGAAGAATTGGGGAGAAAGCTTGCAAGGAAATGTAATGGATTACCACTTGCACTTGCTGTTTTGGGGGGGCTACTTATCAAAGAATTTAACTGTACAAGCATGGTCAGATTTATTAGGCGGTTGGACATCAACCGAAAATGGACAGGTGATGAGAGATATACTAGCTCGAAGTTACAATGACTTACCAAATAGTAGTATAAAATCTTGCTTCCTCTATCTTGCGGTCTTCCTGGAGGATTACTCCATATCTGCATCGAAGCTTATTGAGTTATGGACAGCAGAAGGCTTCATTCAGCATACATCCAAGCACAGAGAGGAAGAAATAGCACGCAAGTACATAAATTACCTCTCTCAAAGAAGCTTGATACAAGTTGTTAGTGAAAGCAAGGCGCATGGATGGATTGAAAAAATAAAGATTCATGATATTTTACATGATTGGTGCATAGAAGAAGCGAGATATGTTGGTTTAGTTGATGTCATTGACAACACTGCAGGTCAGGCTTCCTCTCTTTGTTCATATAGTTATTTCATTTTGAAAATGCTTCATAGTTTTTCGTTCCTTACTGACATGCCGTGCACTTGAAAAATTGCAGGCCATGTCGGTGAATCATCTTCTAGTACCACCATGATATCCTATCGTTCCTCTTTTCAAAGCCACCATGATGGTAACATATCCCCAGCAACACCAAACCTCCGAACTCTTGTTGGCTTTGAACTTTCAGCGTGCTCCCTACCTAAGTTGAGTTTCCTAAGAGTTCTGCATGTAGAAAAATCAAATCGACTAAATTTCAGTAGGGCGGTCAGTGGGTGCATTCACATAAGATATCTCAGGTTAAACGACTGTAAGGAGGTCATACTCCCTTGTTCAATTGGACAATTCCTTTACTTGCAGACTATAGATCTCACAGGCACCAAACTCTATATGGGATCAGCGGTACCAAACTCTATATGGGACATTCCTACTCTAAGGCATGTTTACCTTGGAAGGGGGTTTTCTGCACCGAGGAATTGTCCAAAAAAGGAGCTCCAAACCTTAGATTTGTTTATCCCATCTAAGGATAGTACACATTTTCAGAATAAGCGCATGTTGGCCTTTTTGGGTGAACTGACCCAACTAACAAGTCTTGCCTTGAGCGGGGAAACCTTGCCCGCAGAGATAATTCATTTACTGGCAAACATGAGTTCTCTGGTTGATGTTCGCCTTGATAAGGTGACGTTGCTAGATAAGTTGATCGAGAGCCATCTTTTCCCCGAAGGCCTACGACTGCCTGAATTAATAGCCGATGGCATTAAAGAAGACCCCATGCCAATTCTGGAGAAGCTTACCAGCCTGGTGATGCTTGAATTGTCTAGGTATCAAGGCCGAACCATGTTGTGCTCCACCAAAGGGTTCCCTCGGCTGCAAGAGCTGACACTACGTAAGTTTTCAATTGAGGAGTGGATAATAGAGGGGGACGCAATGCCTAGCCTCTCATTCCTGGGCATTTTTTTTGTTCCCAAACATGAAGAAACTCCCTGAGGGGCTTCTGCACCTGCCGTCTCTCAGTGAGCTTGTTCTCGACTTCATGATCCCAACTATTTTCAATGACGTCATTATTGAAAGGTTGGAGGGGAAAGGATGCAAGGTACGTGATTGATTTTACCCCTTAATTATCTTTGTCCTATTATTATCAAGAGTTCTTTAACTTTATCCTAGTTTCTAGTGCCCTGGTTTGGAATAAAGTAATGGCAGAGTCAACTGCCCAGGAAAATGTTTTTTTTTAATTTAGGGCTCCTAGCAAATTGTCCTTATTGGATTATAGATGAGTAATAACTCGATCCGTAACTGGTGCATTTTGTAGGTGCTTTGTTTTGAGGAATAGGTGGCTCCTTTCACACCTTATGTTATGGCCTACGGCTTGTAGAAGAGGAGGACGGGCCGGCGGGCCGCACGCGCGATCGCGGACGCGGACGCGGGCGCTGGGCACAGTTACCACGGGAGACGATCGAGACTCCTCCGTTCCAGGACTACTTCCAGAGTCAATTCAGAGACCCCAAATGTTAGCAAGAGTTGCTAGAGATTTTGAGATTCTCTTTATGTACTGAACAATTGAGTTAATGAAAATAAGCCAGAGATAGTTTGACTGCTGGTTTCAAAAGGCTTATCAGTCATACCACAACTTATTCTTAGAGTCACATAATATGTTGAAACAAACGAAATCAATCGGTTTATCCATCAGTTGAATGCTGGCAGACTTATTCATCTTGCCAACGATTTGGCGTCAATTTATACGAGTAATGGAGGTCCCTTCCGTGTTAAAATAAATTTGGTCGGCGGTCGTAACAATATCAGGACAAGAGATTCGCATGCCTGCTTGCCTGCAACCGCGGAACACGCATACACAACACGGTAGCACTTCAAAAAACATCCCCAGTGGGAAACATGCCCGGCAGGAAAATCCCAGGAACGTCAAAAAGGCCCAGTGCGTTCTTGGGGAAAGAACATCATCGCTTCCACATGCAGTCAAAGCGCACTGAAGCAAGCCGTGGTGGCCATGATCCATCCAGCACAAGGCAAAAATAGGTGGAAGGAACGGGTTGGATTTGAGAGACATCGGCCAAAAGACGAGCAGGCAGAGGCAGGGACACGTCTCTCTCTCTTTTTGCCCCCAGCCCAGCCTCCTTTTCTTTCACCGGCGCCATCAGCCACAAAGATGTTCATAAGACTGTCCACGTCGCGCGTGCATGACCGACGAGGCCTGCCGGCCGGGCAACGGCTGCACTGCACCTGCACGGAGCGCGGGTGCATATATGTAACTTCAGCGCATCTCCAACAGCTCCCCTTTCCCCAATCCAACAACCATATTGGGAGAGATGGCTGAAAAAACAAGCTCCAACAGTTCTCCTTTCCCATCCCCATTAATTGGTGATCACCAAAAATCACCCCAAATTCCCCCAAATGAAGGGGAAGATGCAGCTCCCCCAAAACCCACCCGCATCCCAACTGCTTCCCGCGCCCACAAGGAAATCCATCTCCGGCGACCTACCATTGCTCCTGGCTCCTTTCAGCTCTTGCCGTAGACGACGAAGGTGGCCGAGCTCGCGATGCGGTGATGGATGCGGATCGATCTGGGGCGGAAGGGGTGCCATGGCTCGGGGCGGATGGGGCACCATGGCTGGGGCGGGCGACATCATGGGCGGCGCAACTCACGGCGGCGGTGGGCGACCAACGCGCGGGCCCGCACAAGGCGTCTCGTAGCAGGCGGCCAAGCGCGTCTGCGCATCCGCGAAGGTAGGCCGTAGGCGTGCGGCAGCGGCTCGCGGCCACCGGAGGGCACTGGAGCGGGCGGGCGGGCGGGGGTTGGCCTGGGGCAACCGGGCAAGCGAGCGCCATGGCTCGGGCGGTGGATGGGGTAGAAAAGAACGAAGAAGACGGCTCGGGCTTCAACGCTGCTGCGTCGCATCGAAGATAGAAGGAAAGAAAAAAAATTTAAAAAACTAATCTGCCATGTAGGTCCCATTTTAGGGGAGTTTATTGGTGAGCTGTTGGAGCCCCTTCCCTGTAATCGTCAAAAACTAGTATTGGTGATCACCAATATCATCTTATTGGAGATAAAATATTGGTGAGCTGTTGGAGATGTTTCTCTATGTGACGAAACATGTTTATCAGAGTTTAAAATCCTTAACAAGGTATTCGCACTTTTGTTATGCACTCCATGTATTTACAGAGCATTGTTCCTGAATCCTAAACAGGGTACGCGCCTTTTTTTTTTCATCTCGTGAAAAGGCTACATGTGCCTTTCTTTATCCTCATGCGCAGCACATGCTTTGCAGATGCTTCTAGTAGGAGGTCAGGATCGACGATCATCGGTGAACGGACGGATCAACACATCAGCTCCAGTGACGTCACTCTAATGCAACGTCGCAAAATAAGCCTTCGTCTCGTACTATACTCCTACTCGTACAATATAGTATACCGCACAAGACCAGCAAGCTAAGCACACTCCATGCGCCAACTGACTTCTTTTAAATAAGCTAGCAAAAGCGCATAAAAGGAGGGGGGAAAGGAACTTGCCGAAATGAGCCAAGCTTTTTACATGAATTTTTGCTGCACCGGGGGTTCTGAGACTCAGATTCGTCTTTTTGTTTATCCAACACGGTGTGAAATTTCGGCCGGCTGGACCGGACGGAAACCGTGGGCGGCTTCACAGTGTTATGGTCATGCCCCCCATGCATATGGATAGGATAGCATTACATACTGCTAGTAGTATAGTACTAGCATACAAACTGCGAGTAGCGAGGAAGCTTGGAGCTTCCGATACGAGCTACGACCGGACCGACCGACCATTGCGATTTGCAAGAGAAAGCCGAACATCCTTTCCATATGACTCCAAGCTGTTCAAAAATTTGAATTCAAAAGATCTGAATGTGGCAGTCATGTCCGCATAACACATACATGCAACATACATACATGGCCAAAATTTGCAAGGTTTGTTTTCTTTCGAACTTATCTGCATGAATGTTAACACTGGGAATCAATACTTTTGCTTCAAAAGGAGTGTACATATTCAGAGACCGTAGCCGGTAATTTAAAACAGTGAAGCCGACATTGATGCCTTAAGATTTAGGTTTCCGGTCTAGAATATGAGCGAACTCAAACAGAATCTCAGCAGGGGCAGCTAAGGGATACTCCACTGCTGTCTGCAGTTGTAAACAGGGTCTCATAGTAGTCTCTTGATGTATCATGAATCCTTGATCGGCTTAATTGTCCTATTGCTTATGAAATCTTCCGAGCAAGATTCTTCACTCCAGCACCAACACATTTTAAAGTAACAGTGTTCGAATTGGGATCAGGCTTGATGATGAACTTGACGTCAAGAAAATCTCTGATGTTTCGAAGTGTATCAATACCATATGGAGTCAACTGTCCCACACGAACTTTTGATACATCAGGTGGGCATAAAGCACACAGGATAAATAGCAGGCCCTGCAAGCATTTAAGAGAAACTCAATAAACAAAAACGTTTGTAACTTATGCATGGAATATTACCGGGTTAGACATCAATTAATTTAAGATGGGCAAACATAAACACTGTCAGTCCAAGAGAGGACATCATTTTGTAAGAGAAGTAGATTGTTTTTTAAAAAAAATATTTTCATATCTATTAATACACAGGCCACGTAGCTAGAAACAAACTGGTCAAAAGAACAAAATGCTTCACTGCCCTATCTAAGCTTCACTGAGCCCATAACAAGATATATAGGGCCATCATCAAGCATAACATCAGGTAACTCAGAAAGACAGACCTGATGTGTAGAGTCAACAACACCTCCTTGAGCCACCTCTTCCAGTAGCATTGATGCAGCTTGAACACCAAGATCCTCTGGAGAAGTCAGCTCAGGCTTCTCAGATTCTTCATTCATTTCATCAACACTAGGATAACTCACAGAGACATCTACAGAGAGCAGGCATCCCGTGGTGGTCTCAGCAACTAATGATACACCATAGCCTGGTGACCTGCCACATATCAAAGAAAAGTTGAAAATATCTGGCAAATTTCTGAGTGACAACTCACAAGAGACAACAGGAAAGAATGTAGTTATCAAAATTCAATAGGATTGGGAAACGAAAACTACCTCCCACCAGCAGAACCAGATCTATGATCCGTGTCTATATGAACATCAGGAATGAAGCGATTGAAGATTCCACGTGCAGCATATATAATGCGGCTTTGTAACTGTGGAGATACTCTAGTGGAGAACGAAACGCCCCTTATCCTCTTCACCATACCTTCATCTACCCAGTTTGCTGCCTGTGAAAGTACTTAGCATCAGATGTCAACGCCAGCAGAATTGACATATAATCAACAGGAAATCAAAATGAAACACACCGTCAATGTGCTATTTATATTGCAAACCCGGAGAAACACCTCACCACCACCAAGTGGAGGAGATCCACGGCTATCAATCTTTAGATCAAAACCCTCCAGAGGAACACCAAAGTGCTTGAGCATATGCAAGGTTGTTGTCTTGAAAGTATCCACAGAAGGGTCCTTTGTATCATTAGTGATTCCTAAAATCAGGACACCAGTTTCAGACTTTGAATCAATACATGACACAGCCATCCTTGACAAGAAGATAATTAGAGATGTGATTTGTGAGGGTTTCTTTTAGTTATTGACTGCATTAAGCAGGTCACCTAAAAGTGCCAACGGCTCCACGACCTTCTTCAGGAAAATGCAAAACAAGCTTGCCTAAAAGTCTGAGTAATGGATTACAAACACAAAAATTTGGAATGGTAACTGAATTGACCAGGTACCCATCTGAACCCATGAGGACCCAGATATCTTATGCTGGCAGCCATCAACATTAGGGATGTGCACCTCGAAAGAAGCATATAAGCATTTGGCAATACGCAAGAGAAACTCAATACCCAGCGACAACACAAAGCGCCCAAGCTTACAACAGCCCATCCTAACTGCTAAAATGTGCATGGGCCTACAAGTTCCTTCAGCCACGTTTCTAAACGTTTGCAAGGAAGCTACAAACAAGCCTTGGTAACAAGGGAACAAGTAGGCAACTACTCCAAACACATAGACAAGCATGGTACCAGGTGTGGCTTAGTAGAAAATAAAGATAATCTATTTTTCACATGTTCTTTTTCTACGGCCGTTTGCTTTTCAACTACATCATCGGTCCTAGCAGATGCACCCAATGGAGGACAGGTAACACAAGCACAGACTGGCACTACTCAGCAAACTGGGAAGGTGTTAGGAGAGTCAAGGTTCAGAGCTACAGTATGTGGGCTGTTGGAGATCTGAGAGGAGAGAGTTGGGGGCGGCAGCATTGGGTGAGCTACAGTACCCGCGGTGATACAGTGCCGTGGGTACTGTTCACAGCAGCAGCGGCTACTAGGGGCGCTGGAGAGGCCGGCCGCAGGGCTTTGCCCGCGGCTGTAACAATCCGAAAATCCGAGATACAAAATTTTTCTCAAAAACCCTGAGTGGTGAAGTGTCATGTAGAAAAACCCCACACATGTTGCACAAGCATCTCATGTTCTTATCTTGCAAACCCTAGCATGCATCCATGTTGCATTTTAAGTTACCATGTGATTTGGTTTTTATTTTGATTTTATGTGTGCTAATTAAAATGAAACCATAATATTTATTTTCACAAATAAATATTAAGGAAATAATACTCTAACAAATATAAGGGCCTTGTATGTCCACTACTTTAATTATTCAAAGTTGGCACATCGCACAAATATATATATATAGGTATATATATAAGTATTTGGAAAAATCAGAAAAGGGAAAAAAAGAAATAAAGAGAAATATGGAAAAGCCTTTTGGCCCGTGAACTGAAGTCGGCCCGGCCCAGCCTGCCCTCTCCTGTTCCTCTCCTCTCCCTCTCTTTTTCTTTTTCCCGCGCGAGCCGGCCCAGCAAGCACAGGAGACCGCCGGCCCGCGAGGCCCAGCAAGGAGCGCCCGCGTCCGCATCGCGACGAAAGGGCAGTCGCAACCGCTGACATGCGGGACCCGCCTGTCTTACCTTTCCCGGTCCCCCATCGGCCGTCCGCGCGTGACGTAGCGCGTGTCAGGCGCTGCTCTCTCGCGTCGCCCCTAAGCAAGTTACCCCGGCCGCTCGATTCCGACCTGCCCCTCATCAACGCACGCGAGCATGCCACCTGGCCCGACCAGCCGGCAGCAAAATGCCCACGGCGCGGGCATCTCCCTCCCCCGCGCGCGCGCACATGCGTTGCTGCCGCGGTGAACTCTGCCGCTGTAAAGCATTTCGGCACCCGGCACCCGCTAGCCCCCTCTCGCTGACCCCTGGACCCAGCCAAGCTCCCCACCGGTGACCTGGACCGCTTCCTGGCCGCCTGATCGAGCTTCCTCGCCCGATCGTCGTCCGCCGGCCACCTACCACCTCGACCTCCCTTATAAAGCCACGCCCCGGCGCCCTAGGTATTCCCAGCCGCCGCCACCACTCTGGTGGTTCTCAATTTGCCACTAGCCTGCTCAATTTGGAGGAGAAGGGGAGGAAGGAGAAGAAGGAAGCGGGGAAGGAGCCGCCGCCGCCGGAGAAGGAGGAGCGCCGCGCGGAGCTGGCGCTGCTGCCGCGTCGGGAGCAAGAAGACGAAGCTGCACCGCTAGCCGTAGCAACAAGAACCCCGAAGCTTGGACTTGTACCGCACCTCCATCCTCTGCAACCGCCGGTGAGCGCCGCCGCCATCGCCGCTCTTCCAACCCCCTTAGCCTAGCCTGCTGCTTCCTCAGCCATGGTGTCTCGCACCGAGACGCGGAGGCCGAGCCCATGTACCTGTTCACGCACGCACACACACGATGGGTTGCTCACTCTGTTGACGCTACTCGGACTCGATCCGCGCCGGCGTGTTCGTGCGCCGCCGCAGCGAGACCGCCTCACCACCGCACCCCTAAGCCACGGGCTTCTTTAACCACGGATCTGCACTCGTCTTGATGAGACAAACACCGTGCGCACCCAAGCTCCGTGTTTGCCTCGCCGGAGCACCGTCTACGCGCCACCTTGCCTTTGTCGTGCCACCGCTGTGCCGCTCCAGAGCGCCGCCTTGCACCGCCGTTCCTCGTCGCCACTGGCCGCCGTGGAGGACAAGGAGCCGATGCCAAGGACCGCCGTGACGAGCTGCATCAGCTGAAGGAGAAGATGGAGGCCGGGGAGCCTCTCTGAGTGCCGTGCCGCGCACCAAGGCCTCGTCAGAGCTCCGCCGTGGGAGTTGCTACCCACGCGGACTCCGCCATGGATTTTGGTCGCCGCCAACGCAACAGGGAGGTGCTGCGTAACCTCTATCGCACCCCTGCGCAGTGCGCACCGCTTGGTCTTGGTTTGAGTCACCCGCGAGCTGCAGCCGTGCGTCGTCGCCGTCGACCCGCCGCTCGCCATGGAGCACGCCGCCGGAAGCCAAGCTGCCGCCTTGAAGACTACCTCGCCGTGGCGCCCCGAAGCTGTTGAGCAAGAAGATGGAGCCGGAGGATCACCGGAGCACCGGGATTTGGAGGATTTGACGCCGCCGGTGAGTCCTTGCCGTCGCGGAGAAGAACAGAGGAGGGGATCGATTCGGCAAGGGAAGGATGGACGCGGTGTTCGTGGACCGGAATCACTGCTTGTGGGACCAGGTGGAGTTGGTGCACCGCGGACCGGCCTGTGGACCTCATGGACCCGAGGGTACACCCGTGCACCCGGCTCACGTGAACCAGAGACGCTGTCAGTGGACCCAGCAGGCACCGGAGCACCATGGACCAGCGTCTGTGGACAGAGCCCGTTTGAGATCTAGACTGGTGACGTGGCCGCACCCGAACATGCCACGTGGCGGGCCAAGCCCGGCCCAAATCCGGCCCATGTCCGGCCCTGTCGGCCTAGTAACGGCCCGTTAACGGCCCAGTGGGGTCCACCTGTCAGTTGACCGTTGACCGTTGACTGATGACGTCAGTAGTGACGTCACCTTGGACCCACATGTCAGACGACCGTTGACCCAGTCAATGCTGAACGTCAACATGACGTCACCTGCCACGTCAGCATCTGATCTGTCTCCGTTTAAAACCGCACATGACACGTGGACCAATCACAGGCTGTCACATGTCAGCACCAGATAAATCCAGTCTTTTTCTTTTTCAGAAAATGGTTAAATCTTTGAAAAATCATAACTAATTCATACGAGCTCAGAAAATTATGATCCACATATCCAAATTTTCTATAAATCGAGCTCTATCTATTTTCGCTATGTTTGAGTGCATTTGGATCTTTTATTTGGCATTCGTTCTTTATGCTAATCTATAGGGGTCGCTTCTGCGACCATTAATTCTCCGTTACAGGGTCGAGCGAGAATAGGTCTGACGACAGTGACTACCAGGAGAAGTCCGACAGCTACGTCAGTGAAGGTGCCACATCTCACCCAATCTCGTAGATCCCATTACGCATGGCAAATGTAGTATGGCTAGTGCTTTAATTTTCGTAGCTAGATAATGGATCGCCTATGCTAGGAGTGCATAGTTGATTACTACTTGATGAGCCTTACCTTGTTGTAACCTATCACCTGCCTAACCGCTGTTATGTTAGCCACTTGCTTATCTGCTATATTTATATATATACTTCACTCGCTTACTTTTTGATGCGACGTGATGAAACCCTGGGAGGGCCTGAAGGGTGACAGGCTTGATGTGTGTGTAGATGGATCAGATGGGCATGTGAGCTAATGGTGCTGTATCTGGGTTTGGGGTGGAGCTTACGGCAGGGAGTAGGGTGAGGGTTGAGTCGATCGAGCCGGGATCTACGACGAGCCTTCGGAGCGAGTCTTGCCGGAGAATGTATCTGGACATTCCCATGAATAGCAGTCTGTGGCGGACTAACTTGGAAGCGATGGTGGTCTTTGGGTGTGAGCCTTTGAGGGGTGGAGCCCGGGACGAAGGTGCCGTGGTAGCACGCTAAAGATCAACCCTGGAGAAGACATCTTGGCTTGGTCACACTTAGGAACTGCTGACTGGTATCCGGACCTTAGGAATCTCTTGCTTTCCACTCGCTTCCCATGGGGGGAAGACGGCCGAACCGCTAGATAGATCGATGCCATTACTATCAGGCGAGCGTGTGTCAGGGAGGTAGGAGCATGATGATGTCTCTCACCCTTTCGAGATGATCATGATGCTCTGCAGGAATAAGATCATGAGATAGACTCTTCACGGTATCAGCCACTCTAAGGGTGTTCCAGGGCTGAGAGGTAGGATGGCATCGTTCTATGGCAGTAGGCGCCTGGAATCTGCCTAGGTGGTGATCAACATCGATGATGGTTATCTAGTGGATTAGTGAAACCTCTACAGAGTGTATGGTTGATTGATCGATACATATGCCAATTCTTTGGCTATGGACCTTTCCTTAGGAGGATGCACCGGACTAGTGAGTGGAGTGTTCTACCTTCCCCCTGAGTGTGATTCTCGGCCGTGAGCCAGGTTGAGGGCCGCGGACCGCTGAGACAAGCCGAGAGGGAGTTGGCTTGTCGACTTGAGTCTAAGATGGTGTTGGAGGAGTTGGGATGGTGATTCAGAGATGGATGGTGATGGATGTTGTGGGCATGGAAATGTGTTTAAAACTTGATTACTATATTATTTATATACTTGATTACTTGCTTAGGAAAACCCCAACCTTTATAGGTTCCTTTTGTTATATCCATGATTTGCATCCAATTTCCACAAAGCAATGCATAGGGTGGGAGTGGCCAGTACAAATCGTACTGAAAATTTGGTTTCAGGTTCAAGGAGTGAGTACTCCTCTGGAGAGTACAGTGATTGAGGGTTTCGTGTCTACACTCAAGTTGGATTTCGGAGATGATAGCTTCCGCACCTCCAAGCTTTTAATTTTATGCCGCATGAACTCTGATTCCGCCAAGTGGCGATGTAATAAGTTATTGTAAACCTCTCTATTGCACTCTTTTGTACGATGTATGGGTTATGGTATTCAACTGTTATCGGGTGATGTGATTTAAATGGTCATATTACACTTCGACTCTGTGGATTTTCCTTCGCGGAAATCGAGGTCGTTTCAGCGGTCAGCAAGAGAGAAGGGATTTTCTTCTAATCTCTTGCTTGATTAGATTGATACATCTCTCTTTATATAGAGAGGTCTTACTTGGCTCCTAAGCAGGCGACTAATTAACCCTAACGGGCTAAGGCCCAATAGGCCCTTGACTCTCCTAACATAAGGACTTAGGGAGTCTAGAGCTCTTCATCTATGATAATGCGACTTCAATCCCAGGAGGCATCTTCATCCAGGCCCAAAAGCAACAAGTGCAGGGACCTCTTCATACAGAATCACAGGGTGTATTACTCGTATCTCTAGTGGCGAACGCGCTCAACTTCGGCCAGGCGAATCAAATTACAGACAACCAACTTCAGGAAAACAGAACATGATCGAGCAGCTATGAGTCTGAACGTGTCGACCTCTATTAGTGGCTTATCCAACAACAACAAAGAAAGACCCTTTGTATGCAAGGAATTAAGCTGATAAACAAACAAAGTAGTTGACAACCTAGACACTTTGTATGCAAGAAAATAGGCCAAGAAACAATTGAAGTAGCCCTCAACCTAGCCAATGAGGCATTAGAGGCACAGTTCTCATTCAACTTTGCTTTCATGTAAACATGCAGGCCACTCAATGCATTGTCCCAACAACAGGTATTGCAAAATGTGGGTGATTTCCACCATTTCTCTGACTTGTTTTTAACGAATAAAGGTGCCAAAAGAATTAGCGCGAGGGTATCAACCAGCAACCTGACACTTCAAGCACAAGCACAATTCAACCACTTTAACAAAATTCACACCAAACAATTTCTATTGAAAATCAGGTACAACCACAAAGAAATTCATCCAGTAAGAAAATTTCCACACACCAAATTCTTTGGAGCAATCCATTAAACCTGACACTTAAAGCACAACATGAACAGATGAGACCCTTACCTTTGAGGCGAATCGATATAGGAGCCCTCGCAAATAAACCAAGCAGTATGAGCGGCTCAAGGAAGTAGCCGATGCCCCGGTGCAACCCGCAGTCGTGCTCAAGGCCCTTTCCCCCTATAATCACCCCCGGCCGGTACCTCAGCTTCGTTCCTGCAAGCACACACAAGCTCCACACCCCATAAGCACCAGCAGCACCCCCGGAACGAAACACAAAGGCAGGATGTACGACAGAATCAAGCTCACGGGGGCAAGTCCATGCCTGTCTCGTTGAGGTCGATGGTGTGGTGGTCGGAGATCTTGTCGAGGAGGCGGAGGAGGGAGACCTCGTGAGGGCGGAGCCCCGGGGACGCGTCGCCCGAGCGGATGTCCTCGATGGTGACGGCGGTGGAGGTGAGCGTCGCCAGCACGAGCCGCTGCCGGAAGTGGCGGCTGCCGGAGAGACGCCGGCTCTTGTCTCGCCCCATCTTTGGGGACGGTCGCGCGGCGGGGGGCGGAGGCGGGTAGGGGTTAGGGTTTTGGCGGCGGCGGCGAGGCTGCTCCCGGCGGAATCAGATGGCCTAACTTTGCTTCGTGAACTGTCTGCAGTTGCGAATAATCTGGCCACTCAGCTCGGATCAGACGGTGAGCAGATGATATGCGCATCCCTCCTCTGCACGTTGGGCTTTGGCCCAAGAGCACGGCCTGCTTCAGTAGAGAAGAGCCGAGACGTTTCCTTTTTGGCGCGATTTCTTGCTGTTTTGGCGCCAGTCGTATTGTTTTTGGCGCGAATACGAGCGCAGTTGCGCGGCGGCGATCGACGTATCCTGGTGCCGCTCGGTGGAACGCAGAGTGGAAGCCCATGCTACAGCGATCGACATCTCCTGGTGCTGATCGACGTCCCCTCTTTCCTATCCTAGTGCTGCTATGTCTAATTTGATTGTGCTGAAATGGTAGATTTAAGGAAATTTGGGATACATTCTACATCAAAACTAAATCTGCATGTTCAAGATGGAAGCTCGAAGGAAATATAAACTTTCTTCCATCAAAATAAAATCTACATTTTAAGATGGGAGAAGATGTAATGCCACTGTTGTTCCTTTCTGTCCATCCGATTAGGTGTTCAGTTCACCTTCACAAGCAAATCAAATATTTATTTGAGCAGCATAAATAAGATCGTGTGTAGGGAGGGTTTGCTTCCAAGTCAATTACCTCAACTTGGCATGGAATTTTGTATTGTAGGAAAGATTAGTTCCTGCAGATATGTTTATGCAAATGAGGGTCACAGGTTGCTAGATAAAAGGGATCATCTAACAAATTGTCGAAGAGCAGAAACCAGAACCAACTATGAAGTTCGCATGGGACTTGTAATGGATAAGGACAAAGAAAATTACAAAGCGAATGATCTGGTTTTGGAACACACTCACACCCTTGAGTTGCATGTATGTATAAGTACGAAGATGAAGCAATATTTGAACATGCATTTGACATCATGAGATCAAAGGCGAGTAAACAAACTTGGTTGGATAGCATATACAAGGTAGAAGAGAAATGGGTTGAATGTTATATGAAGGATGTATTCACATTAGGGACGAGAAGTACACAGCTGAACGGTGATCTAAAGCGACATTTCAAATCTGATTTTTATATCATTCGATTTTTTAAGCATTTTGAAAGGGGTGTGTAATATAAAAGAAGCAATGAACTAAAATCTGAATTTGAATCAAGGAATAAAATTACCCAGGATCAAAATGAAGATATCTATGTTAATCCAAGCTAGTAAACTGTACACACCAACTATTTTTGAAGCTTTTCAAAGTGAGTATGAGAAGTCTATGGTAGCATGCACCACAACATTGGAAGGAAAAAAGATATATCTTGTAACAATCAGAAGTCTTAATGAAAATGTTACCTTCGAGAAGGAGTATAAAGTTAGTGGTGACCTTGTACAGCAAACCAGCACATGCAGCTATGGACAATTCATCAGAATTGGAATATTGTGTGGCCATAGTCTAAAAGTCCTTGACTTGATGAATATCAAAACACTACCAACACATTATGTATCGAAGCGATGGACAAGAGAAGCACGTAGTGGAACAGTACAAGGCAATCAAGGCCGAAACATAATAGAGAACCCGAGACTACAGGAAATGCTTGACTACAAAGAGATGACTCGCAAATTTATTAATTTGGCACATCGAGCTGCAAGTCATACTGGATGCATCTTGTTAGTAAACAACACACTTGACAAGCTTAGCAAGCAAGTAGAAGAAGAAATCAATGGTTCTACTAGTTCTATGAATCCTGAACCTAAAAAAAAAAATCTATGAATCCTGTCAGTGTTCCCACAAATGTTACTCCGCAAACTGATTTGTTGAGTACATCAAAACTAAAGAAAAACAAGGTGGAAACAAAAACTTCCAAATGCAAGAAAGCTTGGTTTGAGAAGAAACGTACAGAATTGGAAGTAAGAAAAAGGAAGAAGGTTCAAAGGTAAAATCATATTTAATTCTCTGACTGTATTTCTTGAAAAAAAAAGTTCAACTGACTGTATTTCTTGAAAAAAAAAGTTCAATTGTATTAATGTTCTTTTATTTGAAGGGACAAGAAAATTTAGCAAAGAAAGGAGGCAAGAAAAAGAAAAAGATTTCAAAGGTATGTAACAAGAAAAGACATATTTGGTTCACTGGAAAAAAGTTCAGTTGTATTTGATTATTTGGTTCTCTTTTTATCTGAAGGAACAAGAAAATATACAAGATGCATTCCACGATGGTGCAGCAGCACCAAATATTTCCCCTAGTAACCATTCCGTGTATTTTGCAGAGCATCGTTCCTGAATCCTAAACAGGGTCGCGCCAGCTTTGCATCTCGTGCAAAAAACCAGATGTGCATGTGCCTTTCTTTATCCGTATGCCGGTATGCGCACATGCATGCAGACGCTTCTAGTAGGAGGTCAGGATCGAGGATCATCGGTGACCGGACGGACCAACACATCAGCTCCAGTTACGTCACTCTAATGCAACAAGCTTGTACAATATAGTATACCGCACAAGAAAGCACACTCCATGCGCCAACCAACTTCTTTTAAATAAGCCCAGCAAAAGCGCATATAAAGGGATGGGAAAAAGGGAACGTGCCGAAATGAGCCAAGCTTTTTACATGAATTTTTGCTGCACCGGAGATTCTGAGACCCAGATTCCCATTTTTTGTTGGACCGGACGGAAACCGTGGGCGGCTTCACAGTGTTATGTTCATGGCCCCCATGGATATGGATAGGATAGCACTACACGTAGCAGTACATACTACTAGTAGTATATAGTACTAGTGTACAAACTGCGAGTAGCGAGGAAGCTTCGAGCTTCCGAAACGAGCTACGACCGGACCGACCGACCATTGCGCTTTGCGAGAGAAAGCCAACATCCTTTCCATATGACTCCAAGCTGTTCAAGAATTTGAATTCAAACGATCTGAATGTGGCTGTCATGTCCACCACCACCAGAACAGAACAAACGCGGTTTCAGATGAATATAGCAGCAGCTGCTGCTGCTTTCCTCAACTTATGATAATTCTGTCCTAATGGTTTTCATGCACAGCAGTCAGCAGAACAAGAGTTCAATGGTACCGTAGGAGTAGTAGACGACTGGTAGCTGCCTAGAATTTCTCGGGTCAAACGGGAACAGGGAGCAGGCCAGCCCAGCCAGTCCCCTGGTCCCTGCAATGCCACCAAGACTCCGTCCCGTTCCGTTCTGGTTCTGCCCAGACTTGTTTGCATATATAAAAAGGAAGAGCAGGCGCACGAGGCCGAGGCAATCGGTCGACACGCCCGGTCCTCCTCCTCTGCTAAATCCTAGTCACTGCTGGAGTGCTGCTCCATCACCACGACGCCAACCACTTCACCTCACTAGCTCCCGTCACGCCTGAGCGAGGCGAGCGCAGCCAAAACCGAAGATCCCAATCAGCGCGCAGGCGCAGCAGCAGCCTCGCTGCCTCGCATCGCATGGCCGCGCCATGCAGGGAGCTCACGGTGATGCTCCGCCGGGGGCAAGGAGCCTTGGCGAGGGCGCCGGTGCCGGGCCGCCGGGGCGCGAACGAGCTCTGCCTGGCGCCGTTCCACCACCGCGCTCCGCTGCAGGGGAGGAGGCAGCGGAGGGGGCTCAAGGTGGTGGCGGCCATCAGCGAGGACCTGCCGAGGCTCGCGGCGAATAAGGCCGCGCCGGAGCCGGAGGGCAGGCGGCCGGAGAAGGTGCTGGTGCGGGCAGCCCTCACGGTGCGCCGCAAGCACAAGGAGGACCTCAAGGAGGCGCTGGCCGGCCACCTCGACGCGCTCTGGGACATGGTCGGCCGGAGCGTCGCGCTCGAGCTCATCAGCACCAAGATCCACCCCAGTAAGCAGCAGTCACACCGGCCCTCGCTCACCGTCCTCGTTCTCGTCCAATCCACCACCGCGCGCCGTCCGTCCTCCCCTTTTGTTTTCTCGTTATTACTTGACTTGCTCCGAGTTGACCCGCTTGCCTGCTCTTGACAAGTCTCCTCAAACTTTCGAGCTGCCTCTGAATTGTTGCTGCCTTTCGGTAGTCGTTAGAGGTATCGGGAGGTCGAAGTGCAAAGCTTTTGCCTTTTTGGGCATCTCCATCTGTTCTTGACTGACCGCCCTGATCGATCAGTAGGTGTCACCGGCAATCAGGAAGATGCTAACTAGGTAGATGCACATGATCAACAGACCTTTCAGCGGATCTTCAATAACGGGGGCATGATAACCAGGACGCGTCCGTGTGTGCGATTCTCCGCATTCGTATATTCGCTCTGCATTTTCCAAGTAATTGTTTAATCATAAGAAACAAGGGACCAAGTAAACAACTTGAGCAGTTCAACTTTTTAACCGCTGGCAGCTTTCGCTTGACCATGATTCCTGCAAGAAGAGAACAAATGGACCAGATTTTTTT
>CM041629.1:7639420-7700784 GCA_023333625.1 Bothriochloa decipiens
CTGATGTTCCACATCTCCTAGTGCTTGTACAAGGGCTGTAGAAATTTCAGCGTTCATGTCTGAATTTAAGCATACAAATATTCAGAACTCATAAAAATGTAAATTACGAAAAGAGAACTAGCAGAGTAGCTAGCTAGCGCCGCCTGCAAGAACAAATCTTCGATCCGTTCCATTCAGCTTCAGGCGGTCAAGAGGTGGCCTCCTGGAGCTCCACCACCACCACGGCCTTGTCCTCCTCCTTGCCGTCCGCGTCGGCGTTGCGGAGCAGCCGCCGCACTGCCGCGATGAGCCGCTCGGCCGCGGCCGGCGTCGGGCGCCCGCCAAGCGCGCGGCAGAAGGCGGCGTGCCCCGCGATCGCCGCCTCGACCTCCAGCACCGACCCGCCCCCGGCGGCGACCTCCTCGCCCACGGCGTCGCCGCAGAGCCCGCACAGCCAGCGCCCGCCGTACCGCGCGCGCACGCCGGCCGCGTACGCCGGCGTGCACTCCTCCCTGAGCCCGCAGCACGCGCACACCTCCCACTCCTCCGCCTCGGCCACGGCCACGATGGCCGGCGCCACCTCCTGCCCGGCCGCCGCCGCGGACATCGAGGAGAAGCCCAAAGAATCCGCCGTCGCGGTACGGTTGAAGGCAGGGGGATCAAATTAAACTTCTCTTCCGAGAATTTGGATTCGTGAAGACAAGGGCAGCAGTGAGGCGCTCTGCTACTCGCCCGTGGTGAGGGCGTGGGGGAGGAGTGGTGGATGGAGCGGCGGTTCGTCCATGGAGGAGGATGAGGTGGAGGCCTGGAGGGCAGCCCGCGGTGCTGCGATTGGTGGAGCTGGTGGCTCTGGGCGTGCAGTTTTTGTATTCGAGGTCTGGAGGAGACGAGCTGGTCGCTCAGTGAGGCCGGCAGCGTCGGTTAAAATGGCGGGAGGACGGAGAAGGTGTGGTGCGGGGGTTCGAGTGGGGCCCGCATCGCAAATGATTGAAGGTGGGAATTGCTTGGTGTTGGGGGGTTTGATGAAACTGCGGATGCTGAGCTGGCAGGGACAGCTATGCTTATTGTTGTCATTTGGTAGGTGTTAAATTGATGCCAGTCCCCCCAATTTTTTTTAACTAAGCATGGATATCGATGTCTTGTTCGGTACGACTTGGCTTCACTTGTGAAGCAATTTTATTTTACTCCACGAGCAGTTTAACAGGTGGAGCTGGAACAATTTGGTAAAATTTTTGATCTTTGATATTCGGTAAAATATTTGAAAAGTTATTTTTATCAAAGATCAAATACTTTTCAAAAAATTAAATTTGATCTTTGATAAAATAACTTCTCATGATAGGAAAAAAGTTGAAATGTTTATTTTCTCCTCTCATGTGTCTTCTTTACCTTCCCTCCTCTTCGTTATCCGCTTGTGCCGCCTTCCTTCTAGTCATTTGTGGAGACCCATCATCTCTCTCCCACACCATGTCCACCTAGAGTCGATGCCCTTGTGTTGTTGCCTTGGTGTTTTTGTTCGCTTCGTGCCTCGCTCACACGAAGCAAAAGCATTTCAAAGAGCGCCTACATACCTAGACAAATGAGTCCCTGAGGACGCTCTTGGCTCCAAAGAGCATGAATCGTGGCTGGAGCAGGGTGGAGGGGAGATCCTTGACCCATTTGGTAAGCGGAGTCGCAGAGCTAAGCATGGAGCAGCTCCAACAATTAAATGGAATCTAAGTTTCGACTATGGCCTCGTTTAGTTACCAAATTTGATCGGCAAAATTTGCATAGTAAGTGTCCCGTCACACTGTAGCAATTTTATTTTTATTTGGTAATAATTATTCAAACATTGATTAATTAGGCTTAAAATGTTCGTCTCGTAAAGTACACCAAAAATGTACAATTAGTTTTTTATTTCATCTATATTTAGTACTCCATATATGTGCCGACATTTTGATGTGACGAGGAATAGGAATTCTGCATAGTGAATTTTGGATACCAATTTTGGTATCTAAACAAGGCCTATGTTTTGGGCTATCTTGATACCTTCTCATACAATGGTTCACCTGATCTTTTAGAGTTATAGTGCCAAATAATATCAAACTGCAACTATTTATATGTTTCTATAAAAAAACGCCCAGCAAACTTGGTGTCGTCTCATACTACCGCAGCACCACGTCATAACATGTTTTATTTGGTATGAACATCTTCTAGGTAATGCTTATAGGTTGTTTGGCTTGGGTAGTGTCCCCATCCGGCAAACACGTCCGATATGGGTTCGACCAACTATTTATGGAGGAACGAGTAGATGACATGATCATTCTGATCTGGCGGATGGAGTTGTTCTCTGCATCAAAACAATCCGATGGCTCCACACGGCGCTATTTTGTGAACCAAACTCGTTAGGTAACCAGTAACCATGGAGTTAGAGGACCTATATGATGGGAACACCAGTTGGTGGCGCCACGTCAGGGGATAAGCTGGCATTAGATGCAAGCACTGGACAGATATATGCTCCACCACAGCACTGTGGTACCACGTACAGGTGCCTGTCTGGACAAACTCGGGCCTACTTGTCGATGCCACGACTCACTTGCCTCTTTTATGCTCTCCTCAAGTGATTTTTTGTGCAATTTTTTCTTGAAGATTGTAGTCTACCATAATAATAACAAGTGGGAACTCGCCGGTGACTCGAACTGTATCAGTTTGTGTGCATAAATGGTCATTATATATATTGAACTGTGTTCGACTAGTGAATCATCAATGCACTAGTTTAACGAGTGACCTATTCGAGAAAAAAGTTTAACGAGTGACCGTTTAACAAAAAAAACGACGAGTGACTACTCAGACATGTTAAGCTACTACTAGGTCCTGTTCTAAATTGTACTATCCATTGTTCCAAACTACAGTTTAATTTAGCTGAACATACTTCGTTAAAAACGTATGGAGTATCTTATTTTGGTTTTTTTCGTTAGTCAAAGTTTCTCTAATTTTGACTAAACTTTAGAAAAATATATTAGTGTCTATACATTTTTCAAATAAATCCACTATCAAGACATTTTTATGAGAAAGTAATGAAACTAATTTAATGTTTTAGATGCTATTATATTTTCTATTAGTTACGTTAGCCAGTATGAATCCACCTAGCTAACTATTAGTTGTGTGAGGCGGCTAAAATTAATAAATAGCTAGGTGGTAGTTAAGACATTAGTTGCTTTGTTAGTTGAGATCCAAATAGGACATTGGCTAATTTTTAACACGTAATTGTTAATTGCATATGATCCAAACAGGTCTGTAGTAAAAAATTAGAGAAGTTTGATATAGGAAATATAGGGTAAAACTAAATTAAAATGGCATGTAATTTAGAAACAGGAGATCACTAGCTAGGACAAGTTTGAGGTTCGAGCCAAAGTAAAACTAAGGGCGTTGAATAAACAAACACTTTCAGTTTCCATGTTGTAAAATAATAGCAACACATAGTCACATAGAGGTGATCGACGTTTTCCTCACATGGGTCCACATACATACAAACAACAGTACTGTTAGCTTTGAGTGTGCGATTTATTAAGAGCGAATTGTGATAGCTCGATTATGCTAGAGGTACTATCACAGTAATAATAATTAAACAAAACTTCCAGCTCATCTGTTGAGCAGAAAGCAACATGCATGTGTCCCCATTTTTTAATAATGTCATTTCTATATGATGAATATGTTTTTGTTTGCACTGTCCTTAATATACAGTCTCAGTCGACAGTTGTACCGAGGACCATAAAATGGCTTGCAACGAAGAATCATTTTGGGTACAAAGGTGCAGTAGGATTGGGTGTGGATGATTCGGCCCACGGAACAAGGAGATAAAAAGTAGTGCAACGCATCTCGCAGCCCAGGCACAGGCACCACTCCTGGCGGGCCCCACGTGCCAGTTCCTATAGCTTCAAGCCTTCAACAACCCCCCGAGGTGGTCCCGGGTCCATGGCCACACGGGCACGGTCACGAGGTGGGTCCGCGGCTGTCTTCACGAGACAAACAAGGCACCAAGGCAAAGAAGACACGCGGTCTCCCTTCCTCCATTTCTTGTGCAAAGAAACCTAATATTTCATTCAAAATATTTTGATTAGATTCGATTATAAATATACATAATTAATTGAAAGAATCTAAAATCAAATAGACTTGGCCCTAAAGCCAACATTGTGGGGGTTAGAGTCATTTATCCTTTCTTAGTACCACAAATACATAGTAAGACCTATTTGAATGGGTTCAAAGAGAGGATCTACATGAGGTGTTGGTTAAATTTAACCTTAGCCCATCCAAATAGGTATAACCTTATTATTTTTGAGTAGGATTATGACTTTTTTGGAATCATGATCAGCCAATTAAAAGGTATCTTACAGAAATTATGAACATTATATTTAACATAGGACATGTAAAGAGTAAAAAAAATAGACAAATGAAATCCAAATTAATAATAATATATTTGACATCATTTAGGTGTTAAAAGTGTTATTGGATGCGATCCCATCAATAGTATCATTTTGCTATCCTCGACATATTACGATTTTACAAAAGGGTGTAATACTGATTCATGTGATATCAGCTCTATAAGGCCACAAAACCCAGTACATACTGAGATCCTGGCTAACCTGAGTAGGGTAGGACATCACATTTAGAAAAGGTCATTCCATATACATATTGATAAAATTTAAATTTAAGGATATATGTTAACATCATATTTCCTATGATGCTATTTTTCTCCAGAAGATGACATGTGGTGCCAATTTGGTTGCAAAATACTCCCTCTGTCTCAAATTATAAGTCATTTTAAGAATCTTGGAGAGTCAAAATATCTTGACTTGACCAAATTTATACGATAGGATAACAATATTTTTGATGTCAACTAAGTATCATTGGATTCTTCATTAACTATATTTTCATAGTATACCTATTTGATGATCACAACTCTTTGTAATTCTCTATATAATCTTGGTCAACTTAAGATACTTTGACTCTTTATGGTTCTTGTAATAACTTACAATTTGGAACAGATGGAGTATTTAGATTTTAGGAGCATATAACTTTTACAATGTGATAAGATAGGATGACAATTTAAATGAAGAAATAGACATTAACAATACGCCAATAATAAACTTCTATTAGGACCGAATAGCAGGGCTACATAGGCATTCCAAGCATTAGCTGGGAAAATATAGCGTGCTAACATTTTCAATACTTTCACGATTTTGTGTATACTCTTGTAACACCCTAAATTTTTGCATGTTTTTAAATAGCCAAAATGATTTAATTTAGCATTTTTGGTGAATATTTAACCTAGGCAAAGTAATTATTTTTATAAAATTAAAATCAAACCTAGGTCAAGAAGCATGTTTGTGCATTCATGCTGGTGCATAAGTTATTTGGTGATGTTTGGATTTGGTTGAATTTGAATTGGATTTCAAAAACATTTTGAAACTACATTTGAAAAGGGTTCAAATAAAAGAAAAGTCATTTCTTTTCCCTCCTTCTCTCACTTCTGCTTTTTGGCCCGGCCGCTTGAGCAGCCCATCTGGCGCCCTGCTCTCCCTGCACTCCCTCTAGCCCGAAGGCCTGCTGCCGCGCGGCCCGTTGCTTTTCCCTCTTGGCCCATCAGGCCAGGCACCCGCAAGGCTGACAGCCGCTGCCACGCTGCCGCTCTCCTTCTTGGGCCGAAGCCGCGGCCCAGCTCGCAACCGCCGTCGCTGTCTGCTTCGCTGATGAAAGGGGCCCGCGCCACCTTCTTCCATCTCCGACCCGGACACCAAGTCGGAAGCACCGAGTCCGACCCGCGCCGCCGTCCACGCCGGTCGCTCGTCCTTGCCGGGCTATATAAGCCTTTAACCCGCATCCGCAACCCTATCCGAACCCTAATGCCAGCTGCCTTCGCCTCGAGCCGCAGCGACGCCGCAAACCCTAGCCGCCATAGACGAGTTCCGTCGGAGCTCGAAATTGGCCGCGACCGTCGGGTCATTATCGTCGTAAACTAGTTGGCAAGCATCGCCTTGACCTCTTGAGCACCTTGGTACTTTTCTTTCGGTTCAATTTGGCCTAACCCGAGCCGCCATCAGTTGCAGGGTGCCGTCGTCCGCCGCGCCGAGCCTCCCGCCGTCCTCGCTTCGCCTCGGCCGTCATCTTCCTCACAGGTGAGCGCGGTGTGAGTTCCTCGTTCGAACAGTACCGGTCGCGTTCGATTTGGTGGCCAGAATTGGCCGGTTCATTTATGCCGGCGAGCTCCGCTCGTCGCCAGCGATGTCGGCCGCCGCGTCTGTCTTCTTCTCCGGCCGGAACGCCGCCGAGGGACTCCACGGTCGAATCCTGGCCGTCGGTTTTGGATCAGACGGATCTAATCGCCCGATACCCCTTCGGCTGGCAAATTTGCCTAAAACCCCTAGACTTTTATCTATTTTATTAAGAGCCCTTGGCATTTTCATCAGAATACGTTTTCTCCACTGAAAAGCGTAGTTCCTTTTAACCGATCCATAATACACTTTGTCCATTGGAAAGTGTATTTTCCCTTTTGACAGAACCAGAATATGTTTCTTTCACTGGAAAATGTATTCTTCCTTTTTCAGTTTCAAAATACGTTTTTCTCTATTTACAGTTTTGCCATTATCTTTAAACGCTTATAACTTCTCCATTTTAACTCCGTTTTGGTCCGTTCAAATTCCGTTAGATTCATAATTTCATAAGCTACGCAGTGGTGCCACTGATGGTATATTTTATAAACTTTATATTTTTAGTCTATATTTAATGTATTTATTTGTCTATAGAAAATTTTTAAAAATTCATATCTTCGTCGTTATAACTCTGTTTTTGGTGAACTTGATGTTTGTGTGATCGTAGCAGCGTGTAGAATAGTTTTATATGTTTTTTATTCTGTTTTGATTAGAATGGTATACTGTTCCTCTAATAACTCTTTATTTTCTTCGTGTATGTATGCTTGATTGGTTTGTTTGGTGTTGATTGGCAATGTCGAGTTCAGACGGTGACGGTTTTGTTGAGCAAGGCTACTTTGAGGATCAGCAGGACCAGCAAGACTTTATGAATCAAGGCAAGTATAGCATGGATCCTCCTTGTTACCTATACACTCTAAATAATATTACATTTGCATGCGTCCACTTGATAACCTTAGAGATTATAACTAGCTTTGATATCCTGATTCCTTGAAAACCTCGGGTTGCATTGGGTAGTAGTGATGCTAGTGCTCTATCGGTCATGATCATATAACATGATGTGTGTTTATGCTACCAACGATAACAATGACTCTTAACAACTATGAGATCTTGTCTGTAAGTGATTTATCATGGATATTTCGTACAACTGCGAGGGCTATATGGCTCTGACTTTCGTTGTCTCAGGGACCTTTTCTAGCTTGTTAGCGGTTCCCATTTTGGCGCAAGAGGGGTGTGTCCAGGTTGGGTGTAGTTGGACCCCTGTCTATATGAGTATAGGTTGCGGTTGTGTGCCATCTAGAAAGGGAATACTACATTCGTAGGGTGCAGAAACCTTAGCGGCCCTAACTTGTTAGGCGAACCCTTAGGTGGCTTTATATGTTTTGTGATGGTTTGGGAGTAATTAACCCACTCAATTGTAAAACATGACTCACAGTAAAAGTGTACACCTCTGCATAGAGTTTAAATCAATATATTATTCGTGCCCTACGATTCGGACGGCCTTGACACATTTACATTAAGGATAATGGTTCTTAAATTGATAAGATGTTCATTCTAATGTCGTTGTTGCTACACATTTATTAATGTTATTCCGATCATGAGTATATGGGAATTTTTACTACCTTGATGCTATGCCTTAATATGATTAACTTATAAAAGCTAAATACAGTCAAACATTGTCAGCTTAATTGAGCCTCATTAACCCATGTTATGCTTGTTGAGTACGGTTGTGTACTTATGCTTGCTTCACTTTTAATTTTAAAAAATCCCGGATGGGTAACAGATGAAGGTTGGAATGAGAGCTATCGCGATGAGTACTAGGCTTGGTGTTCGCCAGTCGGCGTGTCCCTGTGTGAAGCTTTCGCAATAAAGTTAAATTAGTTACCTATTTGTTTATGTGCAAGACTCTGTGATAAATATTGGTTCATTATGTAATAAACAGGGTGATGATACTATTTGTAATTTGTCATCTTATATGTGCGACTTGTTCCTGGGGCGTATATAAGGCTATTTATACATTCTATTTTTATCCTTTAAAATGGAGTGTGACAAATTGGTATCAGAGCCGTGTTGACTGTAGGACGCAAGCCTAGATAGAATGGTCATTCTTTGTCTCCTTTGCTTCACTAGTTTCATGCTTCTTAACTTTAACCTTGATATTTACTCAATTTTTATGCTCTTATACTTACTCTATTGTGAAAATCTTGACTCCACTCTAACTTATGTCTAAATCTTGTAGATGCCTCCTTATACCCGTCGCATGACTGCTGCTGCATATCGTGCTCTGTTCAACCACAAAGAAAGTGGTGAAGAGGTATCCGATGGCTGCCAGAATGGAAATTGAAAAGTTTAGGCTATCTCCGTCTCTTCCTTCTTCCATGATCTTGAAGACTGCTGTGAAGGCGTACAAGTGTACAGCTTCGCAGCAATATGCTAGGAATCTAGTTGAAGAATATGCAACTGCTAAGATTTGGCCACTGAAGAAAGGATGGCCTTTTCAACGTTTTTATCCTAAGAAAGTTAGAGGTATAAACTACAAGTACCCGGATAATGATTTTCATTGCCCGAGGACATTTTCTTCTGATGAAGAATTTGTGAAATCTGTGGAAAGCCGAGCAGAGGATTTGCTTGGCAAGTATGTGTTGAGCGAGAAAAATAACATTGACAAAATACTTGGAGAGAACCATAGATGCTTGAACAGAGTTTTTGAGGTTGCTAATGTTGAGTATGGCGAAAGGCCTCCTCCTGCCTATGCTCATGAAAAGAAGCAGAGTAAAAAGGAGACTATTGTTCAGATTAAGGAAAAGAAATGCAAGTCTGGCGTTTCCAGCAAAGTTGTAACTAAGAGGCTGAAGAAAAATCAGAGTCCTTCTGTTTTGTTGGACGCTGAAAAGATTGATGCTGTGCTTGAACAAAGTTTGGACATAGAAGGGAACTTGGTTTCTGGTGTTGGTGCTGGTGACGCTGAGGCTGTCGGAGGTGGTGGTGATGGTGATGATGTTATTTTCTCTATTTCTCAAGATGTTGAGGATGAGGTGAGAAAAATTTGTATGACTTTCTCTTCTAGTGGGTTGGCTCCACTATTACTTACTCCACTTAATGAAAACTTGTAGAATTTACAAGCTCGTGGTGCTTCTGCTAGTGGTGTTGGCGAAGTTGATGTGGGGGCTAACTTGGTCTCTGAGAAAGAGGCTCAAGTTGGTGCTGGGTCGACTTCGCCAAGGTTTGGCTCTGAGGTTCCTGCCATTGAGTCTCGTGATGAGGATATTGATGCTGGGAAGACTGCTTTGCTTGAAGACCCTACAACAGTTGGGGTTGGCGAAGTTAGTGCTTCCAATGTGCCTAAGAAGGTTTGTGGTTCTAGGATTTACACCCTTGGCTTTGGTGAAAGTGATGATGAAGTTTTTGATGATGAGAGCAACGATAAGCGCTTGATGTGTTTGTCAAGCTCTACTATCCATGTTGAAAGTGGCAAAGCTGTTGAATGCAACTTGGGTGAACGCATTTCTACTGGTGAGTACTGTGGCTTCGCGTTTTTTTTAGATTTAAGTTGTCATGTCTTGCTGACTTTTGATTTTTCTACAGAAACTATCTTTCCTCACACGCCTTCTTCTCCTCAGAAGAAAGTTGATTTGAGTAAGTTTAATATTCAAGATCCTGCTACTCCTGTTGTCTCTGCTGATGGTGAAGGAGAAGTTTCTGATGCCCTTAGGCGTGGGTTAGCATTTTACCAGGATAAAAGTTTGGGTCTTGACAGTTTCACGTTCATAGGTATCGGGGCTGATAAACTTCGGGTGATGCCTCACACTTCTGAAGTTCAGCTATCAAAATGTATAGACGAGGCTTTTACTATCCCTGATGCAGAACTTGAGATATCAAAGAAACCCTTACTCGAAGTTGCTGACGCCGGCTTATCGATGATGTATAAGGGTTCTCTTTTGATGAGGGGTTTGCGGGCAGGGTTGGAGGAGAAAGAGAAAAACTTTACCCTCCGCGAACGAGATTATCAAGCTGAAATTGACAATCTGAAGAAGCGACTTACCAAAAGGGAGAAAGAAAGAGATGACGTTGTGGATGCTCATAATGTGTTGGAAGGAAAACTTATCAGTGCTCTTGCTCGAGTTGAAGAAAAAGAAGATGAAAACAAGAAGATTATGGAGGAAAAAGAAAAACTGAGGGATAATATGAGACGTGTTGAAAGAAAGATTGAGGAACATGATAAGTCTTTCTTCGATAATTGCAATCGCATTTGGGAACTCTGCTTTGAATGTTATGACAAATTTGGAGCTAGACCAGGAGACAAGTGCTGGGACCTTGGTGATCGTGATAGTTTTTTTAGCTAGCTTTGTCGCCAATATGAAGACTTGTCCTAAGTCATGGAGACCACAGTTGATATAGGATTTTTCTACTCTGCTCGCACTTTGTTTCACCTGATGAAATAAAGTCAAGATCCCTTGTTTGCACAGCTTTGCGATGACAACTATAAGTTTCCCTCTGTTGGAGACCTTGCTAACGTGACGAAGGCCACACAAACACTGTGCAACAAGTATCTTGAGTAGTACTGGAGGTCTGGTGGTCGAGTTCATTGCTTCAATAAGGCTAAGGAGAAGTTGTAGAAGGTATGCGATATATTTGGTCTATTATGGTTTTTCCTGTTCTTTGTGTCTAACTTTTTTATTTTTGCTTGTTAGCAAATTGCAAGGGAAGTGGAGGCGGCTCAGAAGGAGGCGGAAGAAGCTGCGAATAGGGAGGCCAGGGCTAGGAGTTGGAGCGGAGCTGGACCGAGCGATGTTAGTGACAGCTGACTTTAGGCTCTAGCTTTTTTCTTTTGTGAGATAAGAGAGTTTCAAGATACAATGGTTCTCAATTTTTGTAAGATATGCACTTAAAAACTGTTTGACTATTTATCCATCCTGCATAGGTTCCTCACGCTGAGCTTGTGTAGGATGCCAAGGACGTTACCCTGCTGTTAATGTCCAAAGATAACTTCATTTTCGAGCCTAGCGAATTTTATGATTTTCGTGTGAAGTGTGATGGTTGT
Organism: Bothriochloa decipiens; assembly: GCA_023333625.1. NCBI lineage: Eukaryota > Viridiplantae > Streptophyta > Magnoliopsida > Poales > Poaceae > Bothriochloa > Bothriochloa decipiens. The sequence continues at coordinate 7,650,623 of CM041629.1, forward strand.
GATGTCGATGATTTTCTTGCTCGTAAGTTTTTGCTCTCGTTGTTTTGAAATTGGGATTTTACCTTTTGAATGTTTTCTTACAAACCTTTTATAGATGTGGATACTCGATGTTATAGTACCAGGCCTCCTAACTGTTGAGTTTTTGATTTCACGGATTTTGCACAGGTAAAGTTTGTTATGTAAAGTTTAATTTGTCGTCTATGGTTACTTTTGTTTTCTAACTTCTTTTTTGTAGTCATCTGGGTCGAGCGCTTCGCCGGCAAATGTTTGCGAGGAAGTTTTGCGCCGTGAAGCAGACGATATTATAAACGAAGTTGTAAACGACATACTTGATGATGCTGCCAAAGTAGTTAGTTCTCAAGACGACTAATTTTGTAAACACATTCTTGTAATTGGGTAAATTATACTGTAAGCATTCTTTATTGTGTCACGAAGTTTGTAAGTTTTCCTTCGCTTGTATGAATGGGCACGGAATAATTACTTTGGGTTGTATTTCTTGTATGAATACTTTTATTCTTAGTGAGACTATGCACTTTGCTTGAAAACATGATGTCGAAAAATTTACCTTATCAAATTCTTGAAGTGTTGTTCCTTCCTTCTTGCTCGAAGTAGGTGTGTATACTTCAATGAGAATATTTTCACCTTAATGAAATAAAGTTGAAAAATCTGCCTCTGAAACATTTCTCCTCAGTGAAATAAACTTGAGAAATTTGCCTTAACGAATTTTAAAACGCCGTCCCTTCCTTTTCGAGCGAAGTGGACGCGTACGCTTCCTTAGAAGCTGAAACATTTCACCTTAGTGAAATAAAGTTGAAAAATTTGCCTTAGCAAATTTTGAAACGCCGTCCCTTCCTTTTCGAGCGAAGTGGACGCGTACGCTTCCTTAGAAGCTGAAATATTTCACCTTAGTGAAATAAAGTTGAAGAATTTGCCTTAGCAAATTTTGAAACGCCGTCCCTTCCTTTTCGAGCGAAGTGGACACGTACGCTTTCTTAGAAGCTAAAACATTTCACCTTAGTGAAATAAAGTTAAAAAATTTGCCTTAGATAAGTTAGCATTTTTTAGATTTAATAAAATATTGATGCTAACTTAGTTTTTGCAAAAATTTATGCCGATATGAGAGTATATATTAGATATACTCTTCGGCGTTTTGTACTTTTAGTTGTGCGATGTAGAAACATATATTTGGGGAAACTACTTTCTTATTTATAATTCATGAGGTTTACAAAGAGACTGCCTCGTTAAAAAACCACTCACCCTGCGAAGGGTTTCCCCTGAGTGAAAAAAGAGTGCAGCTAGTTATGCTTTCAGTAATGCATACTTACTTGTAAAAAAAATTCTACTTCTACTTTTGCTGAAAAGTAGACTAAATCTTGCAATCTTGCTTATGGATAATACTTGCGGAGTCCTTCTATATTTCAAGTGTGGCTGAGTTTCTCACCTTTCAGATTTGCTGATACGCACCTTCCTTGTTTGTTCTGGTAATGATGAAAGGACTTTCCCACTTTTGTTGGAATTTTTCCACTGTGTCTTCATCTCTTTTTCTTTTGAGGACGAAATCTCCTGGTGCTAACTCTCTTAGCTTGACTTTTTTTGTACCACTTTTGTGTTTTGAGTTGGTATTTCTTGATGTTCTCAAGTGCTTTATTTCTATCTTCTTCGAGTAAATCCTTGCTTGTTGCTTGATCCTCTTTTGTGATCATTTAAATGTTTATTCTTGGACCTTCGTATTTTATTTCTTCGGGGGTCATTGCTTCATCTCCGTAAAGTAACTTGAATGGAGAAAAATCTGTTGGCCTTGACTTCGACGTGTTGTGAGACCAGATAACTCTTGGTAATTCGTCGACCCATTTTCCTTTTTTCAGATCTGTTAAGCACTTTGAAATTCCTGTACAAATTATTTCATTTGCTCTTTTGACTGCTCCATTGGACTGTGGGTGCCTTACGGATGCAAAGCATAGTTTGATTTCCATTGAGTGGCAGTATTCTCTGTAGTCTTCGCTATCGAATTGGGTTCTATTATCCACTGTGATGTGTCTTGGAATTCCAAATCTACAAATGATGTTTTTCCATAGGAATTTTTTCATTGTATGAGAAGACATGTTTGTGATTGGCTTCGCTTCAATCCACTTGGTGAAATATTCGATTGCAACTATTGCGTATTGGTAATTGCCTTGAGGTTGTCCACTTTCTTGATTGTATTTTGAGGGTGTCCAATCTACAGCCAATACTTGAGATTTGATTGCTGTTCTTTTCTCAAATTTGATGAAGTATTGAGACAACTCTGCAGCCTATTTTCCCAATCTCCCTGAGGACTTACAACCTTGTAGCACTTCTTTGAGGGGTTGATTTGTTGGTATTCTAATTTTGTGTGCTTGGAAGTAGTGTTTCAACTTTCTGGACGCCATAAGCACTACATATGCGATCTTCTCAATTTCCGAATAGAAAATTTTTGATCCAGATAAAGCTTCGGATGCGAAGTACACTGGGACTTGTCTGGTTGAATGATCCTTTTCTTCTTCTTGTATCAATACTACACTAACTGTACTTTTATTTGCTGACACATACAGTAGCAAGTCTGCCGTTGGGTCAGGTGTTGCTAAATTCCTGGGGTTGGATAGGTGCTTCTTTATTTCTTCAAAAGCTTCTTGTTGTGCTTGACCCTAGTTGAATTTTTCCTTTTTTTCCCTTTTAGTGCTTGGAATATTAGGAGGCTTCGCTCAGCTGATTTGGATATAAATCTGTTCAGCGAAGCTAGTCTTCCTGTCAGCTTTTGGATGTCTTTGATGTTTCTTGGCACTTGTATATTCAGTATTGCCTTTACCTTCTCTGGATTCGGGTCGATTCCTTTTGCGGATACGATGCATCCCAAAATTTTGCCAGTTTGAACTCCAAATGTGTACTTTTCTGGGTTTAACTTTAGATTTGCTTTCCTAAGATTTGAGAAGGTTTCTTGTAAGTCTTTGACATGGTCTTCTCTTTTTTTGCTTTTAACTTCCAGGTCATCAACGTACGGGAGCAAGTTTCTTGGTATTTGATCTTTGAGGACTATGGATGTCATTCTGATGAAAGTTGTTCCCGCATTGTGAAGCCCCTCGGCCATTCTTTGAAAACAGTAAGTTTCAAATGGTGTAATAAAACTTGTGTATTCTTCATCTTCTTTTTTCATCCAAATTTGGTGGTAGCTTGAATAGCAATCTAGAAAACTGAGCATTTCACTTCCTGCTGCTTGGTCTACTAGAATATCTATTCTTGGTAGAGGGAAATTATCTTTTAGACATGCCTTGTTGAGATCTATGAAGTCTATGCACATTCTCCACCTTTTGTTTTTCTTCTGCATCATGACTGTGTTTGCAAGCCAAGTTGTGAATTGAACTTCTCTTATGACTTTTGCATCTAACAATCTTTGGACTTCAGCTTTAGCAGCTTGTGTTCTGTCTTCCGACAACTTTTTAAGTTTTTTACTTTTTTGGTGTTTAGCTTGTGTTCTATGACATCCCTGCTTACTCCTCCTAAGTCTTGTGTAGACCAGGAAAAGATATCCTTGTTACTTCGCAGGATTTGTACTATTCTTTCTTCCTTTTCTTTTGATAAGTTTGTGCCAATAATAACTTGTCTTTCTGGCACCATTGGGTCGATTGGTACTTTCTTTGTGTCTTCGCAAGGCTTTGCTTTTTCTTGTGTCTTCGCGTTTTCATTTTCAAACTCGTCATCTTCTTCTTCTTGTATCACATGGTTATTTTTGAAAGCTGGGTTTGCATCTCTTTCTATGGATATTTGAGAAGGTTTCTTGTAAGTCTTTGACATGGTCTTCTCTTTTTTTGCTTTTGACTTCTAGGTCATCAACGTACGGGAGCAAGTTTCTTGGTATTTGATCTTTGAGGACTATGGATGTCATTCTGATAAAAGTTGTTCCCGCATTGCGAAGCCCCTCGGCCATTCTTTGAAAACAGTAAGTTTCAAATGGTGTAATAAAACTTGTGTATTCTTCATCTTCTTTTTTCATCAAAATTTAGTGGTAGCCTAAATAGCAATCTAGGAAACTGAGCATTTCACTTCCTGCTGCTTGGTCTACTAGAATATCTATTCTTGGTAGAGGGAAATTGTCTTTTGGACATGCCTTGTTGAGATCTGTGAAGTCTATGCACATTCTCCACCTTTTGTTTTTCTTCTGCACCATGACTATGTTTGCAAGCCAAGTTGTGAATTGAACTTCTCTTATGACTTTTGCATCTAACAATCTTTGGACTTCAGCTTTAGCAGCTTGTGTTCTGTCTTCCGACAACTTTTTGAGTTTTTTGCTTTTTTGGTGTTTAGCTTGTGTTCTATGACATCCCTGCTTACTCCTCCTAAGTCTTGTGCAGACCAGGCAAAGATATCCTTGTTACTTCGCAGGATTTGTACTATTCTTTCTTTCTCTTCTTTTGATAAGTTTGTGCCAATAATAACTTGTCTTTCTGGCACCATTGGGTCGATTGGTACTTTCTTTTTGTCTTCGCAAGGCTTTGCTTTTTCTTGTGTCTTCGCGTTTTCATTTTCAAACTCGTCATCTTCTTCTTCTTGTATCACATGGATATTTTTGAAAGCTGGGTTTGCATCTCTTTCTATGTTTCTTGCTTCTGTTTAATCACCGAAGATGGTTATGATGCCATTGACTGCTGGCATCTTCATGCATAAGTATGGGTAGCTTACTATAGCTTCGAAAGCATTTAAACTTCCCCTTCCAAAGATTGTGTCGTACTGGCTGTGCATTTCGACAACATCGAATGCTATTTGTTCTGTTCTTGTATTATTCATTGTTCTGAATAAAACTGGCTGAAGCCTACTAATGGGTGCTCGGCTCTTCCCAAAGTTTTTCTGTCGATTTGCATTGCATCTAAAGTTCTTGTGAATATGACATCTACTGAGCTACCACCATCTATCAGAATTTTTGTTACTGACCAACCTTCGATGTTTGCTTCTATGACCATTGCGTCCATATGAGGGTAATCTTTGAGTTTGAGATCTTGTTCTGAAAATATGATTGGCATGTGGGACCATCTTGTTTTTTTGAATGGACCTTTAACTGCTATGGAGTTTACTCTTCTGAAATAATTTCTTCTTTCATTTCTTGTTTCTAGCTCCATGCTGTTTCCTCCGAATATTGTCTCTGCCTTTGTTAGAATGACCGTATTCTCATTGCTTGTTGACGCTTCGGGCGTGTTGTTGTTACACTGAGTTTGGTGGTTGTTATTTGCCACTAAACCTTCAGGGTAAAAATTTTTGCTGCTGATTTGAGCCCCATTGATTTTGTAGGCACATTGCTAACAGTTGACAATTATAGATTGGTGGAAGTGGTGGCAACATGTGTTGGGGGTAAGTTATTGGCACATAACTTATTCTTTGGGGAGCTAGATGGTTGACAATTTTCAGCTGCGAAGTTACTCTATTCTCTTCTTGCACTTCTTTAATGCTTTTCTTTACTTTTAGGCACATCTTTGATGTGTGACCAGCCCCTTTGCCATGTATGATGCAGTACAATTCTTCAGGCCTTAAAATTTTCCTTTTAAAGTTTCTGCTTTAGTTGTTATAGTTTGGCCTTTGTTGAAAATTTTCCTTGAAATTTCTGCTATTTTAGAAATTTCTTTGATTATTCGAGCTTGGACCTTGGCTGTTGACTTCGCTTGTGTTGTTGAAATGGTTTATTCTCTGAAATGGTCTTCGTTCTGTGTTTGTCACTCTCGAATGTTGGAACTTGTTGTTTGCTCTTGACATGTTTCTTTCTCTATTTTCTTCTTCTATTCTTTTTCTGTAGTCTTCGTCGGATTCACAGCACTTTCTTATTTTTTCATATAATTTTTTAACTGTGGTCGGTCTTTTCCTTTTGAAGTGCGAGGAAAGTTGGCCTGCCCGTAGTCCTTTGATTGCTGCTATGATGATGACTTCGTCTGGTATGTTTGGTATTTGAGCTTTTGCTTGTATAAATCTTTTGTAATACTGCTCAGCGATTCTTTTGGTTGCTGTTTGATGTTGAAAAGATCATCGCTTGTAAGCTCAACTCTTTGTAGGCCTTAGAAATCTATGAGCAGGGTTGTGCGAAGTTGATCCTAAGATTTGATTGACCATGGTTTTAGCGAAGAGTACCACTGCTGTGCTGGTCCTCTTATTGCCATGATGAGTGACTTCGCTAAGGTGTTTGCATCTTCCCCACTTGATGCAACTGCTGCTTCAAAACTCATAAGGAATTGTCTTGGGTCGGACATGCCATTGTAAGTTGGAATGATATTGAATTTGAAACCTGCTGACCACTTCGCTAGCTGAATGTCGATTGACAAGGGCGACTCTGTGTCAATTGTTGCTATTTGACTTTGGTTTTCTTTGTTATTGGTGTTTTTGCTTGCTGAGTTTGGTTCTTGAATCATGGCTTCGCTCTCGTTTTCTAATTCATAATTGAACTTTCTTAATTCAGCTTCTGCTTCTACAATTCTTTGTTTTAAAGAGTTTTTCCTTGTCTTTTTTCTTGCTTCCTCTAGTTGTTTTTTCTTGACGATGAGTTGATCTTCAAGTTCTTTGAGTTTTCTTTCTTCATTCTGAGTTTTTTCTTCTTCTTGAACACGTCTGTTTTCTGTTTCTGTCTCATCTTCTAAAAGCGGGTCTCTGTCCTGGTTTGAATTGTCTCCAGCTGAAGTTGCTTTTTTGCTAGGTCTTGCCATTTTGCGTCCGTGTGGTGGTTGTGGGTGTCTTCGATCACACAAATGGACGGCGCCAGATGTTGGGTAATGAAATTACGCGTACAAGAAAGGTGAAAACAATATGGCAGGTAGCAATTGTATTTTTTCCGTCCCAAGAACTTATACCTCAGGGGGTATTTATAGGCCCCCTAGCTTCGCTATTCGAGAAATTTTACATAATCAGCCATGAACTTCCTATACATTCGACTAGAAGGCACATCAGTGAAGTAGTAAAACATACTTCGCCACTTCTATGTTCTTCTTATGCAACTTTGGTCTTGGTCATGATTTCTTAACTTAGCTAGCAACTTCACAAAATCTTCACGCGAAGCCGCTGTCAACTTTGTTGGTCCTCAAAAGACTAGCGAAGTCATCTTCGCCGAAGAACTTGAAACATGTAGAAAACATATACGCGAAGTTCGAAATAATCTTAGCGAAGTTGCCATGTTATCTTCGCTGAGTGCCTGAGATGCCACGAATTCATCTTCGTCAGTCAATCTTGGAACACACGAAAACATACAAGCGAAGTTGTAAACAGTCATGGCGCAGTCATCTTCGTTATCTTCGCTGGACATGTTAGTATCTCAAATATTTGTAATGAAATGTTTGTCTGCAAAGTTTGGAAAGGATGTTTGAATGTCAAAGTTGTTCCCTAACAATAACAGATGAAGGTTGGAATGAGAACTATTGCGATTAGTACTAGGCTTGGTGTTCATCAGTCGGTGTGTCCCTGTGTGGAGCTTCCGCAATAAAGTTAAATTAGTTATCTATTTATTTATGTGCAAGACTCTGTGATAAATATTGGTTCGTTATGTAATAAATATGGTGATGATATTCTTTGTAATTTATCATCTTATATGTACGACTTGTTTCTGGAGCGCATATAAGGCTATTTATACGTTCTATTTTTATCCTTTAAAATAGAGTGTGACAACTCAGTCAATGGTAGATTTAGAAAAATATGTTACGAGGAGTTTCATTCATTATCTTCTGTCACCGGTTTGTCTTGATTTTTCTCTACAAACAAATTTGCAGGAGGGCTTCTTCATTATCTTCCATATGTAACCCCCCTCCATTTAAACTATTGAAAATTTTGTAAGAGGGGCTCCGTGCTCCGAGTAGGAGCAGCGTGGGCTTGAGCTCACCCCTGACCCGATGCTATCTAGTACACTTTTGTTCTAGACTAGATGTTAGAACTTTCTATTTTTTGGTAGTTAAACCTTTGCTAACTTTGATAAAAAAAAGAAAGAGTATCATAGATTATATTAACATCTATAAACCCAAATATATACACTATTAAGATATACTTCTTCTATACCAAATTATAAGTTATTTTGATTTAATTTATCTAGATATATAAGAAAATAAATATACCAAAAAAATTAAAGATACTTATAATTTAGAACAAAGGGGTATAATTTTAAAACAAATTTAGGGCCTGATTGGTTGCAAGCCAATTCTTACCAAGCCAATTCTAAGGCAAGCTAATTCTTGGGTATACCAATATTAGGGCAAAGTTAATGTTTTGATAAGAAATAAAGGTTGCTATTTGGTTTACTACAACTAGAGAGGAAAAATATTGTCTTGCTAAGGTTTTAGTAAGCGTTGCCAAGATTTTGGCACCATATCAATTGGATGCCAAATCTATTGAACTTGTACATGTTTTGGTTTGGCAAAGATTGGCTTGCAACCGAGCAAGCCCTTAATGAGAAAGTTAAGTCATTGTCATAGATCTTGATACATTTTTTTTTGTCTATCTACAAACTTAAGTAATAAAATAGAAAAAGTCAACTTAGGACAACTAAAAACACCCGATCGAGTAAAAATTGGAACGATGGGTATGGGTTGCGTACCACACCGCGATTACAAGGTTGGAGTAAAAAGAAAGAGGTGCCGCAGAAAATCAATGCGGGCGTAGGGCGAAGGCAACAGGTGAAGTGTCAACGAGTGGCTGCAATCCGCCTCCGCACTCACTCCACGGACACGCCGCTATAAGCGACGCCGCCGAGCGCATCGCCGCCGGTCCCTCCCCCCACTCCTGCCCCTCCCTCCCCCCGCCTGTCCTCAGGCCGCCGCTTCTCAGTCCTCTCTCTGTGTATGGGGTAGAGATCCGTCCGGGCGCGCTGGTCTCTCGCCTTCGTCTTGGTAAGCAATCATATCCGAGCTTGCTTGGATGCTCGGATTCCCTCTCTAGTCCAAAGGGCTTTGCTGGCAATCGAATCCTAAAATACTTCTTCTGCTTCGTTCAGTTGGCTGTAGATTTGTGTGCTGCCGATTTCGCTGCTAATACGATACATCAATCCGTGTTCTGTCTAGATTCTTGTTCTTCTTGGAAACGGGCAAGATCGAAATGAGTTGACAGTGTACGAGTTCTTGCTTTCTTGTTACCTAATCAAGGTGTTGGTACGGTTTGCTTTCCAAAATTTTGGGGCTCCCGTGAAGCCCGCCCCTGCTTCCTGAGGGGCGTGTTCCTGTTGGGTCGCACCTGAGCCTGCTTTTTATATACTTATAGTAAAGATGCTGGTTTAAATGGTCCGTCTTCTTTGAATGTCCAATTCCCCATTTTTTCCCCTTATGAATGGTTAATGGTGCAGTAGCTGGTGTCTCATACTTTTACAGTAGAGCAGTGACGAGCATATACTTCAATTATTATTATCCGGTGCAAGGTGATGATTGTAGAATCCTTCTGCTTGGTCAACAAAGAACAATGAGGAATTTAGCGGCACATATTTTTTTTTCTATCATGGAGTTATTTTGCTATCAGAACATTACATTTTAAATACTTTATGTTGGAAGTCAACAGCCTTTTGATTGTGTACTAGATATCTGATGTACCAATGCTAAAATAAGACATTTGCTCATATATGGATCCCCTAAGTAATCGGGGTTCTTAATCTTCTACCTTTGTTGAAGTGTGAAATATGAATGACACTGTGCTTGCTCTAGTTTGAAATCCAATCCAGGAGTGAGGGATGTTCAGCTCAGTACCATTGTTCTGCTTTGTGCATGTTTGGTGTCTGGTGTCCATTTTCTTCTGCATAAATCTTAATCTTTATGGTTACCTTTTTTCCCCACTTTCAGCATAAAGCATATTTCTATTTGACATGAGACCTTTTTCATCCATAGCTGTCCCCAATTTCTTCTTAGTGATTTGGATTTATGACTTATCTCTCTGTAATTTCCTTTGACATGATTATTTAGTTGTGTTGAGGGATGTAGTATCAGTGGTAGCATGGCTGAGAGAGGGCAGTGATTTTAAGTTTTCTTTGTTGTCATTTTTCTAAGTTAGTTTCGCTTAAATATATCATGATCAAGGCCTGTTGCTTCATTCTTAGGAGCGGTCTTTGCTTCTGTTAAGTTTCTATTTGCAGAAATCTAACTTTTACTACCATACCTAATTATGTCTAATAGGCACGACGACAATCACTCTAGAAGGCTTGTACTCCTTGGTGTGTCATAATCTTTGTAACAATCTTATCATTCTTGTGAGGAGGTACATCTGCCCGTCAGGAATGTCCATAGAAGAGAGGAAGTTAAGTATGATAAGCAAGAGCACTGCGCTAAATCCAAATGCAGAGGCATTTGTTCCTTCATCCCTTAGATCTGTCAATGATGCCCCCAAGAGATCAGATGCAACTATGGTTGTCTCAGAGCCATCTAAAGAATCCAGCACAGACAAGCAAGAATCCATTTTACGAAGCAACTCTGATGAAGAGGCACATCAGTACTGGCAGCAACAGCTCCCTGATGACATTACCCCTGATTTCAAAGTCCTTGGACAAGATGAAAGTCCTGGACCTGACAGTCTATCACTCACAGGCCTGTCCATAAATGATGGCATTGGCACATCAATTTTTTCTCCAAACCAGACACTGAGCATGCAGCACCGTGCTTCGCCTTTTATGAGGGACAAACTGAGTGCACGCCCAAAGATTAACTTGTCTGTCCCAACTTATATGGATGAACGGTCCCAAGCCACAATTTTGAGTCCAACTGCAGGTTCCATGAGTCCAAATGCTGCTCCATGGGTGAAGACTCTGAGGAATGGGGGACAGTATAACACAAGCAGAAGGGATGCCAGTCATTACAATGGAGATTCTAGCATTGGTATGGTGATGGTTTGTAATTTTTTCTTTCATGACGGTGCGGTCCTTTAGGCCTGAGATTTTTCCTTAAAATTTCAGGAGCTTCATTGCACAACCTTACTGATGTGTATCATGGAAGCAGGCGCAGCTTAAGCTCGACTATGGATATCATGAGTCAGCTGGAGGTCTGTCCTCAGTGTCCTCATTTACAAACTATGCTATTTGTCTAAATTTGTTTTGTCCCATGTGGCCATGTTTCTCATTTATCCACTATGCTATTTGTATCAAATTATTCTTTTCAAAAGTTGCACACCTACTGTCATGTCACTGATGCGAAAGATCAGCTTAAAGAGAAGCTACTGTGCACCTAATGTATCACTCTAACTAGCCAGTTCAATATTGGATGATTGGTTCTGAAATTCAAAGCGTTGCTTAAATTATGAAATTTTTATTTTAAATTTCCAAGAACACTGTAAACTGGCTTATTTTGGTGCGGATTGATAGTGCGTACATTAATACTGTTGAATCTATGTTCAGGCATAGTGTACTAGTAGCTTTTTAGGAAATTTCTTATATCCTCTAGAAGAAGACGTTGAACTCCCCCCCTCTCACTCTCTTTAGGTCAATCTATTCAATGTGAATTTATACTGCGATTCTACTTTTGAGCAATAATGAAACAATTGTTCCTTTGATCTTCCTTCTGCTAACAATATCGAATGTGCCATGCTAGCACAAGATTTTATTATAATTTTGAGCATGTTACATGGAAATGTCAATTGTATTTGTTTACTGCATGAATTCTTCTACATATATTTGCTAAGTATTGTTGTATACCTAATAACAGAGTAAAGTTGATGGACGACTCAGTCAGAACCTCAGGTCATTGTCATTTGGAAATTCAAGTCCTCCATCACCAGCATCATATGCCCAAGGTCTTGGAAGCTATAGTAATAATGAAGCTTTTGGGCTGCCAAACAGTCCATATAGATCTCATTCAGCTACACTCGCAGATGATATTGTTTCACCTTCAGCTGGACGTGATCACATATCCCTCGATGTTCCTAGAGGAAGGTACAAGACGGCTGGTTTGCCCGTTCCTGGTCTTGGTTCAAGCAGAGGTTCTCACCTGTTGGGTGGCTCATATAATGGAAATCATGATATGATCTCAGCCAATTCCCTACAAAACATGGCTGGAATTCAGACAGGACCAGCTTGGCTTGAAAGTGATGCTGCGGGTAGTGCTCTTGAATTACGATATGCTTGTTATGATATGCTAATAAATGCGCGTGGCATGCATGTTTCCTTATGGTTTGAACTTGTTTGTGATGTCAGCAAGCGCTTATTTGGAACCAAAGGATGAAGTTCATGATTTTGCAAGCCTGCGACATGCAATTCTTGAACAGGTAGATAGACCGCTATGACATACTGAACTATTCAAACATTTCGAACAAAAAATATTGTATGTGCTGTTTTTAGTATCACTGCTCTGTAACTGTAAGTGAATGCAATCACACCACGTCAATAGGAGCAGGCATTTTAATTTTTGCAGATAATTGAGACTGGTAGTTGATCCACATTCTGTTTAGCATTAACTTTAATTGCTTTGATATCACAAATTCTCACTCAGTTCAATTATGATCAGCCCCATTTTCTGTTATACAAAATGGTTCTACTGCTGAAAACAGTGATATCTGCTACGACATAGTAACATTATGAATTACAGGAAAACTAGAGTTGACTAATGGTTCATGGTAAATAGAACAGATCAACTGTCGTTGTTGCTCAGATTTTTTCATTACAATTGTGATGACCTTGTATTGTATGTTTGACAATGTAAACATACTTGGCATTGTGATCTGTAGCTATAATTTTGTACTGATTTGGTATGGTTCACCTGGATATCTGATTTTTTTAGACAACATCCCTTATTTGCCATCAGAAGATGACTTGTGCCTTATTTGTGCCTTATTTACTTTCATTCCTTATTGGCTACTTACATCAGTTTCTCAGTTAATTGCTGTTAAGTGGTACTGGAATAGACATTTTTGCCACTTCCCTGTGTACATCATGTAGTAAAATTTGTCCTGGTTTCCTTCCTTACTGCTGATAATGTAAATATATGGCTATTTTGGGCTTTGTATGATGCCATCCACAGAAGCTAAAATGTGGTCTCTCACACCATTTTTAATGAAGTGCATACATCAGTACAAGCAAATATTCGGTGCAAAAATAGGTAGCTTCACAAATATAGGTATCGAAGCATATGTCCAGACCAAACATACTTCTGAATAAGTAAATGGTATTTGTTCCGTGCAGTTAAGAAAATGACTTTCACGCTCAAACAACTCAGTCTGAATATTTGTTCATATCCAACATGTTATATTCTCAACCAAGAACATTTTTGACCAAGCTATTATTATACAACAAGAAAGTGACTGGAGCCCAAACTATTCTCAAATAAGGAAATTTACTAGGTCTTTCAGATCCAAGGGGAGAGGGAGAGGAAGAGGGAATCTGGGTCTCACCTGCACCGCGCAGTCCGGCGGCATGGAGGGAGTCCTCGGCATGGACCAGATGTGGTATGCGGACGGCGCCAGCTTGGAGGGGAGCTGTTGGCATCGGCTGCGCACAGCATCGGCCTGGACTAGATCTGCGATCCAGGTCTCACCTGCATCGGCGGCATGGAGGGGGTCCTCGGAATGGACCATGCGGTATGCGGACGGCACCAGCTTGGTGCGGAGCCGTCGACATCGGCTGCGGATAGCGTTGGCCTGAACTAGATCTGCGACATCCTGAGGGGGAGCTCCATCACTTGAGGAGGGGCGTGGGTGGTGAGAATTGGCTGGGGACGAGCGGTGCGGCCAGCACAGACAGGCTGAGGACGGGCGGCATGGTCAGCGCAGACTGGCTGGGGACAGGGCAGCGGACGGTGTAAGATTATGATGGCAGTGCAGGTTGCGGTCTTGTGGACGGGGAGTCCCATGGGGGGCATTCTGGTCAAATCATATGAATACTCAATTTTTTAAGGTCTCAAATGGGGGGACACATTTTGACGTAAACTGACAGAAGGCAACAGAAGTGGCAAATAAGGAATAGAAGTTAAACCAGATGACGGATAAGTAACCGAAAATTATTCAGTGGCAAATAGAGCACCAAGTCATTTTCTGACGGCGGATAAGGAATTTTCTCTGTTTTTTTATGGTGGTGGAAGAATAATTCTCAGATACCACCTAGTTTAGTATATTATTAATTCCAGTGGTTTTGATGATATTTTTTTCACAATCTATAGCATGCTTCTTAAAATATGTCCTCAGTTATGTGCATTCTTTATCCAATCATTTAGAACTGTTTTCTTTGTGCTTGCATTCTGATAATACTGAATCAATTCAATATTATGAATATTGGATCTATCAAATCAATTCATGGTTGATAGTGTTATAATATAACATAAGAAGATCTCTTATCCATACTAAGACCCAAAAATTTTAGCAGGATAGACAGGCTTTCCTGATGGGGAACAACCCTTTAACAAAGGATCTAACATTGAAGGAGCTATACAGTATACAAAGCAGGTTGGCTCAGGAGAAGGCTAGAGAAACAACATATCGACAAAGGTCAGATATAAATTTTCCTTGATGCCATATATATGATAAATATGGTATGGCGTCCAATTAGGTGCTATTTCTGTTTGGAACACTAACAGCTTTCAATTAGGTGCTATTTCTGCTTGGAACACTCAGTCCCAGTAGCCAGTGATTAGTTTGATACAAAGATTTTGTAGTGTAAATGGTATCTATTTGGTTGTGAACCATTTTGTTGTGTTTGTTTTTCAATTCCAATGATAATACATAATAGGACAATGATGGTTGTCATATATAGTTTTCATATTCAGTATAAATTTGCAAGAATGTGATGGTATTGCAGCTTTCATGTTAGGAGGTTGTTAGCACACTGGCCAACTCAGTTGTGTCTATTGAATTGTGACTTTCTTGTAGAGCATAGTGACCAGCAGTTGTCATGTTTCCCCTGGTTAAAAATATAAGTTGGTTCGGAACATGGACACAGTCTCTAATATGACACTTTGACTCACAATATTAATAAAAATACATAAGCTTAAATGAAAAGTTTACAACAACAACAACAACAACAACATAGCCTTTTGTCCCAAGCAAGTTGGGGTAGGCTAGAAGTGAAACCCAAAAGAGACCAGGAAACAAAGGACACATAGAGGGTAAAAAAAAAAAGATTATGGTTCAGGCACGTTAATTGCTAGTCTCTAAGCGCTCCTATCTATAGCTAAATCTTTAGGGATATTCTACTCCTTAAGGTCTCTCTTAACCGACTCGTTCCAAGTCAGTTTAGGTCGATCTCTACCGTTCTTTACATTATCGACCCGCTTTGCAACCCCACTACGCACCGGCGTCTCAGGTGGTCTCCGTTGGACATGGCCAAACCATCTCAACCGGTGTTGAATCAATTTCTCCTCAATTGGTGCCACCCCAACCCTATCCCGAATATCGTCGTTCCAGACTCTATCCCTCCTTGTGTGCCCACAACACCATCGCAACATACGCGTCTCTGCTACACTCAATTGCTGAATATGTTGCCTTTTTTAGGCCAACATTCAGCACCGTATAGCATCGCCGGACGAATCGCTGTCCTATAAAACTTACCTTTTAACTTCTGAGGCACCCTTTTGTCACAGAGGACGCCTGAAGCTTGACGCCATTTTAACCAACAGGCTGAAATTCTAGCCTAACATCTTCATCGATCTTAAATGAAAAGTTTATTTGTTACAAAAGTTTTTTAAAATATTGATCTTGTAATGTTAATACATATACAAAGACCTTTTTTTTACTTAGGACAACCTATGTTGACTTAATACTTGTGATGGGAGGAAGGCCCCTCCAACATGATTTCATTTATCCATAATGAGATGCTTAGTACTGCACGAGAGCTAATACATTGTTTGTTCCCAACAGATTCCAAATGCCAGAGTTGCAAGGCCTCATCCAGGATCAAAATCCCCCAATCGATCTCTGCGGTCTTCATGTCAACGAGGCGATACATGTCCTGAACTATGAGCTCAACAACCGAAGAAAGATCGTGAGATCCACTGGTCGCCGACTCCAGGCTATGATAATATCAAGCGCCCGCACCCCAGCAAGGCTGACTGCCGCCATCGAGCAGTACCTCATGGAACACGGCCTTCAGTACACACAGGCGCAACCAGGCCTCTTCCGTGTCCTGCTCCAGTGATGGAACTGGCCTAGCTGTTGTTCAGAATTGGATCAGATGAAAAGAAAAAAAGGAAAACTTGACTTGTACTTTTGTATATGGCAGAGATGGCTAGCAGGATAGAAGCGTTAAGATAGCTCATGTAACATTCGTATATCAGGCTTTTTGTCAGCAAATGTATACATGTTAACATTTGCGGAGTTAGGGGATATTCTCGTTCAGTGTTTAGTGCTGGTGGATGCATAAGGGGATAGCATCGTCACAATCATATTTGCGTTCATAATCTTTGGTGCTGGTGGATGCATAACGTTCATTTGCTGCTGGTGGAATTGAATGGTGCGTAGTGCCTGGTGGATGCATAAGTTCACAACCATTGCTGCTGGTGGATTCAAATTGTACCGTTATGCTTGCTCCCAATCTCAAAGTACGGAGGCGCAGCTAAATCTCAAAGGCTGTATTTACAGGAAAAACTTTTGGATGATTGGATGATTTAGGTATCAGACAACTCAATCACCGTAGCTAAATCTCAAAGGCTGTATTTACAGGAAAAAAGACTCTGGATGGTTTAGATATTCAAACACGGGAGCTTTGAATCTGGACCGCCTGTGCTATAAATGGCTAGAGGTATGGCGACATGAACTACCAATCGCTCAGCCATGCAAATGTAGTTTGCAGCACAAATCCAAAACGTACCAAATTCAATTCAATCAACCACATAGAGATATGAAACGAGTACATCGAGAGGGGCTTGTTTTCAGTGTTAGGCATGAAATGGTACACTCAGTTCCTTCGATGACTATGAAACTAAATGACAGTGCCGAAGCACAATGGCACGGCCCAGTGTGTGGAGCGCTGAACATATTGCTCAGTCCCGTTCACTAATTGCCGTCAGGTGCTGATCGATCTCCTCTGTTGTGAGAGCTCTGAAAACACGGTCTTCTTTTCTCACAACACCAACTTCGATCTCAGTGGCCTTGAAATCTTCCTGGAGAACTGATTGCAATGCAGATATTGCAATCTGAAAAAGATGGGCAGAAGTTAGTAAACAATACCACGACTTCTATGCACTTTTTAGAATAGAGAAATGAATATAACTGCCACATCTACATTACTTAGCTGCATCAACAGCTCAATATGCAATGAAGCCAAGGAATTAATCACATTGACAAAACATATACACTTTGCGATTGCCTGGTGCAATGGTATAACATTGTCAAAACAGCCTGTTTGAAGCAAAAAGACATGCAACATTACCTGAACAGTTTCATCATAGGTGAATTTCGGGTCATCCTTCATTTTCTTCTCCAGAAAATTTATTGCTTCCTGCTCCTTGAGCCCGGCACTAGTTGCCTGGAAAAAATATCCGTAAACTATTTAATTCTCAACAAATAGAAGTATTCAGACAAACCAGAGATTCAGCAGAAATTCATCAAGGAGAAGGTGGCATCTGGAGCAGAACAAATTAGGCATATACCTTATGTCCAAAGAAGTGACCAGCAGGGTCGCACTTGAATAGTTGGGCATTTTTCTCTTCGTCGTAACCCAAGACCATAGCAACTAAGAACGGTAGCAAGATGAGAAAAATGGAAGCCATAAGCTAACTTAACACTAGAACATCACAGTAGAATGATAGAAGCTTAATGGAATAACAAACACCATTGTTTGATGATACTAACCAACTCCAAGGGGTCTCATGTATGCATGCTGCGTGTAAACTTGAGCTTTGTCAGCAATCCTGAAACATAAATCCGATAAGTAACATATATATATGCTTGTTACTGCTTAGTTATATGCAAAAAAACACCATCATCAAATTGGGAGCCTAATAGACAAGAAAAGGCTCAATACCATTTTGCTAACACATCAACTGGCATCTCGTAGCCCCATTTGAAACGATACTCAGCTGCTTCGTTCCTTGCTTGGGCAACCAATGACCTTGCATCAGCTGTCAATAAAATAATAACATACTCATTACTGGTAACAATCAAGATGTGTTCAACATGAATGGGCATCCTCGTGGGGAAATAAATGACAGATCAATTGAGATTTTTTGAAGTGCACTAATTTTTTTCATATATATTCCTACTGGAAGAATAAACAAATGTGTTATGACATCCATTAACATCGCTTACCACATGACCGAATATTACAAAATCATCATAACACAAACCCTTGTCCAAAATCTCAAACTATCAATTTCCTATGAAACTGAAAACCTTGAACTCTTTTGTTAAAGGTTTAACCATATATGATGGTTCATGATGAATGAAGCTCTAAATATTTGAGATTTTAACAATCAGCCCCAGAGAAAACAAAATTCAATGATGGGCAAACTCCACTATAAATCCCAACTTACGATGTCCTATTCTATACTTAGTGCCAACAATATCATTAGTCAATTTCCACTGATCTATTACAGAATTGATATCTAGAACCCGCACTTCAACTAAAAGGGGGGCGACTCAGCATCTAAAACAAGCACCGTACCATAATATCACTACCGACTATGTGGATCAAAGGAAAATAACACAATACCTGTAAGGCCAGTGGCAAGCAATCCGACGTACTTGGTGATCGGGAACATGTGTGTCACGCTCGTCTGATCCAGCAACTTATCCTGCAAGCAAAATTTAAGGTCAGGCAGGGCTACACAAAACAGCCAATCCAACCAATAACACACAGAAAGCTTCATTTTTTTTCTAGCGCATCGCCCCGCATCGGGGTAGCAAAACAAAAAGGGTCAGTCGCGCCACCACCGATCGATGGAGGCGAGCGTCGCCGAGCAACTCACCGGCACTTTCTTCTGGGTGACGACGCAGACGCACTCGGCACCGCGGACGCCGATCGACGTGACGCCCGCCGACTTCACCGCCTTGAACGCGTACTCTGCGCACACGGGACGGCACAGGTCAGATGGACCCAGATCTAAGGAGCGACGAGGAGGGGAGAAAAAGGCTAGGGTTTTGGGGGGAAGGCACTCACCGACTTGGTACAGGCGTCCCTCGGGGGAGAAGATGGTGATGTGGCGGTCGTAGCCCGCGCCCGTGCCGCGGCTCATCTCGCCGGCCGCCGGAAGATCTCGCCGGAGCTACGCGTGGTGCGCGAGCTGGGTGTGTGCGCTTGGCTTGGGGGACCTCGGGCACACGAATATACACACCGCCGCGGCTCCTCTCTTCTTATTCCGCAAGAAGAGAAGAGCCCGTTCGGGCCCGGGCCCGACTAATGGGATCCGGACACGACCCGGGTTTTGACCGCGTGGGGCCCATCACAGGAGCCGGCTCGACTCGGAATTGGGCCGTCAACCGATGGAGCAAGTTTTTGCATTTTGATCTTTTTATTATGCCACTCAGCAATAGCTATTTGCACTTCACTTTATGGGACTGAAATTTGTCGGTGCCTATTCAGGTATTGCATTGTTTGTTTTTAATAATAAATATTTATATTTATATTTTTTTAACTTGACGATTTTGTAATTCAAACACCACATTCACTATGCAATGGCAGGATTTTTTTTGAAAAAAAAACTAAATGGCAGAATCAATTTACGACTCTTCCAACTTGAGAATGAGTCAAGTCATGCAGATGCTGACCTCACCTCCCTGATTACTTGCCTACGATGATCTGGAGGACACTTGGAGAGAGAGCATAACATAAAACATGACTGCACGGAGCTTCAGAAACCTGTGGCCAGGTTTGTCACACGCCGTTGTTCCGAAACTCATGCGGTCTAATCTTTCTTTACTCGACTCTCGGTGCATCTGTCCCTCCATTTTATCTTATTGGCTATACCGCGCGTTTCCCCCTAAAACGGGAGATAGATCTTCCTCGATGGCAACAAGTTTTTGCTTCCAGTGAAGGCAACGTCGGGGATGTAAGTGTGCTTATGGTCCTGTAAAAGTGCACCCTGTTTGCTGGACACAGCACTGGCCATGAGCTTCTTCTGTTGAGGTGTACTCGGATGCAGTCTTTAACCAGATTTTCTTGAGTTGTGACCACATGGCCAAATAAGTTTGTATTTGTGTTGTACCCCTATATATACACTTGCATCATCCATCTATCAAGCCCATTCGTTCACCCCAACACCTACATTTGTCCGAGCTTCTTACACAAGAGAAGAGAGCTTAGCACTAGTAACCATGGGGGTACGCTACGCAGGCGTTGTCTGTTTCGTCTGAACTTGCTATGGGTATGGCTATGCCTGAATGATGTAGGTGATTAATTCTTGCTGCTACGGCGAATGCAGGTTCTCAACTGGATGCAGACCAAGCTTCATGGATCGCATCGCAATAGCAGGAGGTCTGGAGAGTACAGCGCAGGCTCGGCTCGGCGTAAGTGACATGCTGTGATGGCACTGAAGATAAAATGCTCTAGACTTTCAGCGTGTCTCATGTCATTAGCCGAAAGCCTGAAACGGCATTCTTTCATGTGTTGCAGCTGCTGACGCTTCCGGTGGACTTCCTCAGACAGACAAGCTCAGCGACGGCTGGACCACGGCGATGCTGTCGATCGGGACGTTCGGGATGAGGGAAGAAGGGAACAGAGCGAAGAGCTGTGGGCGTGTTGACGAGCTCAGCAAGCTGCAGAAGGAGCAGAAATCGCTCGCTGGAGCCGGAAGAGCCGCCACAGCTGAACTGGGCAGGGTAAACCACCTGCAGCTCCAGCGTCTCCTGAGCTGTTCTTCCACCTCCAGGAATGCAGGCATTGGTAGGCCAAGATCGTTCAGAGCACTCGCAACAAGAGCCTTCGGAGGTTTCCGGCCCAGGCCAAGCTTGAGGGAAACTGTACCCGAGATGAGATTTGACGAGGTGCTATAGAGTTCGTCTTGCATACAGATACAGGTTTCAGAACCGAATTGGTTCAGAATTCAGGGTTACTCACGCATGGCTTTCTCGTTTGATAGATTGTCTGGGGTTTGCTGCTCAAGAAGGCGCACCCTGAAAACCCAGCATTCTCTAATACTGCGACAAGGGATGATCAGGTGGTCCAGATGGCTCCCAAAGGCAAGGTACAGGCCGAAGACGAAGGGGGCAAATGGATCAGAACAGATTCACAGTGTAAGTTCATTTGAGGTGTATATTTGTAGTAGTGTATGCATCTGCATGTAAACATAAGATATGAACCATGTACTGACATATATCCTTTTAATTCTACAGACATCGTGTTAGAGATCTGAACTTCAAACCGTGAGGAAATCATGGTACGCAAATGTCAAAAAAAGTGAGATCTGAACTTCGGATGGAAGCAAAAAAGGGACAGCGGATTCCTTGTACAATTTTGTTTGGCATACACGCCTCTCTGCATATGATCTTATCAGATGGCCTTCAACACCAGGGAAAACAATATGTTTTTTCTATGTTTCCTTTGTCATGTGACAGACTAAAGATATTCCAATGTATTTTTTTTTCGAAAGACCCGATATTATAATGTAGACCAGATTATCAAACAAAGTGCTGGCCTACAGTACCACAGTAGTATACATCCTGATTCCTGAAACAACTTATATTATACATCTGTTCAGCAGAGTATGTTTAACAATTCCCAGTCTAAAAAGGAAAGAGCATTGTAGCTATAAAATTGCCCAAGTTTTGCTTAAGTGACGCACATCAGCACATGGCATCAACTAGCAACTGATTTTGGCAGCAGGCTGGTGAAAGCAATCCGTACCCTTGAATGTGCATCTGGTCTCTCTAGTACACACTATCTCTGTTTCTCTGGAATACAACATTCTATCCGATATATGTTAGCATACATCTCATCCAATGACCTGCAAATGTGGACATGGAAAAAAGGTAAAGCCTAAGCTGATGAGTGTAACCACAATGTTAGTAAGAAGCGTTTGATCGCTTTGATACTCCTCAGGCTAGCTGGACCTGCTGTGTTGTTTAGTACAATTTTTAGCTTCTTGTACAGCTTCTTTCCTTTCTTATTTAATACAAAAAAAATTAGAGTTGGGGGCTCCCCTGCTGTTTTCCCAGTTCAAAAAAAAAGGTCTGATCACTTGCCTGGTTCACCAAAGGTAGTGCATTGGTTTCCCATTCTGTTGACCATTTCGAAGATGATGCTGTCTTCATGGCTCCTTCTTTGAGGGATTTCAAGGCATTGCATTCTTCTGGAAACCCCTTAAAGAGCATCTGCATTGTTTAGCAAGTAGCAACTGTAAACATTAGCATTCGGTTTTGATGATAAATATTGACATGGAAACTAATATACTCAAGTGGTCCTGACCATAAGTTCATCAGCAAGCTCTGAAGATGTTGAGAAAAGAAGACCATTTCTGTTTACTTTTACAAGCTCCTCAATGCTGCAGCAAGCTTAATGCTTCAGTGAAAACTAGCCGAAGCAAAATATAGCAGATAAAAAAAAAAACTAAGAAACTGGGCTACCAGGAGAACGAAGCAGCACAAACAGGCAATCCACATCCAAACATATCAACCACCTAAAACCATTCAGGTTATGATCAAGCTAATAAAAATCCTTCAACCTTTAATTCAAACAAGTATATGAGTAACCTTCATTGGCAGGTCCAGCCCTGATGAAGATGTATGCAAAGACACTCCTAGATCAGCTGACCCTGCAATGTTTTTTTTTTTTTAAAAAAAAGCAGTCCTCATGCTTAGAAAATCATCAAGTTGGGATAACTTTTGTGCTGCAAGTGTGCGCGCACGCGTAAAATCAGCTGGCATACCGAGCAAAAGAGGGTAGTCTTCTGATGCAAGCCACATTGTCCGCAAGGCAACACGTCTCAACTTCAACCTTTTTATCTGATCCTCATATTTCTTCCTATCAGGTCCTTTACCTAGAAAATTTGGAATGGATGAAAAACTAAAGAATGCTTTGTTTATTCAAGTTAATATAGCAGAATGGACTATACCAGTAATAATGAACAGTAATCTTGGGTAGACAAATTGCTTCCCATTCTTGATATCAATCCAAAGTTGCCCCTCATCCATTGAGTCATCTTCACCTAAAGCTGCAGCGACGCGTCTATCATACATAAGTGCTGCTTCCAGAAGTATGCTGAAATCTTCATCCGGCGTCCTAGAAATATATGCAGTAAAGATTTGTATCTTTTCTCATATTTGAACTATCCACTCGATAATCGCATGCAATGAACATAAAGAAGGCGGCTATAAAAAATGACTGCATGGATCAAGAGAACAGACCAGCTTGTGCTGCTCACAACAAGTGCAGGTCTGTTAGGCTTCAAGTAAACTTCACCATCAATCTTACTGGTAAATACAGTAGTGTTCATGTCTTCCACTACTTCCTCTGCAATGTATGATCAGGCAACAAGAAATAAATTGAAGTGAAATAAGCACAAAACATCAAAATGATCTGGTTAACTGAAGAAAAAACATACCCACTGATATGCAATCAGCATTGCCCATAGCACTACAGATGGAATTCCCTAGCCTGCTAAACAACTATCATGTATCTTAAGGTCACATGTGGTACTGGAAGGAGGAAAGAAAAAACTCCAAATAGATGCTCACCCCATGTTTCTCCATCAATGAAGCAGGGTGGAAAAAATCAGGAGATTGATCATAAAGAACTGTCGCCCTGGAATTGCAAACTAGAGAATGTGAACAGCAGTCCTTCATATATAAACTATGTTCGAGTTTAATCAGGCTACCTGATTCCCCAATTTTGAGCAAGCTCATGCTGCATTGCTTTTGTAACACAAAAGGCACCATCAGCCATCTGCCCAAAGTGCTTCTCAAACCTACAGAATACAGAACATGTTATTATATTAACAGATATATTCAAGTAAAGGAACAAATCTCTGGAACACCAAGTTATATATGCTATGTTAATCCTAACAGAAGATAAAAGATCAGGGTAAGATGGATTACCATAAATATATTTTGACTATAATGTGACTTCTGCCATGCGACAACCCCAGCAATGTATATCCAAAGTTATGCCAATCCACAATAAATTTAGCACCTCTCATCCAACTTGCCAGTTTTACAGCAGCCAGTGTTGGAACAGAGGGTGGATTCTATTGGGAAAAAAGATAAACAAAAAAACTGAAATTAGGTCTCCTGTAACATCAAAAAAGTATGTTGTTGAGCCATGTCAAATAAAAAGGACTCTAGGCGACTGTAATCAAAATACTCATGGTACAAAACTACAATATAATCCACTAAAAGAGGGGACTGAAGTATATTCTGCAACTAAGGATGTACGAGTCAGATTAGACAGCTTCACAAATGTGCTATACAAAGACTAGTTAGAAAGAAAAGGTGCCAGAAAGGCACCATATCCACTGCATAGCATGATCTCCAGCTTAAGCCAGGCACAAAGATACAAGGCTAACTTTAGCCAGTTTACTAATGACATCTGAACTGATAGTGGTTGTCTGTAGTGTTCATGAAATTCTGAATACACATAATAAGGAACTTGACACTAACCTGAAGAACAAAGACATCAGGGCGAGGAATCTTAAAACAAAGGAACCAAACCAGCAAAATGAGCTGGACAGCAGCTTTAAGTAGAAGTGCCAGGGCACCAGATATCTTCGAAATTCCAGTTAACTGCACTGTTTTCTGAAGAGAGAATTTTCTAGTTAACAGTGACAAAAAAAGAGAATACACAACAACAGAATAGTTTCCAACATCAATACCATCTCGTGGATGTGAATTGACGGGTTCTCTCTCAGTGACAAGTGAGGATCACTTCCTGTTCATTTACACAATGTCATTCTCCACAAGAAAAGGGAACAACAGAAGCTGACATAACTTTATATTGCACAAAACAAACTAAGCTGTGTATAGTTTTGAGGTATAAATAGGTTCCCACTAAAGAGCATGAGTGGATTCGTGAAATTGAAATAAGAGGAATTGCAAATAACCCAGTACCTCCATTTGCAACAATGTCCACTTCCATATTGGCCTGTGAAGAAGATGAACAAAGGATCAGCACTAAAATTTCATGTTTGGTGTTCTGAACATCGGATAGGTAATTGTAAGGACTATTCCTTCCTTCACGTTACTCCAAATTTTTTCCATGGACAATAGAGAAGTTATTTTTTCCACTGCAGAAACAATCAAGTGTGCGCAGCAAGCTGGAGAGACGCATCCAGTGCAGCCCTGCCCAATTTAACCGAAACACTGCTAAAACGAGATGGTGGATTTAGGAGGAGCGGACCTGGTTAGCGAGCGAGAGGGAGTGGTACTGCATCCGCGGGCTGCGGCCGATGTCGCCCAGTACCACGACTGCCGCGCGCTTCCTCCTTTCCGTCGCCTCCGCCATCGCCGTCGCCGTCAGCCTATGGACATGGATGGAACCGGTAAAGGACATGGGTGCTCGATTTCGCACATCAGGAAGGGAGAAGAGAAATGGTACGAGCGGGTAAACCTGGCGGACGCTCGTCGCGGGCGAAGGGTCCAACGGGGAGACCTCGGCACCTGACGCAGCGCGGCGGCGGCGGCGGCGCGCCGGCGTCCTAGCCCAGTCGTCGCTCTCCAGGCAGAGAGAGAGAGAGAGAGAGAGAGAGAGAGAGAGAGAGAGCGCACGGTGAAGATCGGCTGCGGCGGTAGCCCATGCCAGGATTGTTCGGCCCAAGGCCCCCTGGGCCGTTTTCCCTGGGCTGTTGTTCTTTTGCAGTTTCCTTTTTTTCTTTTATCTTTTTCTCTTTATTATTCTTTCTGATCTGACTTCTTATGGAGGGGTTGCAGTTTTCTTTTTTTTTCTTTTTCTATTTATTTATTTATTTATTTATTTATTATTTCTGACTTCTTATGGAGGGGGAGGGCGTTTGCCCTTAGGGCTTCCCAACGTTTCATTATGTCGTGCTGCTCTAGCGTCCATGTCAGCAGCGAGTTCCACCTCGCATCAAGTTGTGGCCTCGCCGATCGGCAGAGGCTCATGCAGAAGAGCCTACAACCTCGTGGCCAAGTAGCGTGTTCGAAGTAGAAGGAACTGATGTCAAGAATAAAGGTACTAGCTTCGATATTGCCTTTGTCGTTGGTGCCCTTAGGGACAAATTTTATTTTGCTGACTTCTTATTTATCCTCTTCGTTTGGCATTGCCAATAAATAAGTGGAATAAAAATGAACAAAGAGGATATTTTTAATATTATGTTGAGGTTGAACAATTTTTAGGGTAGGTAGAAACCGTTTTCACTTGAATCTGGGACACTTATTTGAATCGGATTGTTTTTCTCATGAATCTATAACACTTTTTGCCTGAACTAGAAACAATCTCTTTAACATGTGACATTTTAAAAATGAACTCTCATAACATTTTTTTTCTGTCACCAGGAATATGCTCCGCTCCCTAAGAATTATGGATTCATTAAAAAAACATTCTGGGTAATTTATCGAGGACCAGTGAAAAACACGGCTCTTTTATTTCTCGTGAAATATTCCTAACTCTCTCCTCGCATTCCCTATTTACTTCATAGAATTGCCAAGTTAGAATATGGTTAGAATGAAGACCAGAACTCTTTTGTGCATCAGGCAATGAGATTCTAAAACATTATATTTTCAATTGTGATAGAGTTTTTGTTTAGCACTAAACTAAATCGTTCCATTTGAACAAAGGAGAGTTATCACTAAACTCATGTAAAAACTCACTTATATCAAATTAACTAGCTAACTAGCTAATATATACCCTTGCGATGCTACAGGTGAAGGGTCAACATATTATCATGCCATAGTGCTAATGTGGCTATATAAAACTGAGATACAATGTCTTTTCTTAACCAAAAAAAATCATCTTTACCCCCTCAAAGAAATCATCTTCACATGTAACTCAAGCTATCACAAAACTGGAGACACAGCTATAAATGGTGTTCTTTTGGGAAGAGGCAGTTTTTTTTCGACAACAACATATAATATTAAAACAACCATATTACATAGAGGTCTTTTATGAGAGACCATGTTACATTACGGTCCTGCGACCGGAAAAAAAGACAGCAACGTTGACTAAGGCGCAGTGAAGAACTATTCTACCGGTGGAGGGTATTCGCAGGGGCGTTAAAAACGAACGATGTTCTTTTGGGAAGAGGCCATATGGACAATCCAACTTGCGGCGCTTGTGCATTTCATTCACCTAGCTAGATCATACAAATAAAAGTATGTTTATCAGTAATAATAATTTTAATTACATCTGTTATAATATAGACGGCATAAGATAACATATATGGTAGCAAATTGCTAAGAAAATAAATATGTCAATGGATTCTACCGCCTGCACAATAAGCCGCTTTTCTTTTCAAGCTTGGTGTTCGAACTATAACTTTGACAAAAGTTTCCAAATTGATTGAAAAGCTTGCTTCAACTAACATAACTCAAACAGTGCCGGCCCTAGGATTTTGAGGACCCTCTGGCGAACTCTTCGCGATGGGCCTCTAGACAATGTATAAAATCTTTATATCATATATAGATGTTAGCTTTATATGTAAAGCTAAAACAAAAATTAGATGCTAGTTTTATTTGTAAAGCTAAAACAAATTTAATGTTTTTTTGGTAACGTTTTCTAAGACCTAAATTAAAGAAAACATGACCATATGAGCACATAGTATTAGCAGAAGTCTAAAATACAGTTTGAATTAAAAACGAAGAAGGAAAAGAATACCTAGATGAACTGAAAACCGATCTGCTGATGCTGAAGTGCTAATCGCAAAACTGATCGTCGTCGTTCGTCCGTGCAGCCATGGCCCTAAAGGCCTGGACGCGGCGTTCGCGTGGGTCATCTCTCTGTGGCTGAGGCGACGCGGCCGGCGGTTTCACGCGTTGCGTCGCTTGCTCGCAGGGTCTCTACGACTGCTTGGCTGCTCGCGAGATCATTACTTCGCTAAATGAACTACTTTGGTTTGGGCCCCTCCCTCTCCTGGGCCCTCGGCCGTCGCACCCTGTGCCCCTCTCCTAGGGCCGGCACTGAACTCGAAACATAAGAAAAAATACCACAAAATTTGGTGTGTCCGCATCTTCCATTTCCTCGTCATCATTCTTCACTGTGTATTTTTCTATTTTGTATCAATTGAGCGATCTGTAAATTTAGACTCTAATTTGAGTTTCCAAACCAATTGAACCGTTGAATGTGTATAATCTACTGTTGAGAAGTTTATCAAACTCTGATGAGAAGAGGATGGTTGGTAAAGGATAGATGAGTTGCCCATCATCTAAACCAACAGTTACACGATAGCACATCAACATATGCATATTTGCTATCACCGTTGACCATACCATGCCTGTTTCGATGCAGTAAGTGTGTGCAATTCAATATGATCAAATATGGTCTCAGGCCTGAAAAGCATCACAACTCATATATGAAAACTAGTTTCAGGAATCATATAGTTTGTGATGATGTTACCTGGTCATTTGTATTGGATGGTTCCTTGTAAGTTCAGAGGTCAGCAACAATAAAAGATGGACACATCCGAAGGTTTTCAGGGGAGCACTCGACCCATGACAGCACCTTTTTACTCTGCAAATTCAGACTGAATGCATACCGGGCTTTGATTGTGTTGCGCCGGTCCACACAGCAGACGTCATTCAAGATGAAGTAGACCACATCTGGCTCCTTGGCGCTAAGAACGGGGACGGATGGTACGCACTTTGGCAGCAGCCCTGGACCTGCACCGAACGACTCATCACCCCAGAGTTCTCCAACACTGAGAGTCGTGTGGTGATCTTTCACCCAAGTGCAATCGTCAGGGAACCTCCCGACCAGTGTCCAAGTGTTTATGGTGATGTTGTCATCAGGGACCTCGCCGTCGCGATCGACGTCGAAGCCATGCATGTAGAGGAACTTGAGCTTTCCGTCAACACAGCCCACAGTGCTGTATGCATAAGGGTGGCCATGGCTACTTGACCTTTCCACCGGCAATGGCTTCACATGGAACTGTGGCTCAGACAACAGCAGGTCGCAAGTTATCAGGATGCCTTGGTGGAGATGAACCCAGCAAGCCCACCGGTCTTGGAAGGCGAATGCTACGGCCGCCATGAAACATAGCTGAACCACGTCGTCGGGGAGGTTTGCCTTGGGAACCCATTGCTGCCCTTTGCCTCCGAGAGCAGAAGGGGACCACAGTAACATGGAGTACTGCCTGGTACGCCTGGACCTTACAGACGGGGCCAGGGTGAAATCGCCGCTCCCTTCACCGCGGCGCATGACGACGGGGCGAAAACCGGGCATCTCGTCAAAGGCCTAACGAGCTGATCAGAGGCGCCGCGAAGAGGGTGTTGGCGGCGGCGGCGTCGCAGACCAGGAATCTCCCGGACGAAGCGCAATCACACAACCTGTTCCCGGTGTAGAGGACGAGGAGATTCTTGTCGGCACTCAGAATAGAGGCATGTTGCAGCTGACGAACAGTCTCGCGGGGAGTCGCCGGCAGATGGAGGGACAAGGTGTGGATTGCCGGATGACCGCACCGAGCAGCCCTTGCCACCGGCTCTCATACGCTTAGAAGCACCATGCTATCCGCATTCGCTCATGTACTTCGCGGCTGCCTTTGACACCAAGATCATGGCCATGCATTCCGTCCCTGAGTGGCTTCCCGCCTCCCTGTTGTCCCAGATTGACACAAGCGAGCCTCCGCGTACGATGTCCGTGAGCGTGGCATGATGGTAGTCCCTCGGCGGCTCGGCCCAAGGCGAATCCATGGTACCCCATCTACATTTCTACAAGAGACGGTTTATTTGCTCTCTCTGGCAGTTCCTTTGAGAGGCTTGCCCTGAGGTCACGAATGAAACCCAGCAGCAGCAGCCAGTACCATTGCAGCTTGGCTCGGCGATGGCAGAAGCTCCAAGATGCTCCCTTTGAATCCAAGTATGTCGCCTCCTACGCCGTGCACCTCGATCAGCAAACCATGTTTGTCAGCGTCTTGGGGTTCGACTGCATATCCACCTTTTCCTTCTGCACAACTGGGAGCTTGAAGTGGGAGGAGCGAGGTGACTGGGCGCTGCCTTTCGCTGACCAGGCACACTATGACCACGAGCTGAACGCCTGGGTCGGGCTTTCCATGATTCCGGACCCGATCGGCCACATCTGCACCTGCAATGTGGCGTCAACAACTTCTGATGCCGAAGGCAGCACCGGGGAGTGCCTGGCTCGGCGTCTTAGCAAGGAGTATCTCTTTAGCACTGAACCTGGTGCGGAGACCATAGGTTACAACCTTGTTTACATGGGAGGCAAAAGCTGTTTCTGTCTCGTGGAAGTCATATGTATCAGTAGCATTGTTGACGAGAATGCCTATGATTGAATTCTCTGACTCAAGAGAATTCAACTTGGGCTCTGTGTGGAGGACGAGGAGGTTCTTGTCGGCGCTCCCAATAGAGACAGAGTGCAGGTGCAGCTCAGCAACGATTTCGCGGGGAGTCGCCAGCAGATGGAGCGACAAGGCGTAGATTTCCGGATGGCTGTCGAGCTTGTCAACGGCGACCCTGACCAGGCCCTCCTGTACCCAGTCCACCAGGCCCTTGGGCTCCTCCTCCTCGCTGTCCTCATCTAGCCACCACGGTTCGTCATCATCGGATGGCCGGTTTTTTCTGCTACCCAGAACTCAGGAAAACAACTGCCGCCGGCACCCGCTGATTCACCGGTGCTGGCGACGAGGCGCACGTCACGATCAAGCATGGTGCAGGCGGAAGCCATCGAAGGGTTCGGTGAGGCTATCAAGGGAAAGGAGAAGGGCCAAGGCAGACGGATCCTGCTATTATACTACGGGCCGCCGCCCGCCGCCGCGAGGGAGGAAAATTGAAAGAAAGGAAATCCCATCGTGACTCGTGAGAGGAGATATCTGTATCTGCTACCTACTCCGTATATACTAGAAAGGAAATCCTATTCTATAAGGACAACTACGGCACCGTGTCTCTGATTCCATCACTACAGCTATATTCTTGCTACGGTGAACCATGATTCTCCGTTATCTTTTCATTTGGCGTCAATACTATTTTCGCATGGTTTTATTTTGTGCGTGTATTCTTTCAGTAATTCTCAATTGTATAAGTTGAAACCGTGTGCCAGTCTATTGAGCACACATAGAGCAAGCAAGACCAGCTTTCGGGAAGCAGAGTGCTCTGTTTGCTATTGCAGTTTCAGACATTGTTATGACCACATATTACTGATTTATTGCAAGTTAAAATTTTGGCGAGCGCAGAGAAGTGAGAGTCCCTGAACAAGAATGTCGATGCCGTGACACATAGCCAGACAGCCCCTCCTTTTTCCATACAACATATACACATCGAAATCCGAATGAACATCATTAGCAGCTTGTATGGCCGAATGACATCAGCTGAATGAACCCGTTTAAAACATGATCGTGCGCGACACACTAAACGTGCAAAACGGAGATGTTATTACCGTGTAATCATCAGGCACAGACGACTGTCCAAGGGACAATCGATCAAAAGGTAGAAAACGAAACCAGCAGCCCAAACTAGTGCGTTTTAACCTGTCGTCATTGTCGCGGCAATATTACGAGGTGCCCAGGAACTCAGGAAGCAGGAGCGCCCATGTGCAGTAGTCTGTGGTAGGTCGGAACGCGTTTACCCGTCCGCGGGTGTCCAGTGTACGTCCACGGGAACCATGGGGGGCTCCGCTCCACTGTACTGCTACTGGTGCAGCACAGCAGCAGCTACGCGGGTCACGAGTTCACACACACACACCCCGCTCCGATCCGCTGACACCAACCAGCACCGGGGCGTGCCGAGTGTGAGCCCATCTGCAGCTGCGTGCTGGCGCACACACGACATGAGCATCGCCGTCGCCGCTTTACCTGGCCTTCACGAGCGTGCATCAGATCTACCGGCCGCGGCCACCGAGATTTAATGCCAGAATATATGTCCCGCGTTTCTTATCTGGATGTATACGCAAAAGCGTATGCACGATGCGCATACTTGGTGCTGCACACTTGGTGCTGGTTGGTTTCATACCTCGTGACGGTACTACGTTCGGCGAGCAAGCAGGAGACACAGCTGGCTGGTCTGGGTCGTTCACACGGAGCACGGCACCTATTTTATGGCTTTATTTGGATGTATCACAAGAAGCTCGCCGTGTCATGCATGTGTTCCTTCTCGATCTGGACTGGAGTGGAGGTGCTAGATACACCACCCTGTTCTTTTTCTTAACAAACAGACTATATTTGTCCGGCCGGAGTATCTGTTTTCTTGAGGGAAATGTTCGTCCTATCTGTTGCAACTTGAAATATATATATATATATATATAGTGCTTTATAGGTGGGAAAACGGCATGTGGCCAGAGCTCAGACTCAAGTTGACCCTGTAAAGTAAAGGATAGCTACACTGGCTAGCTTTTGACCCATGTTCTACCGACTGCCACGTTCTGATGGTACTGTAATACGAAACGACCAGTACTGAAGAAGTAGCCTGTCCGATCCGTGACCGCTATTCGTACAGTGAACCCCGTGTGACTCGATTGGGTTCATCCACTCGCCCTGTCCGTACGTTCGCCGGCCGCCCGGCCCCAAGTTGCATGCAATGCAACACGTACGAACCGGCGATCCCCCGGCCCAACTCATGACCAGCTACCGCGTGCGCCTCCGGGGCTCGCCTGGCAACTAACCCCAGCATTAGGGCGCACACGCTTTCCTTTCTCCTCCCAGGAGGCAAGACGATTTTCTCATCCCGCGCACCGGCAGGCAGGCTACCTCCGATCCCATCCGAACCTTTACTCGTGTCACGTTCGCTCGCTCGCGTCGCGCCGGCGCCTCCGATTGGCTACCGCCTGGCCATCCCCGTGCCGCGTCGCGACCGCGGGTGGGAGCGAGATCATCACGCCGGGTTCACGCGGAACGCGCCGCTAATAATCGTTTTCGCCTTTGCCGTTCTCGGTCGTCGTTGCCCACCCCCGCCGGAACACCAACAGGTTACCACATCAAGCGCGCCGCGGCCTGTGCAGTGTGCACGCGCGCGTACGCCCGGCGCGACGCGCCGCGTGAGCGTGAGGCGTGGTGGAGATGGATGCGCCGGCCCGATCGACGAGACGCGCCGTGCGTGCCTGCATGCGTGGCCGATCGAGACGCGGCTCGCGCGGCGCCGGCCGGATTTTTGTTGCTGGCCCCGCCGGCTCTCCGATCCCTGCTGCATCGTCACGCGTTGCGTGCGAGTGGGACGCCTAACAGTTAGGCGTAACGGAATCGGAGTATGGGTGTGCGCGCGGAGCGGGGCGTCGTGCCGTCGTGCGTGTGCCGGGCAGGCTAGCTGTCCTTACCTAGCTTGACGATGGATGACTCTGCCGTACTTTGCTGCTAGTCTGTCTTAAATCGTAATTTATTTGATTTTTTTATTCTAAGTTTAACTATCTCGTTTTATTTAAAAATTTATTTAAAATATTATTTTTTTTATTATAGCTTGCTTTATTAACAAAAGATCTTTCAGAATGACCTAAATTTAACTAGTTTTATTCAAAACTTTTGAATATGACAAATGGTCAAAGTTAAAATAAAAAAAAAGTCAAACGAACTATAATTTAAGACGGAGGGAGTACCTCCCTTACCAGAGAAGTCAGGCACGTACCCTGGTCGGCCGGCTGGCTGGCTTCCATAGGAAACTCCAAAAGCGACGCACGTTAAACACGTTGTGATGTATTTGCTTAACGAGTAGTATCGTCGATGACTGGCTGCATCGATCAGTTACAGTTAGTTACACGTCTTGTCCCAACTGATTTGGCTGATCTCATCAAGTTTTTTATGAAAGGCCGGCAAAAGCTTTGTCAGGATTTCTATTAGACGAATAAAAAGAAAAGGCAAGTGTCAGCCCAGTTTTTTTACCGTAAACCGGGCCAAAAAAACCATACAATTTAGATGATACCTTACTCCAACGCACACATAGGTACCAAGTTACAACTCGACTTGGCCAACTGACCCAACTAAACTATCAAACTACTCAACTACGACAACATGGCCAAAGAGTCCCGTCAACTCCAAGCGACGCACACTTGGTCACCGATCTCCTAGCTACGACCAAACTAAGGCAGAAACAGAGGAGCGTCCCAAGCCGCACCAAACACACCCAACAAACGAAACTCCACCCCGGATCCCGGATCTCCAAGACAACTGACTACTGCCACTCAAGCGCGTCGGATTGGGACATCGACCGCAGAACCACTCTGAAACTACTCCTTGGATCTCCAAGGTCCCGAGCTTTCTCCGCCGTCGAGGTGAGATGGAACAACCGAGCCACTCAGCAGCTTCACCATCATCTCGCCATTGCCAAAATTTCAGCTGTCCCAAGAGCACTAAACAAGAACCTTCAGAGATACCACGATCAACGCGCCGGCCTTCTCCTCGCCCGGTCGGATTGGGACATCGACACGAGCCTCTCCAAGCACTGCTAGCCCCAGCACCACCACTACCACTGCCCCTTGCCGGCCTCCTCTCTCCGCGCCGAGCCAAGCCCTCCTGCCCTAGCGGACCGGAACCCCAACCACACCACCATGGCGCCGCTGCCGTTCCTGCTTGGCCGCTGGCAGCCACGCCACCATGGCGTCTCTACCACATCCAAGCTAGCCGCTGCCGGCCACACCACCACGGTGCCGCCGGCGCCCCACTGTCATTGGCCGAAGATGGGGAACATACTCTAACAACGCCTCCCAGAAGGTGAGCGACACCCAAGGACGCCGCCGTCGTCTTGCCGGCGTCCGGCATGGCTTACGCCGGTATGCTCCTCCTCCAGTAGAGATGCAGAGGGGCCTGGAGGAGAGCCTTCCCAGTCCACCATAGCCGCCGCAGCAGCACAGGCAGACCGAGGAAGGAGGGGGGCCGGAGCCGGCGCCGAGACCGCCAGGATGATAGCCCAATGGCCAGCCTCGACACCCCCAAACCCGAGCCGAGAGGGGTGGGGGCAGGAGAGGCCGTGCCGTCCCGACGGCCGACCAGCAAACCCCACCAGCAGCCACCACGCAGCCTGCCTCCACTGACGCGCCGCCCCGCGTAGATCTGCTTGTTGTACCGCTCTGTCTCCACCTTCCACCGCCCGGCCCTTCCCTCAGGTCCAGACAATAGCCGCCGGATCCACGCAGGGAGGCACCGGATCTGGCCCATGAGGGCTCGCCGTCGCCGGACCACACCCCACTGCCGCAGGTCCGCTCGCCGAGAAAAGAAGCCGCCACCATCGACGCCTCCTCACGCGAGCGCAAGGGAGAGCCCCGCCGCCACCTTCGTCGCGTTTGGCTAGATTCCCGGCATCCCGCTCAGGCGGCGGCGAAGCCAGAAGGGAGGTGGGAAGGGGGTGGCGGCGCTAGGGTTGAGGACCCGCCCAGGTCGCCCCTGGAGGCGGAGCGACGCGGGGCGGTTCTCCAAGTTAAGTGTGTATCCATCTCGTCAAGTTGAGGGAGCAGCATTTGTATTTTGCGTGTCTGGTAACACTACTGTGCGTACGTATATATGCCCACGACGCCAAGTGGTACGGCGCTGCACTGTACCGTACCCTTATTCCAGGTAGTACGTATCATCAATGTAGGATTTGTTGCTGGTGTACTGGGTGGCTCGAAGTTGAAGGCTCACGATTGTACAGCGAAGACAAGAAATCTTGCCTAGACGACCTTCACCTAAAAGAAATTAAGATATATTAACGATTTGTTTTATGTCTTTTTTTTTCTCATTTTGTTCTTACAACAAACATCAAATTCTCAAATTTTGGTCCTAATTTCAACCACATTCACTAGTATATAAACAATTTCCAATGACACATGTTTTTAAGAACTACCGTGAAAGGCCCGTGAAAATGCATAGTGACATTTCACGACGTCAACTTGAGAACCTCTGGTGTAAGGTTGGCATGTAAACAAATTTACACTGGCGGCATACCTATATATAAGTCATCAACTATAAAGTTTCATATCTCTTCGATTGCTACAACTGTCATATATGTTTTCTCTTTATCTCATGGTGACATTTTACTGACTTCAACTTGAGAACCACCGGTGTGTATATATGGCTTAAGTTGGTACCAGTGTAAACAGGCATACAAGTCCTCAACTACAAGTTGTAGATCTCTTCGATTACTACAACTTTGATATGTGGGTTGCCTTCATCAGCCTATTTTGTAGATAAATGTGAACTACTCCATCCGTATCATTGTAGTTCATTTTGATTTTTTTGTTGTATGCATTTTACTATGTATCTAGACATATTATTTATCTAAGTACATAGTAAAATATATGAAAAAAAATCAAAGTGAATTATAATTTAAGACGAAGAGAGTACTTAAAATCAGCGACAAGTAAACAAAATTGTTGATGTAAACATATAATAATGAATTTTCTTATAATGACCGTCATATATAAATCCAGGATTTACATTGGCGTTGGCTTAAGCCAACCATGATTTTCACGCTTGTACCTTCATGGGCGTTGGCATATCGTGGGAAGTCACGAAGTAGTCTAGTTTTCTTCCTAGTTGACAATAGCAAGAAGGGAATGCAAACTACTCCAGAACTTAGGATTCCAATATCTTTTTTATGCCGTATTAGGTTTATTTTAATTCTAACATTCCTAACCATCAATGTTGTAAAAATCCATTAAGTTTCACAATATATGACATATTCTTTCTGTTCTAAATTATAAACCGTTTTTACTTTTTAGTGCATTGAATTCGCTATGTATTTAGATACAATGTATGTTTAGGTTCTTAGCAAAATCACTAAATCAAAAAAAAAATCCAAAGTAACTTATAATCTGAAGCAGATCCAATATATATGAAAAATATTAGTCATACAAAATTTTCAGTTTCTGCCCCCATTCAGTCCGTACGGCACTGGTCAGCACAGTAGACAAGACAATTTCCTTTAATCAAATCCATACCTCATAGCACATGTTTAATAGTAATCCGGTAAAGAGAAATAGTGGAACAGCTCTCACACATGCAGTACATAGTGTATATGAAACCAATTAATTAATAAAATCAAATTGATAAACAAAGCAACAAACGATTCACACTGCTGAACATCTCTATCGTTCAGTTCAGGTTAGATTAGATGATATACACCACCAAACCAACGAAGGATACGAACGAATAGTACGTGTCGTCGCTCTCTGACGGAGCAGGAGCACGCACGCATGCCGCGCCGGACGCAATATAGCCGCCCGGCTTGATTGATCGATTGATCGATACTAGCAGTTGTTCGTAAAAAATAATTACTAGTAGGCAGCACCATCGTAGGTAAATTGTTGCTGCCTCCAATGGCCGGGTCGATACCAACCACGTACTCGTAAGCCAGGTGGAGGGAGGGGCGCCCGGCGAGCCGGCCGGCGATGTGATCTCAACGGCCGTGCATGGAGCAGAGGCTGCCGAGCGCGAGCCAAGAAGAGGACGAAGGCTCCTCGCGCGTGGCCGCGGCCGCCGCCTCTACCTTGCCCTTCTTGGGCGCGGGCGCCGGCTCGTCGTCCTGACGGTCGTCGTAGGGCGCCGGGGAGGCGGAGGAGGAGGAGGACCTGTCCTTGCGCTTGGCGAGGAAGCGCCGCAGCGAGGCCTTCCTGGCGATGGGCATGTCCACCAGCGCCTGCTCCGGCAGCGGCTGCGGGCCCTGCGCGGACGCCGCGGCGGCGAGGTGGATCAGCTCGGCCGCCTTCTCGGGCGGGCAGGCGTCGAGCACCACCACCCTCCCGCCGTAGAAGATGGTCAGCTGCTGCGGCGCGCTCTCCTGGGCGGCCGCGGCCGCGGGCGCCGCCTGCTGCTTGAGGAACGACGGCGGCGGCGGCATCGCGCCGCTGCCGTTCCTGACGTACTGGCTGAGCACGCCGCACGCGAGGGCGAAGCGGCGCGTCATGCTGTCCGTGGGCATGGCCGCCATCGACGACGACGACGTGCTCACGGGTCGAGAGGGATCGGATCGGAGGAAGGAGGAGGAAGGCTCCGCTGGGCTAGGCTGGGGCTGTGCACGCACGCACGCACGAGCCGTGACTCGCGTCGATGGATGGACGAGGACGACCCTGGTGGTCGTGGAGAACGGTTCTATATAGCGCGCGAGTGCAACACGAGGGAGGCGAGAAAGAGAACACGAGAGGTTGGCAGGCCTCGACGCCCGCGCGCCACGCGCGATGGAGCTGGAGGTGCTAGTGCTCTCTACCGCGAGACGAGAAGCCAGAGAGGCCCCACCTGGCTGGCTGGCCTTGAGGCCCTTGAGGGAAAACGTGGCCACCGCAAGTGGGGGAGAGGAGACTCAGGAGAGGGAAACGGTGCGTTTGAAAAGGTCCTTTACGGTTGCGGGAGCAACTGCCTTCCCGTTCATGGAAAGAACCACGCGCGCACGGCCACGCTCCAACGCGCCGTTTCTGTCGTCTCTCTTTCTATTTCTGTTTCTTCTACCTGGCCACGGCGATCATCGAGCTGGAGGAACGAACGCACGCATCGGACGGACGGACGATCGATCGAGACACGGTTCGTATCGCCTTCGCGTCGTGCCGGCCGGGTAACTGTCAATTCGGATTGCCGTACCAGGAATCAAGTGTATCACACCGGGTGGAAAGCATGAACGCATCAGCACCACTTCTATCTCTGCTTGCCGGCCAATGACAGCTTCGTCCATGTCCATCCCCTCGTATCGTCCCGTGAGGTACGACGTGCAACGGCAAGTCAGTTTTGCCAGCCAGAACACAGAAATGTGCGCTCCCGGCGTCTTGGCTATCGCAAGGAGCCCGGGAGGCCGAATCCGCAGCCCGGCACGGCCTAACCGTCCTACTCCGGGCAATCCGTTTCTGATTTCTGGTGCGGACAAGAAGCACGAAGCGTGCCGCAACTAGTCGCCCCATGCCAGTCGAGCGCACGCGTCCGTTCGTGAGTGTATCCAGTAGCCATTTGCCGAACCGGACCCGGCCGGGAGATATACGCGTACCACACGGTGCCTCTGGTTTGCCGCGTACGGCGCGGCGACGAGGAGGACCAGAAGCCAGGCGCCGAAGTAAGGCAGACACGACCGGGGGAGACGGCGACACGCAACCGCTGGCATGCCTCGCCGTCTCGGCCGGCCGCGTCGATTCCGTTGGGTGGGCGATCCGCGCGCGATCTCCCCGGCGGCCGCCGTGTATGCTATAGTTGTTTTATTAGACAGCAGGTGATCAATGCGGCAGGCAAAAGCGAACAACGACAAGCGGCTCGGCACCGGCAGGTAGGAGGAGATCATGTAGCATAGCATCCTTTATTAGCGTTGATCAAGACGTGTTTTGATTAACAAATTGATTTTGTCCAACTGATACATGCATGCTTAGGGTAACATAAGTGAACCAAACCAATATAATGGATGGATCGATCCATGGATGCGTGTGCGTGCTGCTGATCGAGTTGTTGTAGCATTACCTATGCTGGAATTCTTATACTAATGTACCACGCTGATCGAGTTATTGTAGCATATATACGTATCAATAATGCGCCATACACTACACTACAGTGCAAGTCGAGCACGCGAGCGATTGATGTAATCAGACTAGGCATTTTTTTTTTTTTTGACAACAGACTAGGCATGTTTGATTTCCTCTTGATAGTGGCCCTAGGCTTGAAAATTGACGAGCTCCGCCAGTGTTTCCTCGTCCACTATATTCTAGCGTTTCTTCGTCCAACCACCCGGAGCTGGGCCTCCTCGTCGTCGTCCGGGGGGGACTTTTCTCCGCATGTTCAACGTTGTTCAACGTTACTTGCTGCTGTGTACTATTGCGGCCCGTGACACGAAGCGAGGGCCCACAACTCCGCCCCCTAAACATCAGTGCGCTGCTATCTCTTCGACCGGATTTTGTATTGTAGGGAGAAAATTCAGGGAACCACTTTTAGTTGCTACCAACACACGTATTCGCCTCTGAAACGAGCACAGAAGGTCCATGAGTAAATCACTGCTTATAACATTAGTTTTAGGAATACAAACAGGCCTGTTAAGAGCATCTTCAACAGATATTGTAAAAAAAATAGCTAAATTCTACATTTTAGCCATTATGCAAAATAGAAGAGTCCTCAACGCAGCTAGTTTGTTTGCTTTCCTAACTTTAAACTGCCACGTTGACATGCAAGTGATCTAAATCCCAACCGATTTGCTCTTCGTGATTCACTCGTGACCAATTAGCATGCAGGAAGAGAGCACGTATGTGCGGGAAGGCGCAACAACGAGCGGAAATCAGAGGATAGCGAGCGACTTTCGCTTAGAATAGCTAGCCAGCCAATTTAGAAAACGGAATACAATGGCTGTTGAAGATAATTTTTAACTCATATTGGCTAAATATAGTTTTATAAAAATATTTTAGTTCATCTCTCGGAGATGCTCTGAGATAACTCGGAACTACTGTACGTTGTTATTGGACCTTCTTTTCGTGATAACTTCCCACACGTCGACTGCCAGCGTGCCGTCGCTTCGCCAAAAGTACAGAGGTAGCGTAGTGGTTGTACTATCTTGGCCCCACCACTTTTGCACGTCTCATGCATGGCATTGGCTCGTTCCCAGTTCTGTATGGTTCTGTCTAGCTGCCAAACGATGAAATGAAATGGGGGTTTGATTGTTTGAAAAGCCGCCGATGCCGGAAGGAAAGAGCGATTAGCTTTTCTAACGAGCGACATATAGCCAAAGCATTCAACAAGTACGATTGTAGCACTAGCTAGAAGCTTCAGTTTCATTTGATCACCGGGCCTGAATCATCATCAAACAATGACGTCACTTTGTATTGTAACCAAATCACGGCAGTCACCACCTAATAATAGTAATATAAGAAAAACATCGCATAGTGGTCGCTCGATCGATTTATTTCCTTAATAAGCATGTAATGCAAAGGCTGCACGACCCGTGCTAATGTTAGGCCGCCAGAAATGTTCGTAAAGAGAAAAAGATTAGGGACTACTACTCCTAGTATAGAAGAAATGACAGTAGCCACATACACTTAGCTTATTTCCAGCGCACATTGAGCCTAAACTTAGGATGCAGTGGGTGCATTCGCATAGTGGGCACTTGATATACATACACGCACGAGTATATTGTTGCTTCCTTAATATATACGCATAATACAATGTTTATTAGGCTGGACCCAATCGAGCTAAATATTAGGCTGCCTGCCAGAAATTCCCGCAGGAAGGAGAGAAGAAAAGATTTGGGGACTGACTACTAGAAGGAACGAACAGTTTGTGTCAGTCGGTCAGTAGCAACAGAGACTTGCTATTTCCAACGCCCACCTAAACGTAGTGCCGAACACATAATTTTTATATAACCACCGCTGCTGACGGACCAATTACGGTGAAGGACGGACGCGAGCCTTGGACCGAGAGACTAGACGGCCGGGTGGCCAGCCACGGTGACTGATATTTAGGACATCGACGAGCGCAAGTGTACACGGCGGGGGACGTGTACAGGCTACGCTATTCGCGGACGGTTTGGTGGTTTGCCCTCAAAACCATCGGCGACGGTTTGATGGTTTGGCCTCAAAACCATCGGCGGGGGATGCGTACGCGGTACGATACTCGTGGACGGTTTGGTGGTTTGTCCTCAAAACCATCGGCGGCGGGTTTCCCGGGTTTGGGCCTCAAAACTCGGGCGGAGGCCCCGATGCGGAAGGACGGCACGTGGCGGCATCGGAGAGATCGCTTCGGAGCGAGGCTACCGGTGAGGAGGCGCGGTGGTCGTCGGATTAGAAAAACTCGAGTTGGACCATAATGCCCCTGGCTAGGTGGTTCTCTCTTAGAATGTCTAGGGGTAGAAGTGGAATTGTGTAGTAAGGCTATAAATAAGAGGGACTGCCTCCACTCAGTCTCACCTCTTCCATTCCAGTGTTAGGGTTTTCCAGTCTCTAGTCTTTCAGTGGGTGAGAGGTCCACTGCAAGACTTTTGTAGTGATTTGTTCGTGGAAAGAGCACCCCCTAGTGTGCTCGTGCCCTCTCGGCGTTTATCTTTATGTGAATCTCGTGATGAATTTGTATTCTTGTTGTTCTTGAGTTGTTCATCCCGAGTTCTTTTTCTCCCTTCAATTTCATGGTCGGATTTCTTCGATTTTGCACCGTTCGAGTCCGTTTTTCTTACGTTGATTCAAGCTATGACGTGAGATGATCAATCCCACCAAAGGGTTTGAGCTAATTCCTCACGAGCAAGTAGATCGGGGCGATTTTGTGTTCATGACGAGTTCTTGACGAGTCTTCACCTCTTTCTTGATTTCTCTTGATTCGTGTCAAATTGGACCATGACCTTTTAGA
This sequence comes from Bothriochloa decipiens, assembly GCA_023333625.1. Lineage (NCBI taxonomy): Eukaryota > Viridiplantae > Streptophyta > Magnoliopsida > Poales > Poaceae > Bothriochloa > Bothriochloa decipiens. The sequence goes on from CM041629.1 coordinate 7,692,778, forward strand.
GATAGCTTTCCTATTGCCTTCTGACCCTACGGTTAAAATTTTATGACAATCAGAGTTGATTTGACTGAGAAATCGAATTTTCCTTGTTCCGGGCGATTTCCGTGCGTTTCTATCGGTACTACCGGTGCCGGTAGTGCAAATTCTCCGCGTGATTCTATTCGGTACTACCGTTTTGAACCACCAGTACTACCGGTACCTCACCAGTACTACCGATAGAAACACCGGTACTACCGGTAGTGTATTTTCGGACAGTCAAGGACATGTTCAACTTGGGCTAAAAATATTCCCTCGAACTTCCGGTCACTGTCGGTACTAGCGGCTGGTCTACCTGTACTACCGGTAGTACAACCGAGACGCTGTTTTCGATCGTTGCTTATCCGTTTGGTCTTCGATTTGCTTCCGGTTTGTTATGTTGGTTTTGTGGTGTTCCGCTGTGTTCCTAGGGAACATCCACCTTCTCAATAGAGTCGTGAACATCGTGATCTGTGTATTGCTTCTTAGGTTAGTCTTCGAGCTGAGGACCTAAAAATTTCAAAAAAAATTTTAAGGCTCCTATTCACCCTCCTCTCTGATCATGTTTCCGCTCCTTCACGTAGTCCTGTTATTACGTGCATTCGCATGTGTTGAACACATGCGTGCCTCGTACCCGCACAACCACAAATCGGTCTGTGGTACCTGCGACGAGCCGACGACAAGGACTGGACTAGGACTAGGACTAGCAGCGGGCCGGCGGCACGGGCTATCGGCGGCCAAGTAGCCCAGCGACGATCTTCCACGGCCGAACCAGTACGGAGCATGTGCGCCGTGCGCGTCGGAATTTAGCCGGAAACCGAGCAGAAACCCCCACGCGCGCGCTTCTTTTCCGCCCGCAACTCGGCAAGCCCACTGCTGGCTCGGTGCCCCGGTCCACACCATGCGCACGGCGCACCGCCCGCCAGTCCTCTCCACCGCTGCGCATCGAGTTCGCATCCCACCGCCAGTTCGCCAAACGTCCCCACGCGCCTTCGTGAATGATCCCAGAAATGAAGAGGAAGCCAGCGCCCAGCGGCAGCCGGCCCCGCTCAGCCAAGACCACAGACGTGCGGCGGTGCCGTGCCGGCATCTCTCCTCGCGCGCGCCCCGACCCGGCAACCGCTAGCTAACCATACCCGCTCGCCTTTCACGTGCTACAATGCTTTCCCCTCCCCGGCCCGGTACCCGCGCAAGCCACGAAAATTAGCAAGGCCTGGCCGGCCTATCTACACTGTGTCCTGTCTCTCGAGTGTCAAGTGTCAACCAACACCGCTCCACCAGCTGCGTGCAGCAGCTATAAAACCAGGGCCAAACATAGTACTCCTGCTACCGCATCACCGCACCGCGTATCGTCGTCTACCTCCGTTTATTCGTTTCCGGGAAGCAACCAACCAACCACCCGGGCAGCCGACGACCTCGGGCCGTCTTCGTCTGCTGCCATCTGCCAAGAGTTTGATGTGAGCAGCTGGCTGTTCCTTTCAATCCGTCTGCTTTTGCTAGTAGCCGCTTGAGATCAACCCGGCGAGCGAGCGAGGATATCGGAACATCTATCGTCATGGCCGCCGACCAGCAGCTTCAACAGCAGCCGCAGCCTGCCAAGGCCGCCGCCGGCGGTAGCAGGTTCGCGGTGACGTGCGGCCTGCTGAGGCAGTACATGAAGGAGCAGGGCGGCAGCGGCGCCGCCACCAGGTGCCTCGCGCCGGCCGTGACCATGGCCCTCATGCCGGACGCCGCCGACACTGCGGCGGCGACGACTGAGGAGAGGACCACCGTGCTGGAGCTGTTCCCGCAGCAGGCTGGCACGCTCAAAGACGAGCAGCAAAGGTGCGTTCATCATTCTCCGTCGCCTTCAGTATCGCATTCCTTACTCCTCACCGAGCTCCTGTGTGAACTACCTTCTGATCGGATCTCCGTCGTCGTCCCCTTAATTAGGAAGAGGAAGGAGCCTGCGGACGGGAGAGCGCCGCTGACCATCTTCTACGGCGGCAAGATGGTGGTCTTCGACGACTTTCCCGCGGAAAAGGCCGAGGAACTCATGCAGCTCGCCGGCTCCAGCAACAACGGCAACACCGCCGCCCAGCAGAACGCGCTGGGACAGCCCAACCTCACAGGTAGGAACGGACCACGTATACCTGCACTGTCAAGTCCAGTGTTCACACGGATAATTGCAGAGGGCAAAGCAAAAAAGGCCCCAGATGTAGCGTTCATACATGCAGCGAGCTGAGAGTGACAGCATTTATTTGTCCCGTGCGTGCACGTTTCTTACAGACATGCCCCTCGCGAGGAAGGTGTCGCTCAAGAGGTTCCTCGAGAAGAGGAAGAACCGGCTCACCGCGGCAGATGCATACCCGGCGACGTCGGTGGCGGCGGCGGCAAGTGAGTCGTCGACCAAGCAGCTTCCTGCAGTGAAAGACGAGGGCGCGCCGTGGCTCGGGGTGAGCTCCGCGCTCAGCCTCAGCTGAAGAATGAGCCTGATCGAGGACAGCAAGACATCTAGTAGAGATCACAAGGGAAACTACATATTACTCCAGTAATTGCTACTGCGTACTATACTAGTATTTTCTGGCCGTAAAAATGTGTACGTGTTTCACCCTTGGCATTTACATTGCTTCAGGGGAATTAGCTAGATAGCTAATTAGTGGATTATATGATTGGTTAATTAGTTGTCTTTTTGAGAATTCTTTGGTGGGAGAAGAATTCTTTTCTTCCTTGCTGATATATTCATCTGCAAGGATATGAACTAATTAATTAAATCTAGTCGATGGATTGATACATTTATAGTGTGTAAATTCAAATAAGCTGATGGACAGATTATATGGTATTTTTTTCGTGCATTGTTTCAGTCTCGTGTCATATAATTCCTCATATGGACAAAAGTATTAAATTTTTGGATCTTTTTTCTTTTTTGTTCATCAGTGAAACTGAAATATATAGCTAGTATTCCATGTATGTTCCTGAGACGTGCGGTATATCCATATTTAATGCAAAAAAATGCCCAAACAATTTGTCTGTCCTCTGACACGCCCTTAAAAGAAATCTCGGTGTGAACAACCAACCAAACTCTGAACAATTGTTCAGACAAACAAAGAAACAACTATGATGAACCATAGCAATAATGGCCGTCATATTGTTAAAAGGCAAGTTCAGACGTGTTAAACTATCAGCCTCATGGTGATCTGGTTCACACACACGCGCGCCAAAAGCTAAACTTTCATGTGCTGCGGTGTCCGCGGTGGTAGGAACAACAAGCAACCGGAGAGAGGGAGTAGGAAGCCTCGCGCAGGAACACGGAGGAAAGAAGAAACGTGCGTGCATGGGTATGGGTGTGTGGTGCAGTCGTTACACGTCGTCGTCATCGAGACTTTGGGACGACGACGCCTATGCTTACCGTTTCAAAGCTCGCTCTCGCTCCGACAAAACTTGGAGACACGGCGCATTAGGTGGCGTGGTGGTCTACTAAACACATCGGTCGGCTTCGTGTCACGTTTCGCGTATACGTGGTCAAAACTCACAGGTGGAACTGGAACTCTGGAAGGAAAGTTAGTGACTTGTAGAAGAGAGAAGACGGGGAGCAAGTTCTGTTGGCCTTCTCGCTGTAGCCGCCTGCATAGTCTGATGAAACGAAGCTGAATATTCCACTTGTCAGTTCCATGCTGAAGAAGGAAGAAATTTGCTTTGACTCCCATAGGTGCCATTCATTTCAAAAGCAAAAGGAAGCCCCAAATTGTAGCTCAAATTAACATTAGGTTGCGATCAGTATCAGGAGTCTTGTTTGGTCAGGCTCTGCGCTCTATGGCTAGCACCTTTGCTGAAGGCCCCAGGTACTCAACCAAACATTTTAGGTGCAGCGCTTCCTTTTCTATTCTGCCAGTAGGTTTTCTCACTTTTCTTTTCCAGCATTTTAGTTCGACCATCTCATTCAGAGAGTTGACCCATAGATCAAACACGCTATTAGCTGCCTAGCTCATCAATCAGTGACCCCATGTGTCTGTCGCTATCACAGGTCTCATTGGTTGAACACGAGCTCGTAATTTATTCAGTGTGCATTGCGTCTGGAATTCCACGTGTCGTCAGTATCAGAGCAACTCTGTGGCTTACTTGTTGCTCGTTCTTTCCTTGATTATACTTGTGTGCACATGTACGTATACATCCTAGACACGGTACGTATGTGCATATTGTCTTTGCAGTCTACTAAATTGACCTAACACGCATGGAAATGGTATACATTGATTAGTCAGCTGAAAAACCAGGATCACCTGGTCACATCCCCATTTTTTTTGTCAATTACACAGTGTGAAGTAAAAACCCAATGGTGTGACCTCTTTTCTTCAACATTAAAATTCTCTCTGAAAATGTAGGAATATATTTTATGTTTATTGTATTCCTCAAAAAAAAAACTGATACATACGGATTTTCTTTCAAAAAAATGGCAAAAGCTTTGCTATAATTTTCATTAGACAGAGAAAATAAAAATACAAAATGTCCGGTCCTAATTGTTGTGGAAACCACCACTCATCCTGACCAACCATTGAATACTGTGCAAACGCCTAACGACTTCGCCCCACTACCGACTAAAATGATAGTCCTGATATGCCGGAGTCCCCATCAAAAAAAAAAAAAAGATATGCCGGAGTCCAGGACCTCTGATTCCTGATCTCATTGTTATATTTATGTACAACAAGATCTCACGTTATCGAAAAAAAAAGAAGCGATTAATAAACCACGAGGAAAGAAAACAGAACATCTGACTGGGTCGTGTTTGGGCTCCTTTGTGACGAGAAAAACACAAAGTTGACTCCCGTTCCCGTTTACTTTCACCAATTTTCTTATCAATTAAACTATTATCTGAGTCTCACAGTATCAGTATATATGCTGGCATGTATAGCAGACGGCTGCGCCTGCGACCGAATCAATTTTTTTATATAATAAAAAGGGGGATTAACAAAGACATTAAGGTTTCAACGAAATTAAATTACGAACCAAATGAGTCCATCAGCGCCACGTCAAGTAGCAGCTGCTGCTGCAAGAAAAGCGACATTGTTTGCTTAACAAGTCTTGTCGTGCCTCTGATTCTTAAAATGTTTTTGTTTCTCCGTTTAACAAGTCTCCTGATTTTCCTTAAAAAAAAACAAGTCTCCCGATTATGCGATTGCACTTGCCAGCACGATGCAGCATATCTTTTAACTCTTTATCCCAGCACGTTGCTGCGCACATGTGACGGAATTAATTTCTGGCGCATGCATGTTGCCGGGCCCGCGCGGCATCTTCCTTCCCTGTTCCCTCTGCCGCCGAGCTAATCCTCCAGGGGAGGGGACCCTGGCCACGGGAGCGCGACGGGTGGGCAGGTGGGCGGTGCGGCACGGCACGTCGCCGTCCTGCTCCCCGTCGCCACGAAACGAAACGAAACGTGTTTGCGCACATGACGCATCTCCACCACCGGCACCACCGCACACCACAGGTCACAGGAGTTTCGTCTCGTTTCAAAGATAGCAGCAGGCAGCAGTAAAGGCTTGCACGGGGGCGGACTATTTCCGACAAATCTGATCGGATCATTGCTCAATTAGCCGGATATGATGCGCGTAGATCCTAGACTAATCAATCTCCCCCCTCGTGGTTCATACGCGGCGGACCAGAAAATCATCAAAATCGGGCAGCGGACGAGAGGGAATAAAGGCCGGTGCGGTATGGGCGTGACGACCACGAGATCTTTCTCGTGAAGCATGAGCAGGCCACAGGGGAAAGGCGTGCACGCAGTTGCCACGGCTCGCCCAACAAAGATGTGGTGGAGCTCGTACGGCTCCCTTTCGGTTTCGATGTGATCCTGCTGCGTCGGAAGGAAGCGCCACGTACGTAACGGGATGCATGTGGCTTATTGAGTGTTTGTGTTGTGCTTTTTTAATTGAGGAAAGGAAACAGTGTTCTGCTGATGGGTAGTACAGTTTTTTTTTTTTTTTCAGAAATAGCGGCACAAGCGAGGAGTTGGGGCAATCGAGAGTGCTGGGGGTTAAGTTGGGCTAGGCTGCCGTGTCCAGCTCTCGTGGATAACAGGCCGAGATTGGGCTGGGCTGAGATGCGTAGCGACAGCAATTTTCCTCTCTCGCGAATTGGTTTGCAGTGCCACGGTGGGATAGTTCGGATTTAAAGAAAACAGGAAATTGCACGAGAGGTAACTGAATTATCAGGTACTTTTTAACTATTAAAATAACTATCTAGGTACCTAAATTTTCACCGTGACGCACTACTAGTCGACAGGCAGCCATGTCAACTTAAAATTTTACCTAAACACCCCTGGCTCAGTTTATTCCACTCCATGGGGGAGGCCATGGCGTCCGTGATGCGCAAGGGGGTGCCACTCGCGGCGGCGGAGCGCCGCCCGCGCGCGTACCCGCGACCGCGCCCCTGCTCCGCCTCGCCATGGCCGTCCCTGCTCGCCGGAGAAGCTCGCCATGGCCGTCCCTCGCCGCTCCAGCCGGAGGAGAGGAGGGGACGCGCTGGAGGAAGGGGTGCCAGTGGAAGCCGTGCGCCGAGAGGAAGCGGGCCAGTCGCGTGCATGGCGGCCGTGGCGCGAGCGCGTGCGGCGACGCGAGGGGCGGCCATGGCAGAGACGCACAGCGAGGAGAGGCGGTGCCCACGGAAACATCCGCAGCTGCCGGAACGCCAGCACATCCGTAGCCGCCGGAACGCCACCACATCTGCAGCGGCAAGAACGCAAACCACAGTAGCCATGGACGCTGCCGTTCAAAGCTTGCGCCGCCTCTACTCTCCATCTAAATTCGTGATGCACGCACTAACTTCCTCAAATTCCTTGCAACCGTAGAAGCCTCTGGGTTATAGCTAGCCACCAAATGCGATCCCATCAAGCATGGTAGAGAAGTGTGGCTGTACAGGCGAATTTTCCGACCGCCGTCCACCATGGCGGTCAATGTGGAGGTGTGGGCTTCCTGTCCCATCTACCAGATGGCTGTGTGCGCGAGGCCTGGACGATGCTCGACGGCCATGTCTTGCGCAACGAGGTGGCCGGAGGCGGCGGGTAGGTGCACGGCACGGTGGCGCTCTGGAGCGCGCTCATGAGGATTCCGACTTGCTGTCGTTGGCTGCGGCGCTGGTGAGGTGCGCGGTGGCGGCGACGCCGGTGCTGTAGCAGCGCGCGAAGGTGGCCTGCGAGGCGAGGTCGGGCTCGCAGGAGGCGTTGAGGGCCTGGACGGAGTCGTTCCTGACGGTGGCTCCTCCACGCCGGCACCGCGATGCCCAGAACTTCCGCCTCCATTGGCCTGCCTCGGAGCAGGGACGGCCATGGCGAGGCGGAGCAGGGGATTGGTCGCGGGCACGCGCGCGGGCCCGAAGCTCCGCCGCCGCGAGTGGCACCCCGTGCGCATCACGGACGCCATGGCCTCCCCATGGACTGGATAGTCAGGAATAGACTCAGCGAGGGGGGTTTATGTAAAATTTTGAACTGACGTAGCTGTCTGTGGACCGGTAGTGCTCTACGGTGAAAGTTCAGGTACCTGGATAATTATTTTGATAGTTCAGATACCTACACGAGAAGTGTCCGATAGTTCAAGTACCGCTTATGTAATTTACTAAAAAAATAGTAGGACAGTTCAGTGGGACACTATTCACAAGAGTTCAAATTCTTATGCTCACACCTTTTTTTAAGATTTTCTTAAGGATTTACCGATATTATGAATGAAGTGGCAAGCGATGTTTCCGTCAACGACGAGACGTCAGTGGTGACTTCGGGAATCTCTAGATCTACCAAGTGCTCAGTTATTTAAAGATACTCATGGGGTAGAGTTTACGTACGTATGTTCATAGAGTGAATGTGCGTGCGTATTGTAGGCGTCTGAGTTGTACCGTGTAATTTAATAAAAGCAATTTTCCTCTTTCTCCCTAAAATCATTATGCCTCTAATTGTGTGCATTATTTTGCTCGTGAATTGCAACCGGTGGTTGTTCCCATTTTAAATTTTACTACACTTAAGCTATTGCAACTCAA
>CM041629.1:7700794-7711861 GCA_023333625.1 Bothriochloa decipiens
GTTGTTCCCATTTTAAATTTTACTACACTTAAGCTATTGCAACTCAACAGATGATGTTTGAAGTCGGAAATATACTTTTCATTATGTAAAGAAAGTATTACAAATTTCTTTATTATGATTTAAACGTATGAACGGTTCCTAAACTTGTCAAAGGTGCCACTTCATTAATATGCTTCTAAGTCATTAAACTTGCTAAATGGTGTACCATAATTCTATACCAGCTACAAATATATGCAACGTATATGACTTTGTACATACCCTGATGCAATATAAATATGTAACATCATCTGTTTAATGAACTAATTAGTAATTGTTTGTTTAAATTCAGATATGCTCGGACGTCCCCCACTTATACACATGTATTGGCACGATACCCTCCAACAACGGTTATATTCAAACCCCTGTAATTAGTGGTATTCTAAACTATCCTTTGTCTCAAAATTGAGATGTCATGTTGTCCACCATATATATTATTTGAGATGAGTAACTCTTAGAGAAGACAAATATTTAAGTTTTTTTTGTCGGGACGAACTCCATATGAGGATTTAGGGAATTCATAATCTGTTGGGATTACTAGTAAGGGCCAAAAAATCAACTAATGTTAGCTAGCTAATTCTTTTAGAAGTTAGCTAACTAATTGGCTAACAACTAGTTAAAGATTTGCCTCAAAAGTCCTATTAGCCCTCTCATTTGGATGTACTAGGTGCTAAGTGCTGGAGATTAATCGTATGTTAGAAAACCCTATTGTGGTTTTAAGAGCCCAATCACATGTCTTATGGGCTTCAAAGACAAGGTCAATCACATGTCTTATGGGCTTCAAAGACAAGGTCAACGACATATTTATAGCTTATGGAAGCTATATCGTAAAAAATGAACCTCGCAAAGATTTTTGTTTTGAAAGCTTCCCTTCCCATCTTTCCTATAAAAGGTGGTCAAAGGGGCTTGGCACTTGATTCATTTGCCACTATCTTTCCTTGTACTCTCCTCTCTCTCATGTTATCCATGAACACTAGGGCCAATTTTGACTTAGTTGTAGGCTTGTAGCTAGCTAATAGTTAGTAATTATTATATACAAATGACCCTTAAGTTTAAGATAACTCTTATGTACTAGGTTCTCATGCACTTACTAGATTCTTTTTCCTTTGTCTATTTTCTAGTAGCACACAAAAATACATGTAAATACAAGTTTTGAACAAAATTTGATGGGGAAGACCACAAGGTACGCTGATGTCGAATCATAGTCCTGATATGGAGGATATGGACAACTATGTTATAATAAAGGAATGAGAAGAAAGAGATGCTCCCTGGATCTTAATTATGAGCCACTCGAGGAACATGGAGATATCAGGGATGACGAGAAGCTTGAAGAAACTAATTAAGGCCTGCGAGCCTGGTCCCACTTCCTACTCTAAGACTAATGGCCTGCGGTTGGGTAGGGCAGAGAGGCATCCTAATCCTCACACATGGGCAAGTCGGCGAGTGTAGAAGATGAGCAGGACACTAGCGAGAGAACTAATAGTTAAACTCCTCGTTGTAGCTAACAGTCTCCTCCCTCGATGCCACCACCAAACTCGCATGAACTTATGCATGTGACTGGTGCAATCGGTGACTCCTCCTTGAAGTCATCTTATGCTCGGTTGCAGGAGGTAGGGAGATGAAATTAGTGCTATCTAAAATCTTTGAAGATTGTCATTACAATGTTGAGTAAAATGAACTCATTCGTCAGGAACTACACGAGATGAAGATGCACATGAACATGCTTTGAGAGTCGTCTTCTATCCCTTGATAGTTTAGGGATTCGTTTGAGCTGATTTTGATGGATAATAGAGCACGATGGAGCGTAGGAGCGCATCGCCTTCCACCACTATGGAGGGCGCATGGTGCTAGAGCGGGCGCAGAGGAAACTAGCAACAAATAAAGAGTTCCTCTTCCGTGGTTGTCATCTATCTTGGCTATGGACTTCCAACCGGAAATCGGTTTGATGAGAACATCCATGTTGCTTTTTGCTACATGAGCAAGGTGATTGATATTTGATCTGGACTCTCTTGAGACGAGACTTACTACTCCTCACTTCGTGTCACAGTTGAGGTTGTCTTGTTGCAGATGGGGGTGAATAGCCACGAGGCTCACGACTGTGATGACGATATTTTCTAGCTGAGCACTCCGTATTTGGGAGCGACATCTAGGGTTCGACGTAGTGGGCTAGTACATTTCCTTCTTCACTAGAACTAGAATGGCGCAACATAGTGCTAGTGCTAGTGCCTAATGCTTGAGCTCTGGGAATGTGACTTGCCTTCTGTTGGTATATTCTAGAAGGTTTGGTTATTTTTGCTTCTTGTGGATGGTGGTTTGGGTTCTGAATCAGAGTGCCATGGATGTAATGGGGTAGTTTCTTTGGCTTGCACTTTGTCCTTCCTCTGAATCTATTTTGATGAATAGGAATGTGGCGTTGTCCTCACGTGTTGATGAATAGGAATGTGGCATTGTCCTCGCGTGAAAAAATTTCGTTGATGCTGGGAGTATTGTAACATCCCAGATGTTAATAAGTAATTAAAATTATAATTAAGTGCATTATTAAGCATAATCGTTGAGTATCATGGCATAAATACATTCATGTTTTAATTATGTCTTTTATGTGATGCCTAGTTTTATACAGGAAATGATGATGCTTTCTGTTTACTTAAAGTTTCCTTATCATTTTATGTGACTTTTTAAATGTTTAAAACAACCTAAAATTTATCTTGTTACCTTGTGTTTTGCTTAACATTTATGTTAGGTCAACCATGATATGTCTCAACTAAAACAAGTTTATATTTATAGGTTGGTTGTGCTTTTGAAATGATGAGTTGGTTGATAATTCAAAAACTACTTTCAAAACCCTATTTTACCCCTCTTTCTATATTTCAAAATCTATAAAGAATTTTTAGATACTCTTAAAATATGGTTTATAGATCTTGACAAGAGATACAATAATGGTAATCAAAGTTTTTCAAGTTTCCAAAAGTAATTTTAAATGAATTTAAAAATATAGTTTTTCAGCATTTGTCCCCTTTTGATTTTAAATTCATATTTCAAAATTTATGCATAATTTGGGAAAACTTTGTATATGAAGAAGGTTTGGTTTGAAAAGTTGAGAATTCTATACATTGGTCAATTTTTAAGTTGTTTAGCAAAATCAAAAGATTTTTAAAATGTTTGTTCTAGGGGTTTATTCTCTTTTTGCTCTTTCTTCAAAATATGATTTAAAAATATAATTTTTGGGCCGAATTTGAAGTTCTTCATTTTGACAAAAGTGTAGAGCTTGAAATTCTAAACATTCCATATATTGGGAGTTTTTCAAGTTTTATTCAAAATTTGGGAGTAATTTGTAAATATCAGTAAGTGGTATTTCTGTAAATAGTTCAAATCGCGAAGTGCCGTGAGCTGCTTCGCCGCCGACGGCCTTCCGAAGCCTTCCAGACGCACCCGCGGCCGCCAGCTCGTGCCCTGCACTGGAGACTTCCCCCGCACACGTGTCGGCCACCTAGGCCTCGCCTCCGCGCTATAAATAGGGAAGGCCGGCCGCCGTTCTTCTTCTTCCTTTGCTCGCCGTCGTCGTCGCCCTCCATCCGTCGGCGAATTTCGCCGTCGTCCTTCCACCTCTGCCCGTCCCGTCTTGCCTCCACGTCCGCCTCGTCCTTCCGGTTCTTTAGAGCCTAGAAGTGCAAGCTTCGGTAGCTAGTAGCGCCTGCACGCTGTCGTCTTCTCCAAGTCCGTCCGGAGCACCGCCGTGATCGCGCCGTCGTCGCCTGCCTTCTACGGAGAGCTTCGGGTTGTTCTTCCTCGTGCTTTAGCTTTTCCTTGTCGAGATCCATCACTTGTTCATGCTCGCCTGTGCTGAATGTCGCTGGAAGCCGCTGCCGTCGTGCCACTCCGTCGTCGAGCGGTGAGCTCGCGTGGCCATGCTGCCACGGTCCGTCTCGGGCCAAGCCGAGGCAACCCTCGTGTGCGTGGCCATATCTCAGTGCTTCCACGCCGCTCAGATGCCGCCAACGAGGACCCTATCGCCGTAACCGTCGTGCCAGTCATCTCCTCTGTTTTCAATTTGCGTCAGGGGCCTCGTGCTTGAATTCGACACAAGACAGGGGCCTAACTGCACTAGGCATGACTCAGGTGAATAGTTCCCCGAGGACCTGTTTGTGAATACTTTTCTAAATCTTTAGAAATTCATATCTGGAGTTTGGAAACTCCATTTTTTGTGAACCAAATTTTGTTCTCCTTGTGATGTCTAGTTTTATTAAAAATATGAAACATACCATGTTTTATAGAAAAATAATTAGTTATGTTTTATGCCTTTATTTTATGATAGAAAGGAAGGAAATTCATATCTCATGCTATGTAACTTATTTTGACTTAAAATTTTTATGACATGTTTCTTATGCCATGTGTGTGCTGTAGTAAAAATATTGTGGTCATTAGATGTAGTATGCTTAATCTTTTGATTTATCTTGTTTGTTGCTTATTAAATAGTTTATAATTATAATAAAAATGTATAAATGGAAAATATGGTTCCTTTACCTCTGTATGATGTTGCTATGTCATTTTAACACCTAATATGGCTGTGTGATTTCAGAATATGTAAAGTTTTATATTTATCTTATACCTACATGCTTGTTTATGTTTTAAGATTTATCTTTTCATAATTTATTAAAGTATTAAACCTGAGCATGTGAAATGGATGTAGTAGTCATATCTTATCATGCATCATGCCAAGAGCTCGTCATACTAAAACATGCATCATTAATTACGTATAGTTTTCCGAAAGTGAGTTGAATCGTGTTGATCAAGTTTGAAGAAGGTGTCATCTACCAATAATGTTGGAAGTCATCCATCAATGGTGTCAGTGTCGTCCATCCCTGGTATTGATGCCAAGTTTAACACCTGTGATCCCGACGAGAACTAACCACCGCTGCAACAAAGGCAAGTCCCGGATGTATTTAAACCCTATCCTTGTTTTATAGAAGTTTTTATCATTTCAGTTATGAAATGTTGCATTAAGTAATAGGAGTAGAGTGAAAACCTACCAATTGCATTACCTGTCTTATTTCTATATTTCTTGTTACCTATTATTTGAAAAATGCGTAGTAATGCTTAGCCCTGCTTAGTTAGTTAGGTTTTCAAAAGTAAAAGTATGAAAAAGATGAGGTTGGCTTCACCTGTTGGAATTATGATGATAGTTAATAAATCGAGTCCGGACGGGTAACTTGCATTGGGAAAGTAGTCCCTTTGCAGTGTTCCCGTCTATTGATGCCCTAGGTCCCGTCCGTTGGTGAACTAGTGATATCGAGACTAGAAAATCCACATACAATGGTGTGGTATACCGTGGGTTCACGTTCCACGTATATCGATACACTGTGGGTCAGAGGTCCCATGTGTATCGTGTGATCGATATATTCTTGGGTTGGAGCCCGTGTATATCGTGTGATCTGGTATGCATTTAAGGTTGGAGCTCATGTATATCGAGATCTAGGTCCCAGCTGGGTAAAAATCGGTTTAAACGTTGCTTCTCGGAGAAGAAGACTCGATCGGTGTTCATCATCATAGTAACAACTTGAATGATGATAAGGTATCAAAATAAAGTTGGTTGGTAATCTTAAGCTAGGGCAAAACAACTTTACTTTCTGTTATATCTAATGATGAGTTAAAATTTGATCCACAAGAGCTTTTCTGTAAAAAGTCCTTGCTTGTTGTGAGTCTTACCTTGTCCCTCTGGACTGCATTTCTAAGTCTTCACCCCTCTTTTTTGTTGGGTCAGTCTTGTTGAGTACTTTTGTACTCAGGATTTGTTGAACCCCTGTTGCAGGTGCTGACTGGTGTTGCTAATCAGTTCATGTCGGTGGGCTCGATGTGATCTGGTTGTCCTCTCCCGACTTAGGTGCTCTACTTAAGTTGTCTTCTGTAGTTCTACTCTGCTTCCGTAATTAAAGTTAAGTTTGTAAAAATTTAACTTATTCATATATTTTATAAATTTAATTTTATTATTCTTCCGCACTCTGATATATATTTTATAATAAATATTGTAATGTTGCAGCTACTCCTTTGTTGATCCTGGTATGAGTCAAATGTGGTTTAATCGGGGTCCTTCGAAGGCACCCGACAGGGCTTTCTAAGTTATCTGGAACATATACATGGCTATCAGAGGTCTTCGGGACAACGATAGATGCGTGTGGGCCATATAATTTAAGAGGTTCTTCCACAAGTATAGACTGATGGCTTTTATGTTTTTGATTACTTGATTGCGTTTATGATATTACTTGGTGAATTTTGTGAAATTTATAATCCATAGTCAATCAAAGAAACTTGTCCAATGATTTTATTCGGTATGCAGGTTGGGTTGTGCGCCATTTGTGTCTAACCTTTTCCTGTGAGCAATTATTTTACAATCTATTGGTGCATGCAAACTTATTCATGTTCTGGTCTATGAGCACCAATTAGTTGTTTCCGATCCAGATGATGTGTGTTGTGTGTGGTAGCTTTGCCAATTAGCTAGCCCTACTATCTTTGGGGTCTATCATCCATGCGTAGATTATTAGCCTCTCTCTAGTGAGGAGTAATGCACATTACAAACTCGATATGTAGTAATCTTCGATACATAGTACCATTGCGCCTGATTCTGGTACTTCCATCTTGCTTGACTGTTTGAATTCCTTTTATTATCATACAACTTGCTTTTGCAAAGTGTGCAACTGTGCATGATTTAGCTGATCCAGTTACAATGACTGCCCAGCCAATTGATGTCAGAACAAATGTGATGTTCATTGTGCAATGTACAACAATCCTTATCATTGAAGAAAGGTCCAAGAGCATCTCAGATAGTTCTAAACAATAATTGGTAAATCGAGTAATTTTTTTTCTAATGATAAAATTTCCTAGCTTTAAGTAATAATAAGAAGAAGATAGCAAACAACCATTCATGGACTGTCATATAAGTTTAGGGAACTACGGTGGTTGCTTTAAAATTTCAGAGACCGGGATGACATTATCGACTTTAAGTACCTACGGTGACCACCTTGAAAGTTTATAACCTGGACAACATTGTCTCATTGTCTGCCAAGTTTAGAGGCCTATGGATATCAGTACCGGTGGCCAAATTGAGTGAGTGATAAATTTTGCTATAATAGGTACTCAACAGAAATGTGAGAACACCTAAATAAGAGGAGGAATTTTTTTTTGTGAACAAGAGGACGAAAGGTTTTTTTTTTTTTTTCTGTGAACAAGAGGAGGAAGTATTTGATCAAATTTAAAAAATACTTCTTGTAAAATGAGGTGTGTAAGTTTTTTTACAGAGTAGAACAGAGGAAGTACTCCGTACGGGAGTATGTTTTTCTTCTATTTCTTGAACGAGTAAAGAGGAGCTCATGCATCCCACCGGGGATTCCTGCTTAGTGCTTAAAGAAGTCGCAACCACGTTTTTTTTAGCGCGTGAAGCATACGTACTTCCTAAAAAAAATACAACTGGCCGCAGCTAGCCGATGGTCGACAAGACGAAAAGGCCCGCACCGCACCTCTACCCCGCCGAATGAACGAGATGAAGGCGATGTTGGAGAAGTCTGAGGATGTCGCCTCAACATGACCGACATGGACTCGGGGAGGCATCGGTAGCTCGGAGTCGGGGCGCGATCCGGCTCCGAAAATGATTACTGAACGAACATGGTGTTCACCCTATAACATTCCCCTCCTCGTTGGATTCCTTCCTCCGTTACGTTGCACCACGTCGCCTTCTTTTCTCCAACATCCAATCCAAAGATGGACTGGGCGCCGTCCGCGTACGAACAGTGGCTTGCGCGCCGCGAGGAGCACATCAGGCTCTGCGGCGCGGGCGGCGAGGACCGCCTCAGCGCGCTGCCCGACGATGTACTCCGCCGCATCCTTGGGTGCCTCGACACCCGCACGGCGCTCGCCACCGCCGCGCTCTCCAAGCAATGGGCGCGCCTCCCACGCGACCTCCCCGTGCTCCAGTTCAAGGTCTGCGACGTCCTCCCAGAGCGCTACCATCGGTGTCTCCGAATCCACCTCGACGAGGCGCACCGCGAGCAGTCCGACTACCTCCTCAGGACGCTCTTCCGAATCCAACCCGACGAGGCGCACCGCAGGCAGTCCGAGGCCCTCATCAGGACGCTCGGTCGGTACGAGCGCCAGAGCATGCGCTCGTTGGCTAAATCCGTGACAAGCTTCTTGGATGCGGACAATGGCGAGGCTCGCCGGAGAATCAATGCCATGGCTCTGGAGCTGTTCCCCTGCCACAACTCAGCGCCCTTCAACCGTCTCATCGCTACAGCTGTTGCTAACTGGGGAGTGCAAGACCTCGAGGTCGTCGTGCTGAACCCGACTGATCAAAGCCATGACGTCCGGTACACCTTCCCGCACCATGTCTTCGAGGACTCAAAATCGCCTCTTGTACTCAAGAAGCTGAAACTAAGGAACTGCGCACCGCTTGCCGCTCGCAACGACGGCACCGGTCTGCTGCGGAAGCCAAGGGCGTTCAGCTAGCTCATCGTGCTCGTCTTGCAAGGCACGCCTAAGTCGATGCGCATTTATCGGCATATCATTCAGGCGTGCCCGATGTTGGAGGTGCTGCACCTTAAGTCCTGTCTCTTCCGAGCAAGGATCACCATAGACGCACCTGGCTCACGGTTGAAGGAGCTCGTCATCCACGCATGCACGTTCAAAGTGGTCAACCTGGGCGCTCTTCCTAGTCTAGAGAGGCTGGCTTGGTTGGGTGCTCCTGTGGTAATGACCTTTGGCTCTCTGCCACGCCTCAGCCACCTCAACCTGAGCTTCTACGACGAGCCGAACGCACGACCAGATCCGCGGTATGCTCCTTTCTTCGTCGGCCCGCCAGACGAGTACTCTCATCTCACATTCTCAGGCGGTTTCCCGGATTTGGAGAACCTTGTCGTTCGCTACACAGGGCCGGAGAAATGGTTTGCGAAGCCTGACCTTCACATGCCATTGCGCAATGTGAGGCGTCTGCTGGTCGCCGGCGTGCCTTGTTCTTTTGGGACATCTCGTGGACGTGCTGCATCCTGGAGGCCACGCCTTATCTTGAGACACTACATGTCCATATTAACGAACACAATAGTCGGGAACCCGAGAACGGTGCCACGTATGCTGAGCCGCCGTCAAGCTTCAAACACCAAGTGTTGAGGGAGGTGGTGATCATCGGTTTTCATGGGACGGGAATGCAGGTTGAATTTGTGAAGTTCCTTACTATGACTGCATGCAAAGCACTAGAGAAGGTTACACTAGTGAAGCATGGACATATCCAGGACAAGGGGCTTTGGGACTGGGAAGTGACGGCCTCGCCTGAAGAGTGCCAATGGAGTGATGAGCAGAGGAGTGTCTTAATGAGGGAGATAAATGGTGGGAATAATCCTTCCTCGACGACGCAGATAATTCTGGGATGAACTTTTTAGAGATGTTATTACTAGTACCATCTTAGGTATATATAGGCCGACATTAATCTTAGTGTTGTTGTATCAGTTTAATATAACTGCTTAAGATTAATAAAACTTCCCTTTGCATTGTTTCTTCATCTAATCCGAACTACTCTCCTTATCATTTTTCCTTTATTATATGTTTAGATTAATATAAAACTTTTATTATATATCTAAATATACGATATGTCTATGTATATTGCAAAAAAAATGTACATAGAAAAGCCAAGGTGACTTGTAATTTAATCATATATCTAATTGCTATCATGTCATACTATTACTATTTACTCTAAGTACTAGCACATTATGTTGTTGCATTCAATAAATATTGTAATTTAATCTCATCATGATGATTTTGCCAAATTTATAACCATTTTGGTTCAAAGTTTAAAGCTAATAATAAAATACACCAACTCTCACAACTTAGGGCCTGGTTGATTCTTGATGATGGGAACATTCATCTCAATGAAACATGTTAGTGCAATTTTGTTATTGAATTAAAAAACCAAACCACGACTTTCAACATAGGCTACAACAACTCAGACAAGCTGTTGTCAAGCTCCCAGTGGTGGAGGACGGAGGACGGATGGGGTGGCACAACTATATCAATAGAGTTTGAAGGTTCAGTTTGAAGGATCTGGGAGCCTTGGGCACGGATCCGTGCTTCCCCGGTCCTGGCGCGTGGGGGCCTGCGGCCATAGGGGCGGAACGCGTGCCGGTGCACAGCTCCGGCCCCTAGTGCTGCGGCGGCCAGGGATTCGCCCCTCCCGGGGCTGGATCTGGTAGCTGGTGGCCGGCGCGCGCTGTGGCCGGGCGGCGGTGACCGGTGGCAGCGGCAGCTCGGGGGTCCTGGACAGGGCGTTGTGCCTTCGTCTGCTGGCCGGCTGCGGCGGTGACGGGCCGGATCTGGGTCCTCGGGGCCCGGATCTGGCATCCACGGCCCCGGTTCGGCGGGGTCACCCTCCTCCTTCGGCGGTGCCCTGCTTCTCCGGTGGGTTGGCGGCTATGCCGCCCGGCTTCATCGCGCCCCCTCCCCCTTCTGGTGTCCTTCTGCGCCGCCGGCGGTGGGGGACGGCCCGGGCGCTGGTTCCCCCCCTCCCCCCAGGTGGAGCTTGGCATTGATGGTGCTTCGGTGTTGCCGTCGTGGCAGGACCGATGGTGGTGTGTGGCCACGAGCTCTGCCATGGTGGCAGGGCTGGTGGTGCACGCCACACCTTGCACCATTCTAGTGTTGCCGTGGTGGCAAGACCGGTGGTAGTGTGTGGCCTACGAGCTCTGCCATGGTGGCAGGGCTGTGCCGCTCTTCGCACCGTTCCGTGCTCTAGGGTTGGGAGGTTGGTGACCTGCGTGGATTTTCGAGGTGAAAACCTAGCCCGGTTCGGGCAAGCAGTGGCGACGCTATGGCGTCGCAGTCCTTTCTTGAAGGCGTTGTCTTTGAAGTCCATGCCATGTTGAAGAATCGCCTGGTGCCCGCTTGGTCCCTTTGGTTGTCGCGCTGTGCCTAATTGTGCTTCATGTTCCTCCTCACCTAGGTATGCCAGCTAGTGTCTGTTGTAGCTGCAGTAGTGGTCTTCCCGGTGGATGCTTTGCC
>CM041629.1:7712261-7723539 GCA_023333625.1 Bothriochloa decipiens
GTGTCTGTTGTAGCTGCAGTAGTGGTCTTCCCGGTGGATGCTTTGCCACCGAGGTGTTTTCGGCGGATACTTTGCTGCCGAGGTGCTCTCTTGAGGTATGTCCTCCTCGTCCGTGGTCCGGAGGGCTTTAGCCCTTGTGACTCAGAGGAGCGGGTTATTCCGGTGGATGCTTTGCCACCGATGTGTGTTCAGTGGATGCTTTGTCACCAAGGACGCGTCTTCGGCAGGTTGGCCGTTGAAGTCGCCGAGGTGGGGACAGATGCTTGGGCGTCTGGTGTTCGGGCGGATGCTTTGCCGCCGTATCTCGTTGTTTCGTCTACGACTCCTTTCACTACTGGCTACCAAGATGTTGAGATATATTTTTTATTAGGCTTAGTTCTTGGGGTTGTTAGGTGGAGGGTGCCCCCTCTCCATGTTTTTGCTTTGTGTTTATATGTTGGGGCTTTATTGGTAATCCTAGGATTACCCGCGAACCCTTTTGTACTATGTGTAGGTCTATTGACCACTCTATTCTTTTTAATAAAATATAGGCTATATGACTGCTCTCGGAAAAAAAAAAAGTTTCAATTTACCGGTGAAGACATAGGAAAAAAAAAAGCACTAGACAATAGGAATTTAAAAGGAGAAGGAAATGATGCACCGAAATCAAGGAGTGGCTGAGGCCCAACCTAGCCATATTGAGCCCTCCACCACCATCGGCTCCCCTGAGTTGGTCACGTTGCCTTCGATCACATCACCGATTACGAATGCTCAAGCACGACACACGAGAGCTATTGGCGTCACAGGCCTGAGGTCTTCTCCTACTTAGGATTCCTTCCATGTCGTAGGAGTCGAGAGTCAATTTCTGGGCTAGGGTGAAGAGGATCGCCGAGATAGGCCAAGGTAGAACCCCGACTTTGCTTAATCGAACACATGTTTCACCATGGGCTCGGAACGTTTCCACGCTGGGTTGATCCATAGGGGTTGGGCCATGCCCCCGGCCATCCTAGCCCAACTGAAACACACTCTTATCGGAAACTGCCCTATGATCGACCAAGACTGGTTGCGTCCCTGTCGTGCTCCTGGACGCGTGTGACGTTGTCGCCTCCATAGCAGGGAGAGGACAGGGAATACGTAGTGCCCAAACACCATGATTTTATCCATGTTCAATTTATGAAGTACGGATCGGAAGCCAGAGAAACAAGAAATATGTTCTTTACAAATATTCTTTGGTTCGAACTACTCATAGAGATGGTTGTACATGTTCTAATAATTGGGACTTTAGTAGAAATGTGATAGCACCCTAGAAACAAAGAGGAGGAAGTATTTGGTCTAGATTACCCCTTAATGTAAAATGAGATGTGCAGTAGAAAAAAACAAGTATGCTTTTTTGTTTCTATTTTTATATAAAGGAATAAAAGAGGAGCTCATGCCGCCGGTGGGTTTCCTGCTTAAAGAAGTCCCAACCACGTTTTTGTAGCGCGTGAAGCATACTTCCTTCAAAAAAGAAATACAACTGGCCGCAGCTAGCCGATGGTCGACAAGACGAAAAGGCCCGCACCGCACCTCTCGGCTCTCGCCCCGCCGAACGAACGAATTAAAAATACAGACAGAGAGGCAATTAGGCATTCTCTTTTTCCCCACGTCTCCATCCGACAGCGCCGAGCGACCGTCCCACCCCACCCACCTGCTCCCCTCGCCGTCGCCCACAAGAATCACGTGTTCTTCGTGCCCAGCACCACGCCACCACCGCGCCTCACGTCTCCCTCTCCCCTCCTCCACCCGCCGGCGAAAAAACTAATCCTCAACGATGCCTCCCCCACGTCTCCACTCCATCGAGTCAATTGCCTTTGCCCTGGCCCATTCCCCCCTATAAAACACAAGGCTCTCCGCGGCGCCCCCATCCAACCATTCCCACAGCAGCACCAAGAGCAAGAGCAAACACAAGCCAAGGCAACAAGAGGAGGAGAAGCAAGCGCGCAGCAGCCGTCTAGATTCATCGATTGACATGGCCATGGCGGCAGCGGAAGGCAAGAGCCGGAGGTTCGCGCTGGCCTGCGGGGTGCTGAGCCAGTACGTCAAGGCGGAGCAGCAGATGGCGGCGGCCGCGGCCCCTGCCCCTGCCGCGCGCGCCCCGGCCACGACCCTGAGCCTCATGCCCGGCGCGGACGTCGGCGCCGAGCAGGAACCAGCGCCCGCCGCCGCCGCGGCGAGGGGCGAGGAGATGGCAGGGCCCTCCTCCACGGCGGCGCCGCTCACCATCTTCTACGGCGGCAGGGTGGTCGTGTTCGAGGACTTCCCGGCGGAGAAGGCCGCCGAGGTCATGCGCCTCGCAGCCGGCGGCGCCGAGCGCGCGGCCCCGGCCCCGGTCCCCGCCCCGGCTCCGGTTCCGGCCCCGGCGCCGCGCGACGACCTGCCCATCGCCAGGAAGGCGTCACTGCAGCGGTTCCTGGCCAAGCGCAAGGACCGCCTCGTGGAGCGCGCGCCCTACACCCGCCCGTCCCCCGCGGAGGAGGCGGAGAAGGCCAAGACGACCAAGCAGCAGCCGCAGCCGGCGGCCGCCGCCTCCTGGCTCGGGCTCGGCGGTAGCACGGACGCCGAACGCCTCACCATCGCTCTGTGATTTGGGATGTCAAGTGATGTGGGGTCGATTAGCAGCGATTTAATTCTGTGGGTTCATGCCTTACTTGGGCCTGGATTGGGTTGTATGGAAATGGGAGACAGGAGTATTCTTGTTTTTTTTTTTCTTACAAGGGAGTTTCTCGTGCTCTTGTAAGATTTGATGATTCGATAATAGAAAAGAAGATGGAGATTAAACAATCCGTGCCTTTCGCTCTGTATGTATGTTTTTCCTGCACAAATCATGGCTAACTTGATGCTAGCTGTAGCTTCTCCACGCTTAGTTTTGTACAGAGAAAAAATAGACTACCAATACAAGAATAAATGAAAAACAAAAGAGAAAGAAGAAAAAATCCCACCAATCACAGCCTCAAATCGGTACAACACGCAAAGCTAGGAGGAATAGTCTATTGTCTCAAAAAAAAAATTCAAAAGTGGTCCAAACGGGCACCACGGAAACGTGCCTGCAAAACCGCGTACGATACCACTAGGCGCAGTAGGCGTCAACACCTTTTGCTGGAGCGGCACCAGCCACCAGGCAAGGGGCAACTGCAAGTGGGGCACCCACGGAATCCACATGCTTGCCGACCGTGCTAGGCTAGGCGACGGGAACCTTCGCTGACAGGTCCCAACCGCTGCCGCTGCAGCAACTTGCACGCCCCTGCTACTATTCAAACCCAACCCAGCCCGTGCCCGCGCGTCGCTTTCCTCCCTCCGTCTCTCCGTGGGCTCCGCCCGTCGCGACGCGTCCGTCGTGCCTGCCGGCCACCCGCGCGCGCGTTCCCGTGTGCCGTGTGCCAGTATGGCCTAAATATGGGCACGTTCCCGAAAAATAAAATCCTATTTCTGTTTTTTATTTTTTTAATTAATTAACGTCAACATGGACTAAATATGGGCTCACGTAAACGGGTGGAAAGACCCTCTCTCATTTCAAAATACGAAAATTCGTTTGAATTTATCAGCCAAACCAGCCAGCCATTTAACAGTATTTTTCTCTCATAAAAAATCAACAGCAGCCAGAACCAGCCAGCCAGAAACGACCAAGCGAATAGGGCTAAGATCCTGAAAATACGAAAACAAACCGGACAGAAATACTAATAAAGAAAAACAAACAAATAAACAGTACGAGACTGTTTCCTGTCCGTTTTCATCCCTTCTCCCCCGGGCGAGCGCCGGTCGAGCGGCATACCGACCCGCGACGTGCCCAACACGCCCGCGGCTGCGTTCAGGGTGCCTGGTACAGTACAAGCCTCCAGTTTCGAAAGGCCCTTGTACGCGGCCGAGGATCGGATCGGGTTCGTATGCGCACGATTCTGTCACGTTTCCGACAGCAACACGCACGCGGCATGTTGGATTGGTTGGGTGCGCAAATATCTCCCTCTCCGGTGTTTATCCGCCGGGCCATCACTAATGCATCGGCGTCGCCCCTTGATGGGGATCTGTCGTGACCGTCACGCTAATTCGAAGCCAGAGTGAGTACTAGCTCGTGAAAGGGAGATGTTTTTTTATACTACTCCTGCACGATCGCAAGTCAGGATTGGACGGACTTTGGCGGTCCGACAAAGCTATCATCACTCCTCACTTCCTCATCCTTCCTCAGGGTAAAACACACACACACACACATACACAGCAAGTAATGCTCCGTACGTCTGTAAAGGTCAAACGGGCTGACAGTGATGCCTTCGATCTTCAAATGATGGTGTCCAGATCTTCGTCCGGCAAATCAGCACTGCCTGGCCATGGCAACGCGACGGCGTGAGACGCAAGCAGAGTCAAAAGTGGCACGAAGGTTAGTTTATTACTAGGATCATCACTGCGTAGACTTGGCTTAGCCACCTGCTTATGTTTATGTCTGTCGACAAGACAAAGTCGACACGTACAGGAGTGCGACGCCGCCGCGTTACTCTAGTCCAAAGGATCCACGGCGAGATCACCGCAAAGTCAAAAGGCGTTTGAATACTGACCATGAACAGAAGGCAGTGGAGCAAGTAAATCCGGGCAAGCGAGGCGAGCGACCTGGTTGCGTCCTGGGTCCAGTTTATTTCCAACGTTTAGTTACCCAGAAATTATCTTAAAATTTACTACGTAGAATTCTTATCACCCATCACATTAAAATACCGGCACATACATGGAGTACTAAATGTAGATAAAATCAAAAACTAATTACACAGTTTTATTGTACTTTACGAAACGAATATTTTAAATCTAGTTACTCAAAGTTTGAATAATTTTTATCAAATACAAACGAAATGCTACAGTACGCTGAGGTGACACGAGGTGATATTTTTTTTTAAAATTCACGGGAACTAAACACAGCCCAAGAATTTCAGCAGAATTTAAGAATCACGCGCGGTGCCGTGCCGTTGTCCCCGTTCCCGTTGCACGAATTGGAGACGACTGGGGCGGGGGAGAGGCAAAAGCAAAACGAAGACCACCGGCGGCCTGGTTCTCGTGGCCGCCGCCACGCGGGATGGCGTGTCGCGTTCGCGGCCAACGTGCGTGTCGTGAGCCCCCTGCACGGTGTCTTGAGAGATCGCCTCGGAGACAAGACAGACGGATTGGGTTTTGGCACACTTAAGCTAGGCCCCGCCTAGGGCAGTTGGCAGTCTCGGAAATGAAACATGTGCGAGCTCGGCTCGGCTCTGTTGTATGCTCTCTTCCTGGTGGGTTCCGTATCGTTGAGGAACTATGCACAGTCGAAAGCGGGTTTGTCACGAGAACACGCTTGCGGAACAGACCAAGTCATATGTCGCATTGTTTCAACAAGAACGCCTTCCACTTATCCAGTATGCAGTACCGCAGCTATACACAATTGTCTGTTTTTTTTCAGCAACGCCAACGATCTACTCGTAGGTCGGCATCCCTAGATTTGGACAAGAACCCTATTCCTTTTCCTCCTTTTCTCTTTACAAAAGGGGAAAGAAGTATGTACTGTACGTACTAGCTCTAGCGACTAGCGTGTAATTTTTCTTAAAAAAAAAAAAAGCAGAATGAGAAAACGCCTTGGACGAAGACGGACGAAGAGAATGATGGGCTTAAGTCCTACAGGCCCTCGTTCTACAAAGCTTTGGGATCGCCTGAGCCAATAATCAATTTTTATCTTATTATCAGACCGAAATTTAAGGCTCACAGACTCACTTCTTTTCATAATGCTTTTATTGCGTTAAAAATGATGAGCCTTCCGCAGTAACACACAGGCCTCTGCCAATTAATGGTAAGTAGCACGCCTTACTGTTATGGCGGATTCTGATGCTGCAGTTTTCAGCAGCACAGAACCCTAGCATTTTTTTTACAGCAGCAACTCAAAATCTTTTGCACAAAAGGAGCACAACAGAACCCTAGCATGACATTTGACAAGAGCGTGCAACTTGGCTACCACTGCTCCATCAAAGCAAACAAGAAAAAAACGTTACTTTTAACTACAAGACATTCCATGGCCCATTACATCACTCCCCAGGAATCACCAAAGCCCATAGGCGCTGAAGTGCTTCACCCTGAACTTCCACTCTCCCTTGGCAGCGTCGAAGGACACAAACTCTGCGCCCTGCTCCTCCGCCTTCTTCACCAGCATCTCCCTGTACCTCTCCACCCTTGCCCCCTCGTGGTACTCCTCCCCGGTCTTCTTGTTCACGCACTTGATGTTCAGAAGAGTCACCTCCGCAGCTTTGTTCAGCCCCTCACCCACCGGGGGCTTCTTGCTGTCATCCTTGTACACAATCACCTCCCGGTTGTTGAACTCAACGATTGACTCCAGATCTAGGCATCTCACGTCCGTCTCCCCCAGAAACTTGATGCTGCCATAGTCATGTCGCCCCACAACAAAGTCCCTCACCCGACCACAGTAGCCTGCCTCTGCACGTTCTTTGGCCGCAATCTCCTCTATACTAGGCTCTGTGAAGTAATCTGCACGTGGAAGCTTAGGCAACAGCCTATCGACTGAAGTGACATTCCCATTCTCATGCTGAGCCATGGCCCTGCCCTCATGCTGATTGTCATTTTCTACTGCAGGAGGCCTGCTGCTTGGTGACATGGCAGACTTACCACGCTCACTTTCAGTGGAAGTATCTGCACAACTTAAAGAGATCACTAACTGACATTTGCCCTTGCAGGGGACTACTTATTATATTCATATTATATGAAAATTCTAGTACTCAGCCTCTGCACGTTTGTGCGGGAAAGGCTGCTGGCTATTTTCCCTTCCCCAGACCCCGCAGTGTGGGAGCCTACGGCACTGGGTACGCCCCCCTATAAAAATTCCAGTACTGTAATGGGAGATTTACCATCATATTTGTTCAAATCGGTAGCATTCTTCAAAGTGGATTGCCGTTCAGTTTCTCTCCGCGAAGGCCACTGCTCAATTGGACGAATTACCAGATTCCTTGGGTTCTCTCTAGGGATGAAAAAAGCATCTGCCTTCGGTGTGGCCGGAGATTCATCATCAGCAAAGAATGGAACCTATATGAATAACAGAAGTAACTGAGCAACAAGTTCAATCATTCAATGCTTTCTAATGGCTTATAAAAGCTCTATGAATGAAACATAAAACAAAATTTTGCACACAAAATTATTCTATTCTTACATGTCAGGTCATTTCATTACCTTGCCATCAGAAATTGGATTAAATTTTCTCGGCAGCAATTTTATTTTTCTCTGTGACAAATGCCTAGGAACCGCCATGGACAATGATCTACTTGGAAGAGGCTTCTCAGCAACCTGCAAGACAGTAAGAACTTACAATCAAGCAAACCCCTTTCACATGTGGTACCTGGTTATGGCACCCTTAGTACAGCCTTCCTAATCAACGACCATCATCTTGCTACTATCTCCACTGTCCACCTGCTCTACATAAACAATTAGAAATGCTAAGGTGATGTTTAGCAAATGGGATAGGGATATGATATCCCTCACTTCAAAGGATAATACTATTGTATCCTAGCTGTACATTCTTCACACCTCGTTTAATCCTAGCCATTCATTTCCCTATCCTAATCCAACCTCTCATAACCCATTTGCCAAACAATTTGTAAGGAGAAACAAAACTAACCGGCAAACTTGATATTCCATATTGAACTGAAGGTGAAGATCCACCATTCCCAATGGACATCTGAGGCATTGCTGGAAGCATCCCAAATGGATTTGAAACAGGAGCAGGCTGCATCACCATACTGGACTGGCTAGGAGTTCTGTGTAAAATGCAACAGATACATCATGTTAACTGAATATCGTATTACTTTAGTCAAAAGAAAAAAAGAATCACAAGTGTCACCAAAACTCATTTGTGAATTGTGGGATAATTGTGCCAAAACCAGGCACTTAGACTACAGATATTAAATAACTAATCAGTGTTTTTTCCTTCTTTGCCTACAGGCATCATAAGCTAGTCTCCATGAACCATCAAGTTTTTTTCCTTCTTTGCCTACACCATACTCCACATTAGCTGATCATAATATATTTTTTCTTCACCTTGTTATAACTAATGAGTGTTATAATCCATCAAAAAGAAATTACTAAATAGGAAAAGAACAATCATGCGCATTTGAGATAGCAGAACATCATACGGCTGTCCAATCAAGGCCTGATTCATAGTGTTGGAAAAACCGAGGAATCCACCGGTAGAAGGTGCTGTATCCATGCAGGCATGCATTTGAACATAAGTTAAGCCCCAAATTAGTCTTTGAAGATGAATTATAAAAAGAAGAGAAGTGTATAAATATAAAATACTGACCTGGTTGAATCGGGGGAGGTTGGAAGGAAAACATGTTTGAAGTTTGAGCAGCGGCAGATGTCTGAAGTGTTGGCTGAGTCATTAGAATCAAAATAAATTAAAGTACTAATAAATAAGAAATGATAACAAGAATCTAGTAATCATGGTTATTAGGCAGGGTGTGGCGAGCCACCCTTTTGAGTCACCCAGGTGACACCTAGGTCAGGCAACAAAGCCATATGAATATGAAGAACTTCAGAGCTGCAGTATGGAGAAGGTAGGAAAAGGAAATTAAAAAAGAAAAGAAAGGGGAAGAACTAAGAAAGCCCAGCCCAAGAGACCACCAAGGAGCCCATGCAACCTTCCCTAAGCATGATCTAGAGCTGCAATCAGGCGGCGAATCTATCTCATCCTCCCTCCCCCTCCCCGTTCACATCTGTTGCTGCCTCTGTGGCACCTCTCCACCGGTTTTTTTTCCAGTCCCCACCTTTACCCCTCCCCTTCTCCAATGCTGGTGCCACCCCCTTCCAGATATCCCTCTCCACTCTATGCAGATCGAGAGCTGCTGGCCTGCTGCTGCCCCTCTCACATCCCTGATGCTGCAGTTGGCCAGTGAGGAAAGCTGACATGGCCATGGGAGCCAAAGGGGATGGGGCAGAGATTCTGCTTGGCCTTCCCTGAATCATGCTGGTCCTCCTCTAGTTCTTTCTCTTTCTTCTCCCTCCCTTCCTCTCTTGTTTTGCTGGATTTTGGTCATGGCGACAAGAACAGCCAGGATGTTCTATCGCCTGGATGCCTAGGCAACGCCTTAAAAATCATGCTAGTAACAAAATATGAGGAAAAAAATGATAAAGGGTGCTTACTGTTGAAAAAAGTGAAGGCCCGCTGCTACCAAATAGACTGCCAGTATTAGTTGAACCGAATAGGCTCCCGGAGGAGAAAGCCGGTGTACTTGATATCGGTTGAGCAAATGATGAGGAAAAGAGTGGGGCTGATTGAGTATTAGCAAACAATGAGCCAGTGCCAAATGGAGTTGGATTATTCATCATTGATGTGCCAAATAACGACGATGTGCCAGAAGCAGGATTGGTATTTGAAAATAATGATGGTGAAGTAATTGCTGGAAATGCAGAAACACCTGTTTGTCCAAACATTGTGGTATTAGTGGATGATGTGAATGGGCTCGAACTTGCAGCTGATGAGGGGTTGAATGGTGAAGTAAAAGTTGGAGCAGGCTTAGGAGCAATTGAATTGATTGTTGAAAATGGGTTTGTGGCAGAGGTGTTAAATGGATTGCTTGTCGTAGCAAAAGCATTCTGTTGTGATGATGGAAAGCTAGGTGCCGCTGCTGGAGTCCCAGAAGTGTTTGGTCCACCTACAAGTACAAATAGTAAGAGTGGTTGCATATGTTACACAAGAAAAAATTTCAATTTACATGGAACAAAGAAGTCCAGCAATAATATAATAAGCAATTAATAAAGGGAATAGCAGCATGTTTTAATTTTCAATTCTATTCAGATTTCAAGGTGTATATAAGCCAGGGTATAACATAATGGTCACTCTAGCTCATGCAAAACCAAGCATGACAAAAGAATACACGGAAGTACAGTATGGTTTAAATGGGGTTTGCAAATCAAGCAAAATCCTTGATCCCCAAACAAAAAATTTTCCTCACCCTTGTCTCCACGCTGATAGTCTTCCCACCTCAATTCTTCATGACTCTTGTCTTTGTATTCAGGCATCGCTGATATGGAATCAAGTTTTGCAGCAGGCTGAGTACCACTGGTAGCACTGTCAACATCTGGAGTTTGAGCATAAGGTTTTATTCTGGTTCCTCCAGCTTGATTAGCAAATTGTGGTTGCCCGAAAGCTGGCGCTGCTGTCTGTGAGCCTGAAATTCAAAAGGGAACAAAAAATTGGTGAAACAGGTATAAGATGACCTGAACAGCGTAAAAACAGTTAAAAAGAAAGATTTGCAATAAAATAGGTCTGTTGGAGTAAGAAAGAACAGAACAATCCATAAATATCAACTGCTACATCATATGTACTCAGACAAAAATTCAGTGAGCATTATTACATCATAAGTAGCTCAAATAATGTGAATATCCAATGGGAAAACCTACCAAATGAAGGAGCTGGTGCACCAAAAGGTGACGGAGTTGCTCCAAAGGGAGTGCTACCAGAGGAAACTGTTGTTTGTCCAAAAGATGGTGAAGAGCCAAAACTGAAGGTGCTAGCTGATGTGCCAAACGAAGGTGTGCTTGATCCAAAACCTGGAGTAGTACTACTCGCACCAAATGCTGTGGTCCCTGAAGCTCCAAAACCAGTAGCAGATGTACCAAAGGCTGTAGAACCAAACCCTGGGCTGCTAGAAGCACCGAATAAAGATGTTGATGTAGAACTGAATGCTGGGGTAGTCGTGGCACCAAAGGCCGGTGTAGTTGTGGCGCCAAAGGCTGGTGTAGTTGTACCAAATGCCGGCGTAGTCGTCGTACCAAATGCCGGTGTAGTTGATGCACCAAAAGTGCTGCTGCCAAATGTTGGTTGTGTTTGCTGGAACGTGCTACCAAAAGCACTTGATTGGCTAGGAGATGATCCAAACCCCCCAAAACTTGGCTTCTGTCCAAACAAAGATCCTACAAGATGTGCAGAGCAGAGATATAACATCACATATGGTACAGAAGATCTTGTTAGGCTAACACAGTGACAAATGAACTGGCATAATTTCACATGAGTAGCTATTTTTGGAACAAATGTAGCATGCAGAAAAAAAGCAAAAATAAATAAAACTTGTAAGATATGAGATGAAACTGAAAAGAACAATTACGAATAAAACTGGCATCATTTTTTCTTAGACAATCTAGGAAGTGGCTTCGTCTGGCAATCTAGTATGATCAGCATGGCAAACCAGTAAGAAGAGGAAAGCAATATAGATAACGAATAGTACATACCAGAGGATGTGGCACCAAAGGCAGG
>CM041629.1:7723939-7841834 GCA_023333625.1 Bothriochloa decipiens
CGAATAGTACATACCAGAGGATGTGGCACCAAAGGCAGGAGAGGGGGTCGCACCGAAGGCTGGTGTAGAGCTGCCAAACGGAGAGGAGGATGGAGTGCCAAATGTGGGAGTGGATTGCTGCTGACCAAAGGCACCAGTGGATGTTATGCCAAATGCGTTAGTGGACTGCTGCTGGCCAAACACACCAGTTGATGTTGTGCCAAATGCGGGAGTGGATTGCTGCTGGCCAAACGCGCCAGTGGATGTAGTTGCAAAGAGCGAGCTTCCAGTCTGTACCCCAAAAGTTGTGGTCGGGCTGCCAAAGGGTTTGGGGGCAAAGGGATGGTTGGCAGCAGTGGAAGACTGGCCGAATCCCTGCGGAGTTCCAAATGGGCTGGTGGACGACTGCCCGAATGCTGCAATGAAGATAGCATACACGAGAGGTGAGAAGATAATCACCATTGCAAAAAAAAAAAAAAAAAAAAAAAACCCTTATTAAAAAAAACGGGGGGTTTAAAAAAAAAAAACATTTAAAAAAAAAAAAAAAAAAAAAAAAACTCCTTATGCAGACATGCGAGGGCTTTACAGCAAGGAAAACTTGAACTGTACAATCGTAATCAGATATTGCATTATACCAATATAAATGAAAACGATGAGCACTGAAGCATTCTTCGGTTTTATTTGCAAGTAGATAAAAGTGTTTGGTCAGGTGTTCCATGGATCCTTCAAGTAGCCTATTTGATTGACGAAACCCTAGTGTGCGGGGGCATATGGACTATCCACACATATGAAATCGAATAATCAATCGAACGGGAAGGAATCGCAACACTAGCAATGCATACATACGAGAACGGAGGATTTAAAAGCAAGGTCATGGAATCGAATCGACGGGAATGAGATAGGAGGGATTAGGGGGTTGGTGAGCAGGCGCTTACGGTTCGTGGAGCCGAACATGGCTGCCGATGCTTATTGTCTTCTCGCGTGAAGGAAGTGCCGACGCGACTCAATCACCAGAAGCGGCGGCGGCCCCGTGTGGTCTGGGTCTGGGTCTTGCGACTCTTGCCTCTTTCTCTCTCGGCGAGGAGAAGGGTGGGCCCCCTTGGTTGCGCCGCGGCTTTATACGGCGACCAAATGCACACGAAACGGTAGCTTACATCCAACGCACGAAACAGTAGCGTGGACTCCACGCGGGCGGGGCGCTCTCCTCACCTCCACCGCGCCCGCCCTCTGCTCGCGCGGTCGGGGCCGCGCACCGCTGCCGTCGTCGCTCCCCGCTCCCCGCTCGCCCGCCGGCTGCTCACCGGCGCTCTCTGCTCGCGCCCGGTGGGTGGTGGGGAATATTTTCGCTAAATTGGGCCGTCGTTCGTGGGCTTTGGTGGGTTGGAGGAGGCGGTGTCCTCCTCTGTTAAAGGGCCATCAAGCACGGGCCCTTCACATTTCTTCCTTTCTTCCTCTTTCCTTCGGCCTCTCCCGTTCCCCCGCAGCCGTCGCCTTCTTCTCCTCTTCTCGCCGCCGTTGAGCAGCGCCACTAGACTCGCGCCCTTTGCATCCTCCTTCCGGATTACTCGTGTTACAATATACTAGCATTGTTACTGCTTTTGTTTCGGCCCTCCTGCTTCAGAAGTTCCTGGCCGCCTCACACGCCATGCACGCAGCCTATTCGCGCAATTGCCTGAACGAGATGCTTCGCTGCCGGAGCCAGAGGCACATTCTACGCCAATGCCCGTACCATCTCTCGCCGGCTCGAGGCATGACGCGCGGCTGCAGCGTGAAGGACCGGAGCAAGAGGAAGCGCGTGCACGCGCTCGAGGTGGCCACCGAGCGCTGGAAGGTGCTCTCCAAGGTGCTCGCCGTCGTCGACGCGCTCAAGAAGGAGGAGCACGTCACCCCGCTCAAGCGCCTCGAGATCCTGCGCCCGCAGCTCGGCCTCGTCAAGCCGCACAAGGTGGCCCACTTCGTGCGCCGCTCGCCGCACCTGTTCGAGGTCTGCCGCGACAGCCGCGGCGTCATGTGGGCTGGCCTCTCGCCGCAGGCGGAGGCGCTCGTCGAGGAGGAGGCGCGCCTGCTGGAGGAGCACTCCCCTGTGGCCGCGCAGTACGTCACCAGGATGCCCATGATGTCCGTGGACCGGCGGCTGCCAGTCGACAAGATCGCCCACTTCCGGCGCGACATGGGGCTTCCTCATGACTTTCGGACACGGTGGGTGCACATGTTTCCGGAGCATTTCAGGCTGGTCAGATTGGAGGATGGTGAGTATCTGCAGCTCGTCTCCTGGAACCCAGCCTGGGCAGTCACTAAGCTTGAGAAGAAGGCGGCTGTGTCGACTGGCGATGCCAATGCCAGTCAACCAGGACAGCTCTCGCTTCCGTTCCCGATGAAATTCCCACCAGATTTTACTAGTTACTACAGATTTCGAGGAAAAGCCCATCATTATGTAAAAACGGGCAATACCGAGCAGTTTCAGAAGGTTACCTACCTGTCCCCTTATGCAGAGGCGAAGGGATTGACTCCTGGATCGCCAGAGTTTGATAAGAGAGCTGTTGCAGTGATGCATGAGATACTGAATTTCATGTTGGAAAAGAGGCTGGTGACCGATCACCTTACGCATTTCCGTCGTGAGTTTGTAATGCCACAGAAGCTTATGAGGTTGCTCTTGAAGCATTATGGCATCTTTTATTTTCTGAGAGGGGAAAGAGGTTGAGTGTGTTCTTAACTGAGGCATATGATGGCACAGAACTGATAGAGAAGTGTCTGTTGGTGCGGTGGAGGGAAAAGCTCCTTCAACTTACTGGTTACAGAGGGAGATTGACGTGTCTTCTGATTCAGATGATTACTTATTAGGCCGTGATGATGATGATGATGATGATGATGTATTGAATGTTGAAAGTGAAAATTCAGATGACGTCTTATATGGCTGCTCTATTTCAGATGATTCTGAGATGGATTTAGGGGATGCAGATGTATTTTGCAGAGTCTGAGTTGGTGGCATGCGTGTGTAGCACAAAAACAAAGGTTTTAGTTTGTTAAAAACAAAATTCAGAAATAACTGTTTGTGACTTTAAGCTCAGGATCCAATTGTTGACTGTACCCCAATTGTTGAAAGTGAAAATTCAGATGACAAAATCTTAGATGGCTGCTCTATTTCAGATGATTCTGAGATGGATTTAGGGGATGCAGATGAATTTTGCAGAGACTGAATTGTTGGCATGCGTGTGTAGCACAAAAAACCCCAAAAAAAATAGTTTGTTAAAAGCAAAGTTCAGAAATAACTGTTTGTTACTTCAAGCCCAGGATACAATTGTAGACTGTACCCTAGCTGCTGACATCTATGGAGTTCTAAGTACCAGGTTGAGGCAGGTTGGATATTCTTCTCAGTGTACTCGTATTTAGACTTCAAAATGTTAGTCAAAGCTCAAACAGATCACACTGATTTGATATGCCAGGCTTGAATATTGCTTATACCTTGTTCATTCATTCATGTTATAACACCAGATCAGTGGCCCTGTGATGTTTTCTTCAGAAAAAAATTGATGAGACAAAACATGCAACTGCTGTACTCAAGTTATCATTTGTCCTAGATATCTTCATTAAACAGTCATAGATTTCCTTTAAGCACCCATAAGGCAGGAGGTGATGATTGATGAATTCGAAGTTCAGATATGTACACACCTACGGTCTACTTCACTTTGCCAATGATAATCTTTGTATACAATCAATTTTTTTTATTTGTAGTATGGATGGAGAAATCGTTTGCAACAATATGACAATTGGAGTTCTTCTGCACTCCCCTTTTTGTATTGACTTTGCTTTGCAAAACAAGATACACTGACCTTAATAATTACCCAAATAACTAGTACTAAATGTAGTGCTAGTGATATGTCAAAGTTTTCTGGGTACTTTGATATGCCAAGTTTGTGCTGTATCTTGGTGATTTGGCAATCAGGTCTGCTGATCATGTTGTGGAGCTCTTCCAGAAATTGTTTCTTTATAATAAATGCTTCTAAGCTTCATTTGGCTTATATTGTGCACGTTATGATTGTCGATTTTGCTATGCTTTTTCAGCCCCTCTCAAATTATGCTGCTCCTGTTATGTATATAGACATATACATTTCAAATTATGTACTTTGGAGACTAAATTCCTTCTGTGGTCTACTACTGTACCAGCAAAGTATGCAAACATGCATACAGTGTATCCTCTTTTTTTCCCCTTGAGAAAGGCGTTAAATTTCTTTCTCCGGTCTGGTGTACTTTTTCACCAATTTGGCAAAAAATAATGAGCATTTGTAGTTATGGTATTACCTGGCATCTTTCTTTTTGTCCTCCCCCTGATAATGTGTCATCTTTTACATTGTCCAGCAAATTCTTTAACGACTTTAAAACGGTATTCAATGCTGTCCTACTGTACCAGTCATCTCTTGGCTCTTGCAGAAACTTGTGTGGTGAAAGTAAGAGCTGGTTGAGCTGTCCTTTTGTGCTAGCTGCAAATAGAAAGGAAAGAAGAGACTCAAGTGTCCCGGTGAGATAAGTCTTCAAGACTTCCACACAATCCCTTGCTGCAGCTATCTTAATTTGCTGGTTTTGGTTATGTATACATGTCATGTTAGCTTATGTAATCTGCCTATATCTACAGTAGGAGCTGGTTAAGCTTATGTAGCATATGTATCCTGCCTATAATCCTATATCTACCAAAACTGTGCAATATTCTAGTGCCAAAATTTCTTCTTCTTCATACTGATCTTTTTGTCTTTTAACAGGACATATTTCTCTTCAGCATTCACTGGCCGCTTCATTGAGAAGATCCACCACCTTTGCTGCAAACATGGTCACATGGCGATCAGAGGCAACGGCTTAATGCAACCACATGGGAGCGAGATACCCCCCATTTACTTCATCCTTGGTCGTTGCCACCATGAATGTTGTTCCTACTCTACAGATCTCCCAGCCAGCCGTCCATCCGTGCACCCATCCTGCCCATTTCCTGTTCAAGCTTATTTGGAATTTGATGGGTGCCATGTTCCTTATTGAAGGCTCGGCACGGCGATGCGTCCTGATTCTGTGGAAGGACCTAACAATGGCGGTGCTGTTGGGAGTTCGCCAGGCTGACAAAATTTGCAACCTTATTGGCATACTCCGTGTATTCTCTCGCCGTTCAGATTTCGGCAGGCAATTTATCGGTTATGGGCTATGTATGGGGCGCAGCTCGAAGAACTGATCATCTTCTGAATTTTCCATGGATACTGGAGGGCACCGATGGAATGGAATGGATGTTAGTATCCTCTTTTCCCCATCCGACAAATCCATATTTCCAATCTGAATCGTTGTATGTTTGGTCTCTTCTGAAAGATGGCTTTGGATGTGCACAGGGATCTGCCATGCTGGATGTCTGGGCCATCAGATCAACCCCCATCATCAAACCGGATACCTCTTCAGCTGAAACTGTTGCGGCAGTACCATTAAGAGGTAGGGTGTCTGAATCGCTGTGTCAATTTAGGAGGCTGGAAGTAGTTGCTGGGATCCAATAGACATTAATCCCGTCTCTATCACTGCACATGAAAAAAAATTGCGTAGAGACATTCACTTATTCAACAGTTTTTTTTTTTTTTTTTTGATTCTGTCATCAAGTCATTGTTATCCTCCTGATCGTCACTGAGAACGGAACGCCACTGTGCGTCTTCCAACCGGGGAAGCCAAAAGATGACCAGTGATGCCGCAAGCTGAACCCCCAACCAACTGCTCGAATGGATGGATGTATACGGGAGGATAAATGTCACTAGCAGAGTGGTTAACCCCCATGGACTCTGGTCAAGCTGTCGCCTTTGCCATGAATGAGCAGCAAGCTCTTGCCGCTGGTCTCTGTCAGGCTGAGCCTGAGTGATGAGGTCGTCGCGGACTGGCTCGCTGATGGATGAAATCAGTAATTTCCACCAACGATTTTTTTTT
Source organism: Bothriochloa decipiens (assembly GCA_023333625.1). Classification (NCBI taxonomy): domain Eukaryota; kingdom Viridiplantae; phylum Streptophyta; class Magnoliopsida; order Poales; family Poaceae; genus Bothriochloa; species Bothriochloa decipiens. The sequence continues at coordinate 7,729,859 of CM041629.1, forward strand.
CCGTCCATGCTTGTTGGAATGGAACACTTTTCCATGCTACTGCTGCAAATTCTAGGCGATGCATGGAGCTGGATGTCACCGTACAACTGCAATGCTACAACCACGAAGGATGAAATCACCCCCGTTAACCAGTTTGCCTCATCATCTCCAGCTGCTGAGGCACCACCAACTTAAGAGGCCGTCCGTGGGATCAGATGGGGAATCGGAATGAATGAAATGAGAGCGGAGAGCAAGGCAGGGGCAATTCATTTCACCCTCGAAAGGTTAGGTGCGGGCGCTAGTATCGGCAGCTAGCAAAGCATGATGCCCTACTGGCCAATTGCAAGCACCGTCTCGCTCGATCGCCTCCACCGGCCCCATCTGCCACCTCCTCCCCTCCCTTTCCGAATCCCGAAGAAACATTATCTCCACGGTGCACTTGTTGGGGAACAGTTCGCAGCTGAGCGCAACTTTCACGTCGTCGACGAGTGTCTCAATTGACCTGATCAAACCTGTTTGGCTCGCTGAAAGAAAGGTTAATGCTGATTTGTTGTGAAAAGTAATGCCGATAAGTTCAACCGAACAAGGCGAACCATTTTTTAGTTAGTTAATTTCAGTGCGGACTTCTCAGTCCCACATTTACAGTACCCTACTGCATCTGCATCTGTATTTCTCGATGGAGTGTGAAATCGTAAATCCACATGCATAGCAGTACATAGAAACCGTAAATCCACATCCGTAAGATTAGACAGTCAAGCCAACATGGAAAAAGCTCTGGTTCATCAGCTGGGACAACATGTCAGCCTCACAGAAGCTTACATGCATGATGCATGAGCAGGAAGACGACCGCTCCGCTGCCGCTGCGCGGCTGTCATTTCCTGTCCGCGTGGGACTGTGGCAACAATAGCAGCAGCAGCAGTTGCAGCCGCAAATGGCCGAGCTCTCCCGCTTCCCTGTCCAGCTGCCATGACCTCTAATGGCATTAACTGCCGCCCACCCACCCGCCATCTCCTCCCCTACCCCGCTGCGGCTGCTCTAGTACTCCTATATCAATACTAGCTGGACCCTTTCCACTCCCCTCGCCTCACTACCACAGCTAGAGCTGAGCTCGATCCGATCCATCCACCGAAAGCCGGCCACCATGGCGCGGGAGGAGCAGGCGCTGCTGTCGACGGAGATCGTGAACCGCGGCGTGGAGCCGTCGGGCCCGGACGCCGGCTCTCCGACCTTCTCGGTGCGCGTGCGGCGCCGCCTGCCGGACTTCCTGCAGTCGGTGAACCTCAAGTACGTGCGGCTCGGGTACCACTACCTCCTCAGCCACGGCGTGTACCTGGCCACCATCCCCGTCATCGTGCTGGTGTGCGGCGCCGAGCTGGGGAGCCTCAGCCGCGACGAGCTGTGGCGCAAGGTGTGGGGAGAGGCCACCTACGACCTCGCCACCGTGCTCGCCTTCCTCGCCGTCCTCGCCTTCACCATCTCCGTCTACATCATGTCCAGGCCCAGGCCCGTCTACCTCATCGACTTCGCATGCTACAAGCCGGCCGACGAGCTCAAGGTGCGTGCCTCTGCATGCTTACGTACTCTTGCTCGATCTTGTCCATCACTAGCTATATATGATATGATTTGCATGCAGAAAATATGATTAGTCATATGCTGCTAGATGTAACAGTAAATAAACATGCTTTTCAGGCCTGTTTCTTCCTTCAACCTGACTTCTTTCTCTTTATTAGGTATATAATACTATTTGCCTCACATTTGATAGCCACGCTGCTCACACTCATATGCATGTAAAAGGAACATATGCCACGTCCGATCTATTTTTATGCAATAAATTATTGGATCAGGCTATAACATCTTGTCTTGGGGGATATATAGATGTTTTTTCCAGCTAAATTCTATGCATGTGGAACATATAATTATTGTATTAGCTTCGACCCCTGGAAAGGCTGGATATTCTTAATTCATGAGCCCCGAAAGAGTTTCAAAGTGATCATTACTAATTAAGCTGTTGGATCTTATTAGTGCATCTAATACTTAGTCAAGTGAAGGAGACAAAAACTTTGATTAGGGCGTTCATGAGCCATTCATATATATATACTTGTACAATAATATAATACAATGGCAACGATGAATAACACATTGTTGGAAAGGGGTGTAGCAGGTGAACGTACAATCTACACGCTTACAATACCCGTACAACGGTACAATCTACGCGCTTACTATAACCGTACCAGCCGTAGTATAGTGGTACCTACAGTAACATGCAGCTAGGGCTTTGCTGGGCCTTTATTGTTCAGCATTGGCCAGCTGCCACCAATTGAAGGCCCATAAATGTTGCAGAAACTTCAGACAGTGGCATCCATAAATACACCGACAGAGCACGCCACATGCCTGAAATGAAAACCTACTCTCAGATGAAATTAAATCCTTTCAACCCCTCCACCGGTGACACCAAAGCCAGGACTAAAATTTTAGTAGCAGAAGTTTAGGGGTAATCTTTTGCCATGTCATAATCAGCCATCATCAGCATGTAATAATGTGCATGAAAGACTTTTTGGAGTCAGCGCTAAGTTTTTTTTTTGGGAGAAAACCGGATTTATACAGATGAGAATTGGGCCTGGGGGCCCACCGTTATAAATGGGCCGGCCGGGGCTGGTAGGATGGCAACGGTTTCCGTTGGGTTGAGGTCACACTCACCGGTCAGTTCGGTCACTCACTCACCAGAAACAGTTGGGCGCTCGGTCCATCGGCCCAGCAATCAATGAGCAGTAATCCAAACGGGTCTGTATTGTTAGGATCTTTTTTTTTTTTTGCGAATAGTATTGTTAGGATCTTGTATTATTTATTAATGGATAGTAAAGATCTTATTAATATGATAGTACTCCTGCTAACAGATTAGGCTCCTCTCCACTCAAAAAGAAAAAGAGAGAACAGATTAGGCCCCTTTGAAACGCGGGACTGTTTTCCAGTTGAATTCTACGTTTTTTTTTTCCCAATGATGAAATCGAACTGACTTTTATAAAGTTCCAGAACGATTTGTGGAATTCCTGTGTTCTAAAGGCTAACAGAATGGATGGATCGGTAGTATGCTCATGCTGTGATATGATGCTGGTGTTCATATGTGCACACGTGCAGGTGTCCAAGGCGGAGTTCATCGACCTAGCGCGCAAGTCCGGCAAGTTCGACGAGGACAGCCTGGCGTTCCAGTCGCGTCTGCTGGCCAAGTCGGGCATCGGCGACGAGTCGTACATGCCGCGCTGCGTGTTCGAGCCCAACGCCAACTGCGCCACTATGAAGGAGGGCCGCGCCGAGGCGTCCACGGCCATGTTCGCGGCGCTGGACGAGCTCTTCGACAAGTGCCGCGTCCGGCCCAAGGACGTGGGCGTGCTGGTGGTCAACTGCAGCCTCTTCAACCCGACGCCGTCGCTGTCGGCCATGATCGTGAACCACTACAAGATGCGCGGGAACATCCTGAGCTACAACCTGGGCGGCATGGGCTGCAGCGCGGGCGTCATCGCCATCGACCTTGCCCGCGACATGCTGCAGGCCAGCGGCTCGGGCCTTGCCGTGGTGGTCAGCACGGAGGCCGTCTCATTCACGTGGTACCCCGGGAAGCGGCGCTCCATGCTCATCCCGAACGTCTTCTTCCGCGCCGGGTGCGCGGCGGTGCTGCTGTCCAACCGGCGCCGCGACTTCCAGCGCGCCAAGTACCAGCTGGAGCACGTGGTGCGCACGCACAGGGGAGCCGACGACCGCGCCTTCCGCTCCGTGTACCAGGAGGAGGACGAGCAGCGGATCAAGGGCCTCTCCATCAGCCGTGACCTGCTGGAGGTGGGCGGGCACGCGCTCAAGACCAACATCACCACCCTGGGGCCCCTGGTGCTGCCCTTCTCAGAGCAGCTGCTCTTCTTCGCGGGCGTGCTGTTCCGCCACCTGTTCCCGTCCAAGGCCTCCACGCCGCCGCCGCCGACCACGCCCGGGGACGCCTCCGCCGCCGCGCCCTACATCCCGGACTTCAAGCGCGCGTTCGAGCACTTCTGCATGCACGCGGCCAGCCGCGACGTGCTGGAGCACCTGCAGAGCAACCTGGGCCTGCGCAACGCCGACCTGGAGGCCTCCCGCGCCGCGCTGCACCGCTTCGGCAACACCTCCAGCAGCAGCATCTGGTACGAGCTGGCGTATCTGGAAGCCAAGGGCCGCGTCCGCCGCGGCGACCGCGTCTGGCAGCTCGCCTTCGGCTCAGGCTTCAAGTGCAACAGCGCCGTGTGGCGCGCCGTCCGCCGCGTGCGCCGCCCCGCGCGCAGCCCCTGGCTCGACAGCATCGACCAGTACCCGGAGCGCATGGACGCCTAGTACGTAGCTGCAATGGCTGCTTATAATGATATAGGATGCGATCGATCGATTTGCATGCGTGGAACTGATGATGCATGCATGCACCAAGTGTTACGTTTGTTAAGGTACGTTTGGACTTTGGTTTGTGTTGCTTGTTGTTTAGCGGTTAAAAAGGGTTAAGGGAGAGAGACACATACACTGCTACCATAGTGGAAGTGCTCTGGCCTGGCCCGGTCCTGTGTGAACCAATGTACGTGCAATTTTAATGTGTTTTAATACTATTAAGACTTGATGGTTAATTGGCAATAGATGTTGCTGTTGTCGATTTTTAGTTTTGATTGATCAAGCTCGGATGCTTCTTCTGCACTTGATATGCCACTGCAACGCAGTGACATCGGAACAAATCCATCATAGCAAACGTGGTAACTAGTCACAGCCATCCAGAATTTGCAACGACTCAAAATCCAATAACAAGTTGAAATCAATTAAAGAACCGGCAAGTTCACGAGTGCTATCTAGAAAATGGAGTTCACAACCTTTCTCACGCACTATCGACAAATTCTTTTCAACAATCGAGGAGTCGATCACAAGATGCACAGGAGAGGGAGAAAGAGGAGCCTGAGATGAAAGCCTTTTTGCGTTCTTGGCATGTGTTTTGGTGCTAGTGGTGTGTAAGAGTTGTCAGGAGAGAGAGGTGAAGAGAGATGTATATATACTATCCACATAATTCTATCCATTGCGTGTACTCTGGTCAGGTATCGAAAATTTCAATAGGAATAAAAAAAAGGGAAAGTGCCATTCTCTTATTATATATATATTGGGTGATAGAATCACACAAGTGAAGTATGAGGTAAAAGCAATATACGAATCGCAATTGTATTTCAATCTGTCTCTAAAATTTACACCCCAGAGGGTATTTATAAACCCTTCCTGGCTTCGCTATACAAGACAACTTTTACAAAACTGATAAGATGTTTCCTATACATTCAACTAAAACTCATACCGACGAAGTAATGAAACACACTCCGTCGCTATCCTTTTAACTTCTTTTGACAACTTTTGGTCTTGGCCACATTTTCGATTTTGCAGATTGACTTGTCAACTTTCACGCGAAGTTGTCACGTCAACTTTGCTAGGTGCCCGGAGTGCAGCGAAGCCATCTTCGACAGGTAACCTGAAGTATGTGAAAACATACAGGCGAAGTCCAAGATAATCACAGCGAAGTGTCTATGTCAACTTTGCTAAACACTGTGTTGTCTCAAATGTCTATAGTGAAAAGTTTGTTTTTATCTTCAAAGTTTGGGATAGGTGTTTGTATGTCAAAGTTGTTCCTCAACAGCAGCCACTCGCGGGCGAAGGCCTACTCCAAAGGTCTGAATCCCGTGAAGTTTATATAAAACTTTGCCTAACAAACGCCGTCCAAACTTTGGAGTTGGCCTGTTTGAATTTTGAATCCAACGGCTAGCTTTGACTGTTTGACTAGACCCGTCTATAAATAGCGATGCCTCCCCCCATGGAGCCGTCGTTTTCAGAGGAGGGGAGCTCTGCCAAAAATTTTCTTGAGCTAGAAAGTTTGAGATAGTTTTTCTTGACATCTGTTGCTTTTGTTTATTTTTTCTTGAGCTCTCAGGCGAAGTGTGTTTGAGAACTTTGGCGAGGTTTGTTTCATTTAACTTTTGTGCTTTGTGATCTTGTCTGGGTTTTTTTGATTTTTTGATTTTATAGATGTCTTCGCGAGACTTACAAGATCAAGTTCAATCTCAAGAGAGCTCAAAAGTTGATGATGATAGTTTACCTGTGGATTCTGACGAAGAAAATCCTGATGATGTTGACGCGTCTGTCGAAGATTTGATCAAGGATGAAGAGGGTTTTACCTTGACTTTTGATAAAACTTTGTTTGAGAATAGTCATCTTGATGAAATAGTTTCGCTTGAAGATTGCTGAGCGTGATCAAGCAAGAGTACCTGATCCATCAGAAATAATCCACAGCCATATCCTGATGAGTGCATTGTCTACAAGGATCTGTTTGCTGCTGGTCTTCGATTTCCTTGCCAAGATTTTGTTGAAGATGTGTTGAAGGCTTTCAACATCCAGATACATCATTTGACACCAAATGGTATAGTTAGGCTAGCGCAATTTGTTTGGGCTGTAAAATCTTAGGAGGCTAATCCTGATATTGCTGCCTTTTGTGAGCTTTTTGAAATGCATACTCAATTCAAGGATTTCATGCTTGATGGTCGCGTGGTCACTAAGTACTTCGCTTGTTCTAGTTTCAAGTCAGCTCGTAATGATGTTCAAATATCTTCAGCGACGCAAAATAAGTGGGGGAAAGGTGAACGGTCTAGGTATTGGTTTTACCATAAAGTTCCCATGGTTGAAGAAAGAGATCCTGTTACAAAGAAAATGGTTAAGAAAATCCCTTGGCTGCCAAGATGAAAATTGAGAAATTTAAGATGTCTCCATCTTTTTCTTCCTCTATGATCTCGAAGACTACGGTGAAAGTTTACAAATCTACTGCTTTACTGCAATGTGCAAGAGATCTTATTGAGGAATATGCTGCTGCCAGAATTTGACCATTGAAGAAGGGGTGGTCTATCCAGCGGTTTCATTTGAAGAAAGTTCGAGGTATCAATTACAAGTACCTGAATAACGACTTCCATCGTCCTAGGACGTTTGCTACAGACGAAGACTTCGTGAAGTCTGTGGAGAGCCGTGCTGAAGATTTGCTTGGGAAGTATGTTTTGAGTGAGAAAAATAACATTGACAAAATACTTGGTGATAAGTACAAACGTTTGAACAGGGTTTTTGAAGTTGCTAACTGAAGCGTCCCCGTTGAACAGGAACTCAAATGTGATACAATTACTAGTCCCAGGAGGCTAGCAACACATTTATTACAACAGATAAGTCTCAGTCCAGTAGTCTTGCCAAACGAGGGCAATGAAGAAAAATGATAATAATAATACACTAGAACATAGCCCAGGTCCAAAGGACCCAGAAATTAAACTCCCACGTATCCATCTGACGGATCCCAATGCCACAGGCTTAGTTGGGTGCAGACACGACCTTACTCGTACGCAGCTTCCGGATCAAACTCCGGATCTTCCTCTGTTCAAAAAAGCAAGGGTGAGTACAAAGTACTCAACAAATCCAACCTTACCCTACGGAATGGGATAACAATATATGCATATGGATATATATCAAGGGTAAAACTTGGGGTTATTTGCATAAAGCTATCTTTTGACACATGTAGATTTTATTTTATAAATACCTTTGCAAAAGACATATTTTTTCATATATAACAGTATTTATGAAAAAGAGGTTGTTTTCAATTTTAAGTGCTGCTGAACCCTCAGTTCTCACAACACATGGCAGATAACCAATTTCTAAAATCACACTCACTCACATGTTCTCACTCATCCCAACCCAACCAGTTGGTGAAACCAAACCATAACCCATCCATATACCGTGGACACGTCTATCCGAATAAATTTTACACTCTGCAGAGGTTGTACTAGCCACAAGTAGGGTACCGTAACTTAACACCGTAGTGCAAGTACAGATCCATCAAAGCCATTACCCTCCTAGCTAATATGGCGCTCACCACGGGCACACTAAGGCAACAACATCATTATAAATTACAACGCTTATATATATATGTCTCATACAAATCCTCAGTAACTAACAACCCTTAGTGCCCCGTTGCACACCTGCCTCCAGGTGATTGCCATATTAACTAGAGGAATTTAGACTAAGCCCTGCCGCATACAGGGTCGAGTGGTTGCACAAAAATTGAGTTAGGTGAGATGAATCATCAACGCAGTGGGTAAACACCATTTATACTGGTTCATTAACCCTTTCATATTACCCATAATTCATTCTTATGACTCACGCCATTTTCCTTTTAAAATCAATATATTTGATAAAATCATAGTGATGGATATCCAGGATGAGTATCAAATCCTAAGCATACTAAATAATAATATAACATATTATTTGCTCCTATGTTTGAACAAGATAATTATCAGTAATATCAATTTCAAGTATGGCTATTCAATCAGGTCATAACTAAGTAGCGAAAATACTCGTACGTATTTTGTACATGTAATTTAAAACGGCTTCTATGGGTTGTGTTTAAAAATAGGATCAACATGCATCAAAGGGGAATAGGTTGGACTTGCCTCCGTCGGCGTCCTGATCTGCAAACTCCTGCAGGTCATTCGGGTCCTCGGTGCCGAACTCGCGGTACTCGCCTCCGACGTTCTCGTTCTCCAGCTCGTTCACTCCGTCAGCTAAAGTACGCGATAAGCAAACAAGTACAAATAAATAATCACATACATACAAATGAGCTCAGAAAATTATGAGATTTTTATGGAAGATAGAATATGATTTTAGATGAATTTAGGAAAAAGAATCAATGGAAGCGGAGTTGTTATGTGACGGTGACAGATGCACGAAATTTAATCACGCAGAAAATAAATAAGCGTGATTAGAGATGGGTGTTCACGTGATGTGTTTGGCTGGTAGTGCGTGGTGCTCTTGCGTGTTTTGCTCTGGACCCACACATCATACACACATGCATGGCAAGGGAGAGAGAAGCTAGCTAGCAAGGCACGAGTGCTCTTCTTCTTGTTCCTGCATGGAAGCCATGGCCGAGAGCTCGTGGAGCTTCTGGACATCACGGGATGGAAGGGGAAAAGCAAGAAGAGGGCAACAGAGAGAGTTGGAAGAGCGAGAGTGCGCTCAAGAGGTGCTCACCATGTCCTACGATGACAGGCGAGTCCGGCTTGTGTGCACGGCCGTGTATACGGTAGACGTACGGCAAAGCGAGAGCAAGCGAGTGAGTGAGCTGAGCGAGCTGCCGGGTGGTGCAGAAGAAGAGCACCTCGGCACCTTTTTATAGGCCTGGGAAACAGGGTGGTGCCATTGGCTTGCATGCTCGATTAATGGCAGCTCTCTGTGCATGTTTTGCTTGCGAGTGCCACTTGCAGAGCGAAGGACGATGGGCGGTGTGTCTCATAGCTGAGGACAGTGGATGGTCGGCACGCAGCCTTGCTCATTTTGCATGCATGCATGAGCTATATGCGTGTGTGCGTGTGTGTGCATGTGTTAGGGGCCTGTGTGTTGATACTTGCATGCATGTAGTTGGGCGGTGCGGCGTCTAGCACATGTAGGCGGTGCCTAACTTTGCATGGTCACCGGTTACGAGGTGTTGCTGTGTGCATGCAAGCAAGGTGAAATTGTCTCACGCATGCTTGCTGCTTGCTCGTCTTGCATGCATGCAAGAGTGACTTGCATGATGCACTACTGGTATATTTATCCATGTTTGTGTAGGGTGTAAACTGCTTCCTATTTGAGCGTGGTAAAGAAAAATATGGGGATTTTTATCGTGGTGCTGTCCGTGCTGGTGCTATGATTAGAAGAGGGGAAGGTAGTGCGAAGTGGGTCCCATGGCACAACGGGCGAGGCGAGATGGTGGGGTCCACGTGTCGCGGTGTTGCGCGAGGCTGCAGCCGGCGAGAGGGGTCCGGGCGCGGGCGTGCCGCGGCGGCGATGGCGGTGGGGTCGGCGTACGCGCCGTTGTCGGGCATCGGGCGAGGGCGAGCAAAGAGAGAGAGAGGTGGGGGACGGGCGGGCGATGCAGGGGCATCGGTGCGTGGAATATAATTGGAGTGAGAGAAGCATAAGAAATATGAGGTGGATGAAAGTTTGAATGAGATGATTGAGCTCAAATGATTTATAGTTTTTGAAATATATTTTAAAATAGATTTTAATGCGAGTGATTTCGATTTATGGATTTTTTGGGATGTTACACTAACATAGAGTATGGTGAGAGGCCCCCACCTGCTTATGCTCGTGATAGAAAGCAGAGTAAAAAGAGGAATAGGAGACAGTTGCTAAGGCTGGCAAATTTAAGGCTGCTGGCGGTGTTAACAAAGTTGTTGCTAAAAAGATGAAAAAAAATCAAAGTCCTTCTTGTTATTGGATGCAGAAGATATTGAAGCTGTTCTTGAGCAAAGTTTAGATATAGAGGGGAATGTGGTTATAGGTTCAGGTGACGCTACTAAAGATGGTGTTGGTGCTTCAAAGAGAGCTGATGATATTGTTCTTGTCGAAGACGAGGTGAGAGAAATTGCTTTGGCATTTTCTTCTGATGAGTTAGCTTCTTTTTTGCTTACTCCATTGGATGATAAACTGCAGGATTTGCAATGCCGGAATTTGCCTGCTGGGGGTTGTGTTGGTGTTGAAAATGTTGTTATTTCTGAAATGGCAACTATTGAGGGAGAAACTTTTGTGGGGGAAACTCATAGAGCTGCTAGTTTTACTTCGCCAAGGCCTGATGCTGAGGCCCCTGTTGTTGGGTCTCATGAAGAGAATGTTGATGCTGGGAAGATAACTTCGGTTGAGAACCTAGCTGCATATGAGGCTGGTGAAGTTGGTGTTCAGAATTTGTTAAATAAAGTTGGTGGGTCTAGAGTTTACTCCCTTAATCTTAAAGATAGTGATGAGGAAGTATTTGATGACGTGATCAATGATGATCGTTTGGCGCGCTTGTCTAGTTCTACTATCCATGTTGAAAGTGGAAAAAATATTGATTGCAATCTGGGTGAGCGCATCTCTACTGGTGAGTACTTTTGGCTTCGCATTTTTCTTTTTGAATTGAACTATTTTCTTTTGCTAACTGTTTGGTTTTATTTTTGCAGAGACTATTTTTCCTCATGCACCATCTTCTCCTCAGAAAAACATTGACTTGAGCAAATTTAATATTCAAGATCCTGCTACTCCTGTTGTCCCTGCTGCTGGCGAAGGCGAAGTTTCTGACGCTCTGAAGCGTAGGTTATCATTTTTGTTAGGAGAAGAGTTTAGGTCTTGATTGTTTCAAGTTTATAGGCATTGGGGCTGATAAGCTTCGGATGATGCCTCGCACTTCTGAGGTTCAATTAGTAAAGTGTATAGATGAGACCTTCACTGTCCCTGATGCAGAACATGAAATATCGAAGAAACCCTTGCTTGAAGTTGCTGATGCTGGGCTATCAATGATGTACAAAGGTTCTCTCCTGATGAGAGGTTTGCGAACTGGGTTGGAAGAAATCAAAATTTGAAAGAGCAACTTGCAGGGAAGGAAAAAGAAAGAGCTGATGTCATGGACGCTCATAATAATTTGGAGACTAGATTGATTAGTGCTCTTGTTATTGTTGAGAAGAAAGAAGATGGCATGAAGAAGATTGTCGCGGAAAATGAAAGATTGAAAGAAGGTTTGGACGTATTGAGAAAAAGTTGTAGGAGCAAGACAAGTCCTTTTTCGACAATTGCAATTGAATCTGGGAACTTTGTTTTGAATGTTATGACAAGTTTGGAGCTCGTCCTAAGGAAAAATGTTCGGAGCTTGGTGATCATGATAGTTTCTTCAGTTGGCTTTGTCGTCAGTACGAAGATTTGTCTCAAGTCATCGATACCACAGTTGATATTGGGGTTTATTACCCTGCTCGTGCTATGTTTCATTTGATGAAGCAAAGTCAAGATCCTTTGTTTACGCAGCTTTGTGACGCCGACTACAAATTTCCTTCTGTAAATGAACTAACCAATGTGACGAAGGCCACACAAGTATTGTGCAACAAATATCTAGAGCAGTATTGGAGGTCAGGTGGTCGGGCTCATTGTTTTGATAAAGCTAGAGAAAAATTGCAAAGGGTAATTTTTGCACTTAACTATTTTTGTTTTCAAATGTGTTATGTGTCTAACTTTTCTCTCTTTTTATGTTAGCAAATTACAAAGGAGGCGGAGGCTACCCGGAGGGAGGCGGAGGAAGCTACGAAGAGGGAGGTATGCTAGAGGTCAAAGCGGTGCCGGATCTAGCAATGTTAGTGGTGGCCAGCCTTAGGCTTTAGTTATCTTTTTCTTTTGTGAGATGAGAAGGTTTCAAGATACACTGGTTCTAAGTTATTGACTTTGTAATATATATACTTGGAAGTTGTTTGACTATTTGTCCATCCTGCGTAGGTTCCTCATGCTGAGCCTATGCAGGATGTCGAAGACGTTACCCCGCTGTTAATGTCTAAAGATAACTTCGTTTTCGAGCCTAGCGAATTTTATGACTTTCGTGCGAAGTATGATGGTCGTGATGTCGATGATTTTCTTGCCCGTAAGTTTTTTGCTCTCGTTATTTTGAACTTGGGACTTTTTCTTTGGGGCTTTTGTCTTACAGATCTTTTATAGATGTGAATAAACGATATTGTAGTATCAGGCCTCCTAACTGTCGAGTTTTTGATTTCACGGATTTTGCACAGGTAAAGTTTGTTATGTAATGTTTATTTTTTGTCTGCGGTTGGACTTTTGTTTTCTAACCTCTTTTTCTTGTAGTCATCTGGGTCAAGCACTTCGCCGATAAATGTTTGTGAAGACTATTTACGCCGTGAAGCGGACGATATTATTAATGAAGTTGTGAGTGACATACTTGGTGATGCTGCCAAAGTAGTTAGTACTCAAGATGACTAATTTTGTAAATACATTTTTGTGATTGGGTAAATAGTATTGCAAGACATCTTGTTGTACTGCGAAGTGTGTGAGTTTACCTTCACTTGTAAATGAGTATTGTATAATCGATTTGAATTTTATCGTCTTTCTTTTTTGAAGATCCTGCTTTTTGTTTGAGGTGATTGTCTGTGCTTCGCTTAAAGACTAGTAATATTTTTGCTCTGACGAGACCGGTTTGAAGAATTTAATAAATTTTGAAATGTCATTCCTTCTTTTTGTTCGAAGTAGACGTGTATACTTCGCTTAGAGACTAAAAATGTTTTCTTCTTAGTGGAATAAGTTCGAAAAATTTGTCTTAGCGAATTTTGAAACGTCGTCCCTTTCTTTTTGTGCGAAGTGGACGCGTGCGCTTTGCTCAGAAGCTTGAAACACTTTTGCCTTAATGAAAAAAGGTCGAAAAAATTTTCCTTAGCAAATTTTGAAACGCCGTCCTTTCCTTTTCGTGTGAAGCGGACGCGTACGCTTCGCTTGGAAGCTTGAAACGCTTTTACCTTAGTGAAATAAAGTCAAAAAATTCGCCTTAGCAAATTTTAAAATGCTTTTCCTTCTTTTTCGTTCGAAGTGAATGCGTATGCTTCGCTTAGAAGCTGGAAATATTTTCACCTTAGTGAAATAAAGTCAAAAAATTTGTCTTAGCAAATTTTGAAACGCCGTCCCTTCTTTTTCGTGTGAAGTGGACGCGTACGCTTCCTTAGAAGCTGAAAATATTTTCACCTTAGTGAAATAAAGTCAAAAAATTTGCCTTAGCAAATTTTAAAATACCGTCCCTTCTTTTTTGTGCGAAGTGGACGCGTATGCTTCCTTAGAAGCTAAAAATATTTTCACCCTGGTGAAATAAAGTCAAAAAATTTGCCTTAGCAAATTTTGAAATGCCGTCCCTTCTTTTTCGTGCGAAGTGGATGCGTACGCTTCCTTAGAAGCTAAAAATATTTTCACCTTAGTGAAATAAAGTCAAAAAATTTGTCTTAGCAAATTTTAAAACGCCGTCCCTTCTTTTTCGTTCGAAGTGGACGCGTACGCTTCGCTTAGAAGCTGTAAATATTTTCACCTTAGTGAGATGAAGTCAAAAAATTTGCCTTGGACTTATTTGAGTTGGATAAGTTAGCATTTTTTAGATTTAATAAAATTGATGCTAACTTAGTTTTGCAAAATTTGTGTCGATATGAGAGTATATGTTGGATATACTCTTCGGTATTTTGTACTTTTAGTTGTGCAATGTAGAGACATATCTTTGGGGAACCTATTTTCTCATTTATATTTCATGAGATTTACAAAGAGACTGCCTCGTTAAAAAACCACTCACCTTGTGGAGGGTTTCCCCTGAGTGGAAAAAGAGTGCAGCTCAATTACGTTGTAAATTTGCTTGGAATGAAACTTCTACTTCTACTTTGCAGAAAAGAAAACTTACTCTTCTAGTTTGGCTATGGGTACTATTTACGAAGTGCTTCTATATTCCAAGTGTGACTGAGTTCTTCACCTTTCAGATTTGCTAGATGATATGCACCTTCTTTGCTTGTTCTTGTGATGATGAAAGACCCTTCCCACTTTTGTTGGAATTTTTTCACTGTGTCTTCGTCTCTTTTTCTTTTGAGGACAAAATATTCTGGTGTTAACTCTCTTAGCTTGACTTTTTTGTTGTACCACTTCTATGTTTTGAGTTGGTACTTCTTGATATTCTCGAGTGCTTCATTTCTTACTTCTTTAAGTAAATCTTTACTGTTGCTTGATCCTCTTCTGTGATCATTTGAATGTTTGTTCTTGGTCCCTCATATTTTATTTCTTCGAGGGTCATTACTTCATCTCCGTATAGTAACTTGAATGGAGAAAAATCTGTTGGCATTGGCTTCGATGTGTTGTGAGACCAGATAACTCTTGGTAATTCAGCTACCCATTTTACCTTTTTTAGATCTGTTAAACACTTTGATATTCCTGTGCAAATTATCCCGTTTGCTCTCTCTACTGCTTCGTTGGACTGTGGGTGCCTTACGGATACGAAATAGAGTTTGATTCCCAATGAGTGATAGTATTCTCTGAAGTCTTCGCTATCAAATTGGGTTCCATTGTCTATAGTGATGTGTCTTGGAACTCTGAATCTGCATATGATGTTTTGCCATAGAAATTTTTTCATTGTGTAAGAAGACATGTTTGTGATTAGTTTTGCCTCAATCCACTTGGTGAAATATTCCAATTATGTCGATGCCCCATCTTGCGAGTGGCCAAGTTGGTTCAATTGGCTGTAAGTTTGTTCCTAGTGCATTGACTTTGCTCCCTGCCATTTGGCAATTATGACAGGTCTGAATTATTTTTTTGCTGTCACTTTGAGCGGTTGGCCAGAAAAACCCTTGTCTGAAGGCTTTCCTAACTATTGATCTAGCCCCAGCGTGACATCCACAGATTCCCTCATGTATTTCTTTCAACAAGTTTTTCCCATCTTCTCTTGAGATGTATTTTACTAGTGGTTGGCAAACTCCTTCCTTGTACAGTTCTTTGTTGATGATTTTATAACTTCTGGTCTTTTGCTTCATTCTTATTTCATCAACTTAGTTTTCTGGCTCATAAAATCCTTTGAGGAATGCCATAATTGGAGTTCTCCAGTCTTCGCTTTCTATGATGTGTACTTCTTTCGGTTGTTCAACTTTTGTTTTTGTTGAGGCTTCGGTGATAGTTTGAAGAATACTTCTGGTGGTAACTCAAACTTTTGGGTGGCGACTTTTGTAATTTCGTTTGTATCTGTGTTATCATTTCTTGAGATACTTTTTACCGTGAATCCAGCGAAGTGTTTTTCTTGATCCCTCAATAGTTGGAGGTACTTTGCTAGCTCTGGATCTCTTGCTTTGTAATTTTTCTCTATATACCTAGCCACAACTTGAGAATCTGTCTTGATTATTAGCTTTTAAATTCCCATTGCTCTTGCTTTGCGAAGTCCCAACAATACTGCCTCATATTCTGCAATGTTGTTGGTGCATTGAAAGTCTAGTCTTGTTGCGTATTTGAGTTTAATTCCAGAAGATGAGGTTATGATTGCTGTTGCTCCTGCGCCGACGAAGCCCCAAGCGCCATCACAATAGATTATCCATTCTGGTTGCTCCCTTCTTTCTTGATTATACTTTGAAGGTGTCCAATCTACTACGAAGTCAGCCAACACTTGAGATTTGATTACTGTTCTTGTCTCAAATTTGATAAAGTATTGAGACAATTCTGCAGCCCATTTTCCCAATCTCCCTGAGGACTTATTGCCTTGTAGCACTTCTTTGAGGGGTTAATTTGTTGGCACTCTTATTTTGTGTGCTTGAAAGTAGTGTTTCAATTTTCTAGATGCCATAAGTACTGCATATGCAATTTTCTCGATTTTTGAATAGAAAATTTTTGATCCAGACAAAGCTTCGGATGCGAAGTATACTGGAACTTGTCTTGTTGAGTGCTCATTTTCTTCTTCTTGTATCAGTATTGCACTAACTGTACTTTCGTTTGCTGATATATATAGTAGCAAATATGCCATTGGGTCAGGTGTTGCCAAAGTTGTGGGGTTGTATAGATGCTTCTTTATTTCTTCGAAAGCTTCTTATTGTGATTGACCCCAGTTGAATTTTTCCTTTTTCCCTTTAGTGCTTGAAATATTAGGAGGCTACGCTCAGCTGATTTGGATATAAATCTGTTCAGCGAAGCTAATTTTCCTGTCAGCTTTTAGATGTCCTTGATGTTTCTTGGCATTTGCATATTCAGTATTGCCTTCACCTTCTCTGGATTCGGGTCAATTCCTTTTGCAGATACGATGCACCCCAAATTTTTGCCTGTTTGAACTCCAAATGTGCATTTTTCTAGGTTCAGCTTTAGATTTGTTTTTCTGAGGTTTGAGAAGGTTTCTTGTAAGTCTTCGACATGGTCTTCTCTTTTCTTGTTTTTGACTACCAAGTCATCAACATATGCAAGCAAGTTTCTTGGTATTTGATTTTTGAGGACTGTGGATGTCATTCTGATAAAAGTTGTTCCTGTATTACGAAGCCCCTCGGCCATTCTTTGGAAACAGTAAGTTCCAAATGGTGTAATAAAACTTGTGTATTCTTCATCTTCTTTTTTCATCCAAATTTGATGGTAGCCTGAATAGCAATCGGGAAAACTGAGCATTTCACTTCCTGCTGCTTGGTCTACTAGGGTATCTATTCTTGGTAGAGAAAAGTTATCTTTTGGACATGCCTTGTTGAGATCTGTGAAGTCTATACACATTCTCCACTTTTTATTTTTCTTCTGCACCATGACTATGTTTGCGAGCCAAGTTGTGAATTGTACTTCTCTTATGACTTTTTCATCTAGCAATCTCTGGACTTTAGCTTTCGCAGCTTGTGTTATGTCTTCAGACAACTTTTTGAGTTTTTGCTTTTTCAGCCTGAAGTTTGGGTCGATGTTTAACTTGTGTTCTATGACATCCATGCTTACTCCTTCTAAGTCTTATGCAGACCAGGCGACGATATCCTTGTTATTTCGCAAGACTTGTATTATCTTTTCTTCTTCTTCTTTTGATATATTTGTGCCGATGATAACTTGTCTTTCTGGCACCATTGGGTCAAGTGGTACTTTCTTTGTGTCTTCGCAAGGCTTCGCTTTTTCTTGTGTCTTCGCGTTTTCAGTTTCAAGCTCATCATCTTCTTCTTCTTGTATCACTTGGATATTTTTGAAAGCTAGGCTTGCATCTCTCTCTATATTTCTTGCCTCTGTTTGATCGCCGAAGATAGTTATGATGCCATTGACTGTTGGCATCTTCATGCATAGGAATGGGTAGCTTACTATGGCTTCAAAAGCATTTAAACTTTCCCTTCCAAAGATTGCGTTGTATTTGTTGTGCATTTCAACAACATCAAATGCTATTTGCTCTGTTCTCGCATTATTCACTGTTCCGAATGAGACTGGCAAGACAATTCTGCCGACAGAGCTAATTTTCTTTCCGCCGAAGCCAACCAATGGGTGCTCGGCTCTTCCCAAAATTTTTCTATCAATTTGCATTGCATCTAGAGTTCTTATGAATATGATATCTGCTGAACTGCCACCATATATTAGAATTTTTGATACTGCCAAACCTTCAATGTTTGCTTCTATGACCATTGCGTCCATATGAGGGTAATCTTTGAGCTTGAGATCTTGTTCTGAGAATGTGATTGGCATGTGGGACCATCTTGTTTTCTTGAATGGACCTTCGACTTCTATGGAGTTTACTCTTCTGAAATAATTTCTTCTTTCATTTCTTGTATCAAGCCCCATGCTGTTTCCTCCGAAGATTGTCAAAATTCTGCCTTTGCTTGGGATGATTGCATTCTCGTTGCTTGTTGACACTTTGGGCATGTTGTTGTTGTGTTGAATTTGGTGGTTGCTATTTGCCACTAAACTTTCAGAGTAGATACTTTGCTGCTGACTTGGGCCCCATTGATTTTGCGAGCACACTGCTAGTGGCTGGCAATTGTAGATTGGCGGAGGTGGTGGCAACATGTGCTGAGGATAAGTTATTGGCATGTAATTTATCCCTTGGGGAGCTAGGTGATTGACAACTTTTAACTGCGAAGTTGCCCTATTTTCTTCTTGCATTTCTTTAATCCTTTTCTTTACTCTTGGGCACATTTTGGACGTGTGGCCAGCCCCTTTGCCGTGTATGATGCAATACATTTTCTCAAGCCTCAATATCTTCCTTTTAAATTTTCTGCCTTGATTGTTGTAGTTTGTCCTTTCCTGGAAGTTTTCCTTGTAACTTCTATTGTTTTGAAAATTTCTTTGATTGTTTGATCTGGGACCTTGACTGGCAGCTTCGCTTGTGTTGTTGATGTGATTTATCCTCTGAAATGGTCTTCGCTCAGTATTTATTCTTGAGTGTTGGGAATTGTTATTTGATCTTAACATGTTTCTTTCTCCGTTCTCTTCTTCTATTCTTTTTATATAGTCTTCGTCGGACTCACAGTATTTTTTCATTTCTTCATATAACTTTTCTACTGTGGTTGGTCTTTCCCTTTTGAAGTGGAAAGAAAGTTGGCCTGTCCGCAGTCCTTTGATTGCTGCAATGATGACAACTTCATCTGGTATGTTTGGGATTTGAGCTTTTGCTTGTATAAATCTTTTGTAATACTGGCTCAGTGGTTCCTTTGGTTGCTGCTTGATGTTGAAAAGATCATCATTTGTGAGCACAATTCTTTGTAAGCCTTGAAAATCTAAGAGCAGAGTTGTGTGAAGTTGTTCCCAAGATTTTATTGACCTTGGCTTTAGTGAAGAGTATCAATGCTGTGCTAGTCCTCTTACTTCCATGATGAGTGTGGCAGAACCTCCTAAATTATATGGCCCACATGCACCTATCATTGTCTAAAAGACCTCTAATAGCCATGCATGTGTCCCATACAACTTAGAAAGCCCTGTCGGGTGCCCTCAAAGGACCCCGATTAAACTACATTTAACAATTCATACCAGGATCAACAAAGGAGTAGCTCCAACATTACAACATTTGTTACAAAATATATATATCAGAGTGCGAAAGAATAATAACATAGAATTTACAAAATATGAATAAGTTAACTTTTACAAACTTAACTTCAATTGCGGAAGCAGAGAAGAACTACAGAAGACAACTTAGATAGAGCGCCTAAGTCGGGAGAGGACAACCAGATCACGTCGAGCCCACCGACATGAACTTGATTTGAACACCAATTAGCACCTGCAACAGGGGTTTAGCAAACCCTGAGTACAAAAGTACTCAACAAGACTGACCTGATGAAAAAGATGGGTGAAGATTCAGGAATGCAGGCCAGAGGGACAAGGTAAGGCTACAAGAAACAAGGACTTTTGCAGAAAAGCTCTTTGGATTAAGTTTTAATTCATCATTAGTTATAACAGAAAGTAAAATGTTCTAATCTAGATCAAGATTAACAATACAACTTCATTCTTTTCCTTTCTCAACTTTCCACTTGTTAACTATGTTGATGGTGCTGGATCAAGTCTCCTTACTCGTGGAGCATATGACGATTCGAATCGCTTATTCGCCCAACTAGGATTCCTAACCACACGACATATGTAGCACTTAAGCTTGCATATATCAACCCTCACTTAGATCCTCCAAGACTAGAATAGTTTCCGCTCCACCCGAGAGCACACATACACCTCCAATCCGGAACCTTGTTCCACGAGGGTATCTTGTACTCCCGCCATCTCTCCACTCCCAGTGCGCGGGCTCGTCGCTCTAGTAAAAGAATTTCTGAAGTAGGGCTTACCACTAAATTCATGATCCGAGGGCCAAGTCAACAAACGGGTCCTAGGGCATCAACAGACGAAAACACTACAGTGGGACTCCTTTCCCAATGCAAATTACCCGTCCAGACTCGATTTATTAAGTACCATCATGATTCCATCAAGAAAAGCCAACCTCATCTTTTTTATTCTTTTTCTTTTTGAAAACCTACTAATTAAGCAGGGCTAAGCATAACTAAGCATTTTTCCAAAAACAGGTAACAAGGAATATGGAAATAAGACAGGTAATGCAATTGGTGGGTTATCACTCAGCTCCTATTACTTAATGCAATATTTCATAACTGAAGCGATAAAAGATTTATAAAATCAAGGAAGGGTTTAAATGCATCCGGGGCTTGCCTTTATTGCAGTGGTGGTTAGTTCTCGTCGAGATCACATATGTTAGATTTAGCACCAACACCATGGATAAGGACTTCAACATCATTGATGGATGTCACCTTCTCGAACATTCTTGTTGGATGGCATCTTTCCAAACGTTGATCAACACGATCTAATTTACTTTCGAAACAACTACACGTAATGAAATGATGCATGCTTTAACATAATAAACTCATGACATGATGCACGGTAATGCATTGGTGAAAGTATAACAAGATTAAATAACTAGCTAATTATAAACTATTTTAAAAGCATTACACAAGAAAAAATAATTATTAACAAAATAAAATTCATAACTAACTCATACAACATCTAACATGCTTGAAAATTAAACTACAGCCTAAAGATAGCATTAGCAGCACATCTTCAAAATTTCAATTCATATAGAGCTACATAGCAAGAGATATGAATTTTCCTCTTTTTAAACATTAAATAAAGGCATAAAATATAACTATTTATTTTTCTATAAAATATGACATGTTTTATATTTTTAATAAAAACTAGACATCACAAGGAACACAACAAAATTTGGTTCACCAAAAACGGAGTTACGAAACTCCAGATATGAATTTTTAAAGATTTGAAAAATATTCACAAACAGGTCCTCGGGGCACTATTCCCCTGAGTCACAGTTTTTGCAGTTAGGCCCCTGCAGTTTCTCTAATTCTTGCCCGAGGTCCCCTCGCGAGTTGGAGACAGGGGAGCTCGTCGGAGCTCGCTGTTCCGGCCGAACGAAGGCACGTCTGCATCGGGGAAGAAGTAGGGAGCACCGTGGAGCTCGTGCGCACCCGCTAGTACCCTCGGCTCGGCCTGCGGTGGTCCGTGACCTCCTGGCCACGCGCACGGGTGGCTTGCCGTGACAGCAGTGGCGGCGCAGACGCTCCAGGCGGCTAGAGGCGGCGCGAGCGGGCTGGCGCATGTGCGAAAGCGAGGTGAGCACGGTGGAGTGTTTAGTTTGGCTGAAGGCGGTTCAGCGGCGGTAGCGCGGCGCGGTGGAGCAGCAGAGCATGGCGGCGATGGAGGAGGAAGAGAAAAAGAAGAAGACGGCTGCCTCACCGGCTTAAATAGGAGGGGAGAAGGACGGTGAGGTGGACAGCGGGTTCACGAAGACGTCCACGCCGCGGGCGCACGCGCAGGCGCGAGAAGGCGCGGCCATGCCACGGCGGACGCCGGTGACAGTGAGGTAAAAGGGCAACGATGACGTCATCGAGTACTGTAGCAGCTGATGTCACTCGAAATTTTACAAATTACTCTCAAAATTACATAACAACTTAAAAATCTCCAAAAATTAAGTTTGCATAACTTTTCAAGAGCTACACTTTTCATTTAATAAGAATCTTCAAATTCTTCCTAGATTTTGAAAATGAAATCAAATTCAAAAGGGAAACAAAACCCTAAAAACAAATATTTGAAATTACTTTTGATTTTTCAATAAAACTTGAAAATCTAACTTTTTAAATCAAACATTTTTCATATACAAAGTTTTCCTAAATTATGCATAAATTTTGAAATATGAATTTAAAATCAAAAGCGATAAATGTTAGAAATCTGTATTTTCAAATTCATTTGAAATTCTTTATTGAAACCTGAAAACTTTGAATACCACTATTGTAGGTCTCAACAAGATCTACAATAATGTTTTTTGAACTAACCCCAAATTCTTTGTAGATTTTGAAATATAGAAAAAGGGATAAAAGGGATATTTTAATTCGAAGGATTTTAAAATTAAACAAACACCCTAAGTATCATTATTTCATGTATTAAACAAACACCACAAAAATACATTAAAGAAACATGCACGTATTTATGCCATGATGCTCGATGATTATGCTTGCTAATACACATTATTAATATTTTAATCACGTATTAACATCTGGGATGTTACAATGAGCGACTTCGCTAGAGTGTTCGCATCTCCCCCGCTTGATGTAACTGCTGCTTTAAAGCTCATGAGAAATTTTCTTGGGTCAGACATACCATTGTAAGTTGGGATGATGCTGAATTTGAATCCTGTTGGTCACTTTGCTAGCTGAATATCGATTGACAGAGGCGACTCTGTGTCAATTGTTGCTATTTGACTTTGGTTGTCTTTGCTGTTGGTGTTTTTGCTTGCTGAGTTTGGATCTTAGATCATGACTTCGCTTTTATTTTCTATCTCTTCGTTGAGCTTTTTTATTTCTGCTTCTGCTTCCGCAATTCTTTGCTTCAGAGACTTTTCCCTTGTCTTCGCTCTTGCTTCTTCTAGCTGTTTTTTCTTGACAGCGAGTTGATCCTCGAGTTCCTTGAGTCTTCTTTCTTCGTTCTGAGTTTCTTCTTCTTCTTAAACACGTCTGGTTTCAATTTCTGTTGCATCTTCTATAGTTGGATCTTGTACGGCGTTGTTGTCGGCCGTAGCTGTCCTTTTACTGGGTCTTCCCATTTTGGTGGTCGTGAGTGTCTTCGATCACACAAACGGTCGGCGCCAGATATTGGGTGAGAGAATCACACAAGTGCCGTATGAGGTGAAAGCAATATGCGAATTGCAATTGTATTTCAATCTGTCCCCCAAAATTTACACCCCAGGGGGTATTTATAGACCCCCTTGGCTTCGTTATACAAGGCACTTTTACAAAACTGATAAGATGTTTCCTATACATTCAACTAAAACTCATACCGACGAAGTGATGAAACACACTCCGCCGCTATCCTTTTGACTTCTTTTGATAACTTTTGGTCTTGGCCACATTTTCGATTTTGCAGATTGACTTGTCAACTTTCACGCGAAGTTGTCACGTCAACTTCGCTAGGTGTCCGGAGTGCAGCGAAGCCATCTTCGACAGGTAACCTGAAGTATGTGAAAACATACAGGCGAAGTCCAAGATAATCACAGCGAAGTGTCTATGTCAACTTCGCTAAATATTGTGTTGTCTCAAATGTCTATAGTGAAAAGTTTGTTTTTATCGTCAAAGTTTGGGATAGGTGTTTGTATATCAAAGTTGTTCCCCAACAATATAAAAAAACTGACTTAATAAATTGTACAACATTTTCTATTAAACATGGAAGAGGAAGGAAAAGAAATGGTAAAAGGTACATATAACCTTAAAAAAACCTAAATATAACGGGATTGCTTACCCGGCTTAAAGAAGGGACGTTAAAGTTTAGAGAAAGCATTGACGAATTGAGTGAACAATCCTCAGTAGGATGAAACAATATAGTGAGCCGAGAATGATTATTCTTTTGTAGGATGAAATTCTAGTAGGGGCTTCGCCCCTCCTGTTCCATCAAGAAAAAAAATCTTTTATAGGATGAAACAATGATTATTCTATACGGTCATCCAGACGAAAAGTCAAACAAGTTTCGAGATTTGAGATTTAAAGCTATTCACAACGTGGACACAACAGATGTGAATTTCAGCTTCTTGATATATATAGTATATTTTAGAGAGTTCGTAACGTGATGATGTACCAGGCATAATCTAATATGATTATTCTTTTGTCTAAAAAAACACGGCGTGAACGTGAGCACAAGAGACGTAACAGCTTTGTTATGTCCCTACGACGATTAGCTATTATAAGTGCAAACAGGATTCCCTTAGCTGAGTCCCAAGCGCTGGAAAACGGCAACCTGAGGAGCTATGGAAATCCAAACAATCGAGGGAAGAAAGGGCAATCGAAGAGCAGTGTCGAAGACCTCGCCAACCCTGTGAATACGCATGGAACTTTAACAATTGCACAGGTGTGACCCTGCGAAATCCACGTGTGTTGCTGTATGCATCTCTATGATGAGACATCCATGTATGTGCTTGCAGGTGATGCCCTGGAGTGGCACCCGAATTACAATGCAAAACTGAGCCGATTCTCCCTGTAGCCAGCAAACCAGTTATAATCAGAAAGTCATCTTCTGCCTCATCCATTTCGTCGCGGACCATTTCTCTCCTTTCAGAACAGGGCACCCACTGTGGATACTGTTTGGGTCTGTGTTGCCATCCAATCCCTGAAACAAGCTCACAATGCCAAAAGAACATCATTCAGAAAGCAATGGAGCTGACTCAAGTTTAATGAAGATCTACATTCTGATCAGGATATCTAACTACAGAGAATTACTCACCATGCTCCAAAAGAGAACAGCGTCCCCTTTGTTTGGCTTAACACACAATCCGTTGACCACATTTCCTCCACAGCTGCACTCTCCATCTCCTGCCTGGGACAGAGATAACAACCGTCCAGGTATCAGGCTGCCACAAATGGCATGGCATGTACAGTATATGATTTGATAACATGTTAACTTGATAAAATATCAGCTAACCTGCGGAAAGTGAGTTTCACCACCTTCAACACCATCTGTCAAATACATAAGCATTGTAGCAACACGCTGCCCTCCACGCTTCAGGTTAAACTGGAGGCGTACAAATCATATTGAGTTGTGCCATCGATAACAAGGATAGTCAGGTCTATTGTAAATCTAGAAGCCTGAGACTTGCCTTAGAGATGTTTCAACTTACAGTGTCAGAAAAGTAATCATGATGTGGTCTATAGTACTGACTAGCTTCATACCTGCAATTGTTAAAGTTAGCTCACAAAAATATTCCCGCCGCCCCTAAATAAATCATAAAATGAACATATTACAGAAATATATTCTATGGTATATTAATGATATACTAATTTGATGCCATAAAATTGATAGTTTTTCCTAGAATTTTGGTCAAAGTTTGAAAAGTTTGACTTAAAACAATTCCAGTAATCTATTTGTTCAGGGACAAAGGGAGTAGTCAAGAAAAATAAATACAAAATTACTAATTTCTTCAAGTACCTCAATACTTGAATGAGCTCCCCATTTTCTTTAGGTATTTGAGAGAACACAGATATTCGCTTCTCTATAGCCTACACAAGGGAAAGCAAGTGTTCACAGAACAACAATCTTCTATAGAGCTGCTAAAGTTAAATTGAAGTGTTTAGGACTTGGATCTAGCTTTGTGGTACAGGTTAGATAAATCCAAACTATTGCCACTAGTAGATGGCGAACAAGATAGACATAATTAAACACAATAAACATATTTTGAATACATGACATTGTTATAATGAATAATTCAGGAGCCATGCAAACAGGAGCCATGGAAACTGCAGGACTTGAATGCACTAATACAATGCTGAACTAAGGTTTGCATCATGCATATATTAAGATACGTATAAGATACATTGTTACAGACACATCATTATATCAGATGTGTCTTGAACACTATATCTATATGATATGCAGTGACTATGTTCAGGAGCACCATCCATTTAAAATAAAAAAAATATCATAAGCAATTTTTGAGAGTGCTGTTGTATCTTCATATAACTGAAGGTTAGGATATAAACTGATTAGTTGTATATAATAGTATCATGATTGCTAATAGTAAGCTGTATTAATGCCTTATTTGCGTGAAGCTAATATACTAGCAAAGGGTACATTAGTTGAATATTTATAGATCAAAGAAGTATGTCACATTGACATGGTGAGAAACCCAGAATAAAGTATGGTAAGCTGACCTGAATGACTGGAGACTTTCTTTCTTCAGAATTCACAAACATACCAGAACTTGTCCGAACGTCACTTTTTACACCCTGGAGAAGATAGGACCAGTGACATCATAAATACAGAAAACACAAAAAATGCATGACTAGCCTGGATTTTCAGATGCCCACAGCTACAAAGAATAAATCTGGGCACAGACTCCCGAAAATACTTGCAGCCATATGTGTGACATCTAATGAGCCATATGTGTTGCCAAAAAAAATAAAAAATAGCAAAACACTTATGCCTCCGTCAGTTGGGCTTTTCAACATGCTTTAGCTTCCCCAAAAGCCAAAAGCCAACCAAAGGGGTTGGCTACCACCCAAAGCCACAGCCAAAAGCAACTCTTGCATAGTACATATCTCACAGCACCTTCCTCCTGCTATAACCTGCTTTCGCGAAAATTACCCTCCTACCACTGGTTATGTAGCTACCGGTTTGTTCTTTTCCCCTTCTTTTCCATCCGTGATGTCTTCTCCTCCGCAACGTCACGACTTCCTCCCGTTCGCGCCGCCCAGCGACCTCGCAGGTGCCATGCTCCACCGCCACCTGCCGGCGCAAGCTCTACCTGCCACCCCCACGCCTCAGCTCAATGGCCAGCCACCGCCCCGCACCTCCCAGGCCAACCCCGACTGGCCGGAATGCCCAGCCCTTGACGGCCACCTCCGACGGATGCGCAGGGCCATCCCCTTGGTGGCAAGAGGAACAAGAAGATCTAGGCTCACTGTCCATGACATGTGGGGTCTGCTCATGAGCAATGGCGAAGCCACAGCCACCATTGCTACCGTAGTCTTGCGTGTTACACAATGGGGTCAACAGTAGCGGTGAGCAGTGATCAACAATAGTTTTCTATAGGATTTGTAGAATTTTATCGAGGTCGCTTGACCCTAGTGCCAAAGGCTAGCTCCACCACTGTATGAGAGAAGCTTTTCCAAAAGCCACAGCTATTCAACTAACCGGCTTTTAGACATCTCACAGCCCACAACCCACAACTGTTTTTTTTTTGAACGCAATGGCAGGAGCTCTGCCTTTCAATTAAGATAGAGAAAGAGAGTTTATATACAAGCAAGATGACACTCCGAAAGGGTTTTTAGTAACCATTGGAGTATGAAAACACCTAAAAACCACCTCTTGAAGGATAATGCTAAGCGAAAACGAAAGCTCTCTTTCTCTGCTCTATGTCTTCCTTGATTTGCAGCCACTTGAGGCACCGTTTGTGCAGCGTTATTGAAGATTCTTCTATTTCTCTCTTTCCAAATATTCCAGAATGTGTAAATCACTACACCATTCAGTCGTTTGCGTTCAGCCATTGGGACTTCCCTTGCCATCTCTTCCCACAAAGCTCTGATATGGACGGGGGCGCTCTGGGGCTGTGACTGCAGCTGAGTGAAGTTTTCCCAAGAGAGTATTTGGTCCCAAACCAACCCACAACAGCTTTTCTGTAGGCCATAGCTCAACTACTTTTTCAAAAGACACAGCTCAACCAAACACACCTTAATCATGTTTAATATACATTTAGTCCATCTACACGCTAGGAAAACGCTTAATCATGTTTAATCTACGTTTATTGCATCTAGGCGCTATGTAGTGGCCTAGCGCCTAGGGTCTCTTGGAACCTAGCGAGCTAGGCCGAACCCATTGTGCACTCTAACAAATGCCAAAAGCAAGATGCTAAGAATTAGAACCTAACCAACATACCTTTCCTGTTGCAACATCCACTACAGTGGAAATTTGCAATCTTGGTCTAGCAATTGCCATTAGGTAATCACACTCCTGCAAAGATTAAATGTATTATCAGAAGAACCAAACATAAAAAAAGTAGCATCCAAATACAAAGTAATATACATATTGCTAAACATTTGGTGCCTTGGTTACGATCAACATGGGAATGGAGTTGAGGTTATAAGATAATACATGTATATATAGACAAAAAGCAATTACATCAGAAAGTATTTTTAAAAAAAAAAGACCATGAGGAAAGAAATCATGCACAAAGAATGGAAAATGAAGTATGTTATGGTGCCAATGTGATTCACAGTTCTGACTGTTACGTTTTATTTGGTTATTAGGCATCAATTATGTAGAGTCCCTTTGCAGGGACTTTGGACAGCTTTCTTGGCAATCCAAAGAGATTGGATTTAATTCATGTCTATATTCATGTCTAACCGAAAGATGGAGTAGGTTCTTTCGTCCCCTTCCTCCAATGCATCCCAATAACCTCTAACCAAATACCAAAAAACACTCCCAACCAAACTTCTTAATGCATCAACAACTTCCTCTAAGAAGTTCTTTTAGTGGATCAAATCATTGCCTTCCCATAGTATCGATTCTCAACATCAAATGTGCAATATAACCAAGGAACATGTGAAGCACAGAGATTCAACTAGGATCTTTATAAAATCCTCAGTTCTCTTCCAACCATTTAAAAAAATTGTGTGCAGTTGCATTTTGTTCCTGCACAACGCACTTCACCTACTGCTGGACTGGAAATAAACATTCCTGTTCGTAATTAGTATCCTTATAAAATGCTCAGTTCTTTTCCAAACATTTAAAAAATTGTGTACAGTTGCATATTGTTCCTGCACAACACACTTATTGCTGGACTGGAAATAAACATTCCTGTTCACATGTAAAAGTTACCAGTAATAAGAGCAATCCACATTTCTACATAGCTCCATTTTCCAGCAAGCAAAAGAATCTAAGTGGCTCTGGTCTTGCCTAGTATGATTTATATTGGTTCTATGAATGCATAGTGACTCCGCATACTGTTAATGCCTTTGGATTACAGAGAAAGGGACAAACCTCTGAACTAAGAAAATTATGGAAAACAATTATCCTTGGCCTCCAGCTGATAACTTCAGGCTTCACCTACACGTTATAACTATAATTTATAATATTATAATTATAAAGAAATTTGATGAGAAACAAGAAAATGCTGGATAGGTAGATGCCAAACTGGACCTTTAGTATGTGTAAACTGAAATCATTTGAAAAAAACTATGCAATTATGTTTCATGGCTGAAACAGTAGATCCAACATCGTTCCTGCCACAAGCTGACAAGTTCTCAAATTTTACCAAGAATTCAAGATACTTTTCTATAATGACCTGCACAGAATTTCATAAGAAAATATATAAAGGCTAAGACTACCACTACACTTTATTTCAGTACATTCCTCACAATAGCAGTTGCCATCTTAAATTGCTTCTCTCTTCTAAATCTATTTGATGGTTCCCATTGTTAGCAAAAAATTAATAGCTAGACAATGTCCAAAAACAATATCTGATTAGTGAACTCATTTAGGGTGGATTGCAACAAAATAAGCCAGATGAAAACTATATCGGCTAGTCACTCATGTAAATCATACCCTAATGGGCTTGTATGAGTCTTCTTAGATTCCTATCTTCTTAATATAATGCTGTGCGTTCGAGAGAAAAATCTATGCCTCACACATACATAATATTTATGGAGATTATACAGCTTAAGGTATGAATGTGATACCGGAACTTACATATCCAAGGCGAAGAAGAGCAGCCTCTGGATCACTATCTGCATGCACTATGTTTGTGATGCATAAAAAAGAAAGCTCAGTGACAACCTAAATGACAGTTCAGTACATGGGAATAAACAGGTAGAGAATTTGATATTACAAAACAGAAACAAAAATAACAGAATTTGTAATATGCAAATAAACGAGAAGGCACCCAAGCATGCATATTGGAGTTCAGCAAAATAGGGAGGGGACACATACGTGAATAGCCATCTAGTCGATGGAGAAGTGCTAACTGAAGCAAAGATCCTGCATTCATGGAAAAAGAAGCAAAATGCAACTAAATAAAATTTACTGAATTATGTAAGATGTACACAATTTTGTAAAAATGCTAGCTGAAGTTAACAAACCAGAATTTGAGGATAAGAGAAGCATCTTGAAACTAGATGCTGAAGCTAACCACTTGAAGAACATTAAAAACTACACAGGGCATCGTGCATGCAAAGACGCCCAAAACAACCATGCTTCGGCACGGCACCAAGTTAATGCCCCCTTAAACTGACCTAGACACTGAGCCGCATCCACTCTAGCAAACTGTAACTGCTCCGAAGTGAACCTGATCACGGGTGTACATGCGTAGTGCCTGAACGAAGTGCAATTTCCGCGATTTACCCTACGCAACTACTCAAACCACTACAGATGCGTCAGATTGAATGGCGAAATTGACAGTTGATGGGCACCTGAGCAGCCAGAGAGAAGCATGCTCGACATTCCGCCGCCTCCCCCCAACTAGCTTACTAGCCCGAGCCACGCTCAGACTCGATCCAGCAAGGAGCCAAGTTGAGACAAGAGAACGAAAATCGAGGGGCCGCAGGAGCCGCCGGGCGAAACGAGGAGAGTAGATGGAGGAGCTGTGCGTTCTCACCAAGGATCATGCCGAGTGCGACGAAGGTGACCAGAGGCAGCAGGCGCCGTGCCCGCCACCGCGCCATCCCCGCCGAACTCGTCGTCGCCGTCCGTGGTACCAGGGTGCCCACTGTGGAGCAGAGCTATGGCGAGTCCTGATTAGCCCGCGCCCGAGTGTTGACAGTCACAATATTGCTTATGTCGAGCTATATGGCTGGCGACACCAGTGCGACTTGGGCGGCGACACCTCGTCGGAGCTGCGGGCTCCGGCCACCGCCAAGTGCGCCCAGCTGGCGTCTCCGTGTCGAGTGAGTGAAGCGTGGGCTCCTCCTACAAGTAGGGACACTATGGTCTTTTTTCTTGCATTAAATAGTGAAAAGGATAAAATAAAAACAGAAAGGAAAAATGAAAGAAATCACTTATATTAAAAGAATTCAATGTGTAGGGTCAAACTTTTAAAGACGTATGAATCTAGTGTTAAATCTTGAGAGGCGCACATATTGAGGGTCACAAACGAAAATTTTCGCCTCCTATTGTCTAGGTCTCTTTGGACGATCAGATGAGGGTTCGTCACGATGGCCTTTTCCTTCTAGTAGGTCACCGCTACGAATTCTCGTCTAAATCCATCCTAGGAGGCTAAATCTTTTGAGGTAGAAGATTGCTTCCGATCAATCGGTTTATGAAGATATTTATCTTAAAAGATTTAGCCTCCTAGGTATATCATAACCGACTTTCTGTTTGTTTGTTGTTTTGTAAGCCACCTCCGTATCCAAACTGGCCTCCCATTAGCTCTTTGAACCTGTTTTTTCATACGAAGATCCACACCGAGACAAATTCATCGAGAACACTATTCTTCCGTGCAAAAACCAAGGCATGGCAAAACCACCTCTAGAAAACACTGACACTCGGCTTTCGCAGTTTAGAAGAACTGCAAATCGTTTGACTTGGCTTGATCCTCCTTAGCCCTAATTAGTCCTCTTTCGTCCCCCTCGGCCGCTCTTTTCTCGCGCCGGCGACCTTTCCAGTCCCAGTCGACCCGACTTCCTCTCCCCGGCACGACCGTCGTACCCTCTCCGCCGAGCGCGCCTCCACCTGCGCAACCTGAACCTCCCAACGCCGTCTTCCGTCCTGACCTTCCCCGCACCAGTACCCCAGACCTCCCCTGGCTTTCCCCCATTCCTTTAATCCTCCTCCAATCCGATTTTCCCCTACCTTTCTAGGAGGGACGGTCCAGTTCCATCCAAGCTGTTGCGGACTTGTTTGCTAGCTAGCTGGAGTTCTGCTTGACCATTTGAAGCAGGGTTCTGCCGAACCCCATGCCCAAACTTAAGTACAGCTTGATTTGCAAGCCATGCAGTTCGATGATGACCGGGACGCTGGTGTGGGTGGTGGCAATGGTGACAGGGTGGACGAGCCTACCAGGTGAGGAAATGATACACTGTCTTTAACAGCCAGCGGTCAAATTTAGCGATATGATTTTATTTATGCAATGGACCTGGATTTTGGGGTGAGGAACTATCTGGAACTTAGGATCCGGCAGGAGTCAGGAAAGCTGTTACAAATTTCCTATCGAGTTTGTTCCTTAAGGACAGGTCTGAACTTGATGTCCAGTCCAACTTAGCTAATGCTTGATATGTTTCGTGCGGTTAATGCACAATGCTAGCTAGCGAAGTAGTGTAAATGTAGCTATTGAATGTCATGGAAGAACTGGTGTCTGGTGGTGCATTTCTTGTGCAGCTAAAGGTTGTTCTGTGTTTTCGGTTTATCATGTTTATCATAACTGTTTGGATCTTAAGTTCCCAAAAATTTTCAAGGCTTGTCTAGCCTTTGTAGCCTTGGATTATGTGGTAGTGGGACCTGAATTCAGATAGACCAAATGATCTATGACCATTTGTAGTGTATTTTCTCTGAAAGGATTGTCAAAATAATAAATTATCAATGCCCGTCCTATTCCTATGAATAAAACTGCACATTAGTTGACTTGCTATTTTGGCTTTTATGTTATTTCTTGTCTTTTAATAGATGACCAGAAAGTGGGTATATCACTATTTCAGTGATTGCCAGTTGTATTCAACTTCAACAGCATGCCTGGATGATCCGAAAGTAGTGCTGCTTTTTATTTATTTATTCAAATCAATACTGCACTGTGCAGCAGTAAGATAATTTCTAAGCTCTGTGTTATAGCTTTTCAGATGCCTACGCTGTGGCATCAGCGCAAATGCAACGCCTCATATGCGTCGTGGACCAGAGGGTCGTAGGACTTTATGCAATGCATGCGGCATAGCTTGGGCAAAGGTAGGTGCCAATTGTTCTTCACCACTTCTGTATTACAATTCTCTTTTTTTACATCAGTGTTGGCTGCAGTCTTGTTCGTAACTCTGTTCTTGTTTTTTCATGGTTTATATAGGACCAATTGCAACGCATGTTAATATCCTCTATATCAGATTTAAGCATATTGGCCATTTACTTTAATTATGATTGTTATGAGTACTTGTTTGTGCTTCTTCATAACAATACGCTAATGTTTGCTTGGACCGATCTGTTTTTTACTAGATTAACATTGGCCAGTGAGGATAAGGAATTAAGGAGGGCTTGTGTGTTCACCTCAAATTATTTGTTAAACTTGCATATACTTATGACAAACATGCTAGTGCGATACCATACATGTTTAGTTTGAACACTGCATGAATGATGCCCTACAAGCTCAAAACTCTTAAAAGTATTTTACCCATTTTGCAATGGGAACAAGTATAGAAATATCACTATTAGACTTTAACAGTCTGGTTTAGTGTAAATTTTAGTACTGTTTATTTAGTTAACATGCTAGTTGACAACTCATTTGAATTTCATACACGCAGGGGAAAATGAGAAAAGTTATTGATTCTGATACTCACATAGATGATGCCACAGTTGCCAAAATGGTGCCGGAAGTCGGCATGGAATTTGACAATGAAGATAAAGCATATGAGTTCTACAATAGGTATGCTGGACATGTGGGATTTAGTGTTCGTAAGAGTTCATCAGACAAATCAGCTGAAAATATCACAAGGTCAAGAACTTTTGTATGCTCGAGAGAAGGTTTCCGAAAGGACAAGAAAGGAGCCAAAGAAGTTAAGAGACCACGACCAGAAACAAGAATAGGGTGCCCTGCAAGGATGACAATTAAGATTACATCAGATGGTAAATACCGCATTGCAGAATTCGTAGCAGACCATAACCATGAGCCAGCACCCCCATCGACCATGCATATGCTGAGATCTCAGAGAGTACTGACTGACCTGCAAACAACTGAAGCAGACTCTTCAGAAGATTCAACAACACCTTCAAGGATTTCCAGTGGTTGTTTAGTCAGGCAGGCAGGGGCAACTACAAACATCAACTTTCTCCCTGCTGATTATAGGACCTCCCTTCCTTCAAAGCGTATGAAAAACATGCAGCCTGGTGATGCAGGGGCCGCTGTAAAGTACTTTCAGAGCATGCAGATGAATAGTCCTTCATTCTTTCATGCTTTTCAACTCGATGAGGATGACAAACTGACCAACATTTTCTGGGCTGATTCCAAATCTAGAACTGACTTCAGCTACTTTGGTGACGTAGTTTGTTTAGACACAACTTACAAGATAAATTCACATGGCAGGCCATTGATGCTCTTCCTTGGAGTGAATCACCATAAGCAAATTTCCATATTTGGCGCAGCTTTGCTTTATGATGAATCAATGGAGTCTTTCAAGTGGTTGTTTGACACATTCAAAGTTGCCACTGGTGGAAAGCAGCCAAAAACAATCTTGACTGATCAATCAATGACAGCAACAGCTGCCATAATAGCAGCATGGCCAGGTACAATTCATCGTCATTGTCCATGGCAAGTTTACCAAAATGCTGTCAAACACCTTAATCACATTTTCCAAGGTTCTAAGACATTTGCTAAGGATCTGAGCAAATTTGTTTATGAATATGAGGAAGAAGAGGACTTCTTGCTGGGTTGGAGTACTATTCTAGAGAAATATGATCTGAGCAACAATGAATGGCTTCGCAAGTTGTTTCAAGATCGAGATAAATGGGCTCCGGTGTACAATAGGCATGTGTTCACTGCAGATATAAAAAATTCACTGCAATCAGAAAGTATAAGTAGTGTCCTGAAAAAATACTTGAGCCCACAGTTTAATTTGTCTTCTTTCTTCAAGCATTTTGAAAAGGTACTGGATGAACATCGATACTCAGAGCTACAAGCTGATTTTCATGCAAGCCAAAGCTTTCCAAGAATACCTCCCTCCAAAATGCTGAGGCAAGCTGCTAGCATGTACACACCAGTGGTTTTTGAAATTTTTCGTAGAGAGTTTGAGATGTTTGTGGATTCAGTGATTTATAGTTGTGGTGAGGCTGGGACTGCATCTGACTATAGGGTAGTAGTAACAGATAAACCAGGGGAGCACTATGTTAAGTTTGAATCCAGTGACTTCTCTGCTGTTTGCAGCTGTAAAAAGTTTGAATCAATGGGTATTCAGTGCTGCCATGTGTTGAAGGTTTTTGACTTCAGAAATATAAAAGAGTTACCACAGAAATATTTCCTGGGAAGATGGAAGAAGGATGCAAAGTCTGCAAATACAGGCAATCAAGAATTTCTGAATGATGGAGCTTCACAAACTCCAAGCTCTTCTTTAAATGGTCCAGGACCATTTATCGATCACCAACACATGGAAACAAATAATCAGACTAACCATGTCAGTTAATTGAATACATAATTTTGAAGCTATTTGTTTTGCACTTCTATCTGAGATTGACATGTGATTAATCACAGGATTCCTCTGTTTCTAACTTGGACCAGCAAGGCCTTCATGGAGATGCACAGAGGAATCAGGTTTGACACACTTGACTTGTCAATCAACAGTGGAGCTCTTTCATAATGTTAGCTACAACATGGCTTGAGTGGAAGCAATCCCATAAAATTTTATATACGTAAAATTTACTGGGAAAATATTCATTAGATGATTCCAACTTTCTATGACCCATGTTCATAAAAGAAAAGAAAATGATCCATCCATAGGATCTGATAAGTGTAGTCACTAAAGTTAATTATATTTTTTTCTGCTGCTCTCAAATTTCTGCTACGCAAAGAGTAATTTCTGTACAGAAGCCCCACGATTATGATAGTGTGTATCACTTTCTGCAGAAGTTCATTGTCTTCCACATTTCTGACTTGCGGTTGTTTTGTTCAACAGGGTTATACCCCCTTGGCTGGGATGCAGGAGCTACAGTTCATAGGGAATTTTCACCTAAACAATGGAGCAGGTTTTTGATAAAAAAAAATTGAGCTAGAGCTTTGGCCCATCTGGTAAAAAAGACCACGGAACATGCCATTGATTATTCAGTTTTTTCAATATGTTTTTCTCACGAAAGCTTTCTTGCACATGCCCTGTAAATTATAATGTGTGTTTCTGTAGCATCAGAATGTAGAATCAAGCTAGGTTTCTAGAAACAATTAGGCACTTTTAGGTGGACCTTGAATTTTTTTTTTCCAGTCAGACGTCTGTTTATTTAATGTTAGCAAGAATGAAAGTTCCATTGGCTTCTGGATGGTAATTGTCTCATCACTTGTGTTGCTGAAATGACCATTTCTAAAGATGCATTTTTTCTATTTACTTTGTGCTCATTTCTAATTTAAAATATTGGTATGACGAATTATTTGATTTTGCATGTTAGTAACTTATTCTGATTTTCAGAATCTTATAGTTTGGATACCTGACTTATATATCCAGTGGCGCATGGAACAGATTTACTCAAGTTATGGGATTTACATTTTGGAAGTACAGCCACGAAAATGAAACATTTCAGCGCCCTCAAACTCAATTCAGATAATTGGACTGTGTCATGGAACACCAAATGGCACCGGCCGTTAGCATTCAGCGTTTCTGGAAATAAACTACTCGTGTACAGAGGATACACCTGCCACAAACAAACCATGGTGGAGGAAGGTGACGCCTAGAGCCTTTTTGGTTGTGCTAGTTTGCTACCCTGAGAAACTTATCTGGCCAGGCAACCAACGTCCAACGTCTGAGGAGGTGGAGCGCCCATCCACACAGATGGAGGGAGTAGTGAATTATGCTGCTGTGGACAAGCACAAGTAGGATGTCCTAGCACTCTCCTGAAATTTGGGGACACCGGTGAATCATGTTGGTTAGAGAGGCATTTTATCTGAACTTTTTCATCAATGCTGCCGAGACCACGCTAATCGCTGCTATCAATAAAATATGGTTGCAGATGCATATAAAATTATGAATTAGATGGAACGTCCATGTTGACATTACATGGGCTCCGGACGCCTGACAACGATACGAGCAAATTAATTGCGGAGAAAATAAGATGAAATCGAGAGGGAAACGCTATGGGAAGTAGTAATTAATATAAGATGAACGGTCCTGTTTGATTTGATATGACCGGTGAGCTGCTGCTTCCGTTCCGATGGCTTTTGTTAAGCCGATTGACGTGGTCATGCTATCGGCTATCGCCCAGCAGCCGAGGTGGATCTGGTGAGCAGCCTGGAACTGGATGGTTGAACCGCTCTAATGATTTGATGAGTGATACAATCTTTGTTGATTGCTCCTGTATTATATTGTAATGCTGAGCACTAGGTGACGGAAACAAATGTGAAATTCACTATGTGCCTGTCCCACGGAGGTAATGCCTTTGCATTAGCACGATGTGTTTTCGGTGCCGTGCAGATCGTGGAGTTGAGCGGAAGTTAGGTTCGCGCGCGTCAGTGTGGTTGTCGTTGAGGTTCAGTACCTGGGCCATCCATGAGTCGTCACTCGTCAGGGTAGAGCAGCCGTCAGTAGCGCATAATGTGGCAATTGTAAATATCAAAAACCAAACAAAGCGAATATCCATGTCAATAGGCTTGGCTTTCCTCATGCTGCTTACTAGGCGTGTAGGTGTAGCTATTGTTGAGAGCTACTAGTAGCAAACAGGAAGCCAAGAGTCGCTCTCGGTGGAAGTTGACATTCTGTCAGTTGCCGGTTCAAGACATGCCGTGTGGTCAGACGTCAGAGCCTGGGATTCTTGAATGAAACACCCAATTCCTTCAGCATCATCCATCCATCCATCCTGAATTAAGTCGTACAGCTCGTACACAAATCAAGTATCGCAAAGGGAAAGAGAGGCAAAGAAGCCTCCTTCTGGGCTATTCGTACCCGATGCCCATATCCTTGACGTGCTCCTCAGTGGAGTGATCCGCGGCAGTACTTTTCCTCGACGACGACGGCACGCAGAGCAACAAATTCGCCGACGTCCGGCTGTTCGGCGATGGTTTCGGCTCGATAGGAGGGCGAAAAAGGGCGAAGATTCCCATGCTCGGTCGCCGACCTGATCCAGCGCGCCAGCTTTGGGGTTTAGTGGAGGCCACGCACGAGGTCAGGATCGCGAGAGCTCGCCTTTATCGAAATAGCGGTACCGTGCAAGCTGTTCCAATGCATAGTATTTCTCATATTCAAGCGTAGGAGATTCTAAATGGAGTTGGTTTGGTCCCCGATCAGCGATCAGCCGCTAAGCCAGCCTGCTATACTACGTACTACTTGTATATCGGATAGAGTTACAAAAAAAAAAAAAAAAAAAAGATGACCCGGCAGCACGTTGCAAACATGCGAGCATGAACAACAACACGTCTGGTGGTTTGGTCAACCTGGCTGGATGCCGGACACGCGCGGGGTCGGCGACCGGGTACAGGACGGACGCGTGCGTACACGACCGCATCCGCACGAGCGCGGCGGCATGGGCATGGCGGGGAGCTGCCGAACCCACCGAGGCCGAGCCGACGACCCCGCATCGGCCGCGACGCGGACAAGGCACCGGTTTCCGCTTCGTGCCGTGGGCCGTCGCTGCCTGGAGGCTGCAGGCTGGGGGCCAGTAGCCGACGACCCGGGTAGATTTTTTATTAATAAACGTATTTTTAAAAAAAATTACAAAATTAGTCTCCGTTTTCAAAATTTTGTAGGAATAGGCCACCAGTCGCCGGTTGGAAGGGCGAAGATGGGCCTTGTCGCCCGACTGGCGGGCTACCTGGGCCATGTCGCCCGACCAACAGGCGACGTGGAACTCGTCGCCCGGCCGATGAGCGACGTGTCCCCCACGTGTCGCGGCGGGCCCTATGTCGCCCGACCAGGGGGCGACTTGGCCGTGCTCGCCCGCTAAATGGGCGACGTGGGCCCCACGTCGCCCGACCAGGGGGCGACTTTGTGGCCCCTGTCGCCCGAACAGGGGGCGACGTGGCGGCTTTATATAAGGCGGCTGGCGGCTGGCGCGGAGAGTTAAAGGGGAGAAGAGAAGAGAAGGAGAGGAAAAGAGAAGAGAAGAGAAGAGAAGAGAAGAGAAGAGAAGAGAAGAAGAAGAGGAAGAAGAGAGGAAGAGAAAAATTTTCGGTAAGTAAAAAAATAATTTTATATATAATTATTTAATATGTGTTATATTAATTGTTAGATAATGTAATGAGCAGTTGAGCAATTAATATTATATTTCGGTAGTATTACTTATATTCTTATTTTATATATATTGTTAAATTAAATAGTTATAGTTGAAATAATATTAGTAATATATTAGTGAAAAGGTATTTTAGTTGAAATTTTTAGATTACACAGATGTCGGAGAAGTTAGGATTTCAAATTTATTATGGAGAAGGAGAAATTAATCAAGGTGTACACGGGGTTGATCTGTCAGGATTTGCCTCAGTAAGTAGATGGGTGTCTAGGGCAAATGAGAGAACAATTAGTGGTGTGCAGAATTGGTTGATACGAATATTTGGGCTTGACAGCAACCAACATGACGTTAAGGTCATGGGTATCGTTAGTCGTGCTCGGGAGGGCACTTTTTGGGAGTTAGTACCGCTTAATACAACATCAACATGGAGAAAATACGTCAACAAAGCTGTAGAACGTGGGTGGCCTCTAGTCCTTCTTGCTCAGGCATATACGAAGGAGGTTCATGAGGTACACGGTGTAGAAGAAGAAGGAGGTCCGAGCCATGACAATCACAATGATAATGAGGAAGATAATGAAGAGGGTGATCATCACCTGTCATCTATGGTACCGACGGGTGAAGCGGACGAAGGAGAGCGCATAGAGCATATAGTTCAAGAGATGGCGATGGAAGATATGGAGAATAAGAATATATCTGAAACTGACTCATCTGAAGATGAGAATGAAATTCCTGTCCCACTGGAGTGGAAGAGTAACAGTTCCAAGAATTTGATGATCAACGAAGGAAATTCTATGCCGTGGGAATATCATGAGAATGAACTAGTAGAGGGAGCTATGTACAAAGGCAAAGATGAAGTGATGAGTGCCGTGAAGTACTAGTCTCTGTCAATGAAGCGGTCTTTTGTAGTTGTTAAGTCCAACAAGAAAGTATATGATGTTAAATGTGTGTTTTCGGACTGTCCATTTAGGGTACATGCTTATGAGCAAAAAATGGAGTACAATTTGGAAGTGCTCTATAGTAACAGAACATACATGTGAGTTACAAGAATTAGAGAAGTCCAATACTACTCTTACATCGAGCTTCATTGCAGAGTACATGTATAATCGAATTATTGATAATTTAAGGTATGAGCCAAAATCTATAGTGACTACTATAGAGGAAGATTTTAAATACACCATCAGCTATTTGAAGGCGTGGCGAGCGAAACAGAAGGTCATTGAGAAGAGATTCGATTCATACGAAGCATCTTATGAGAACCTACCAAGATTGTTAGAAACCGTCAGACAAAGAAATATTGGTACATATTATGATATCATGGATGTGTCTGATCCAAAAGAGGCCGGAAAGTTAATACTTCGTCGAGCCTTTTTTGCACTAGGTCAATGTATAATGGCATTTCGTCATTGCAGACCTATTTTATGCATGGATGGTACATTTCTAACAGGAAAGTATAAAGGTCAGATTCTAACTACTATTGGTGTTGATGGGAATAATCAAGTACTACCAGTTGCTTTTGCTTTTGTGGAAAGTGAGAACACAGATAGTTGGTATTGGTTTCTGAAGCGTGTGAAGTTAGCAGTGGTGCAAGGGCGACCTAATGTTTGTGCCATACATGACCGACATGCCGGTTTGTTGAAGGCGATAACGGATATGCAATATGGTTTAGTGGAGCGTGATCTTCCTCCTCGATGGTCGGACATACAATCAAGATGGTGCATGAGGCACTTGGGTGCAAATTTTTTCAGGCATTTCAAAAATAAACACCTTATGAATATGTTTAAGAGGTTGTGCAATCAGAACCAACAAAGAAAATTCAATGCAATGTGGACACGTCTTGATGAATTAACAACAAAGCAAATAGAAGAGTTAGCGACTCGTACGAATCAAGACCTGAATGATATGTCTGTTCCTCTTTCAGGCCTCCCAACGGATGCCTTGAGGAACATGGTTCGGAGGTCGGGGTCTGTGGCAGAACCTCCTAAATTATATGGCCCACACGCACCTATCATTGTCTCAAAGACTTCTGATAGCCATGCATGTGTTCCAGATAACTTAGAAAGCCCTGTCAGGTGCCCTCAAAGGACCCCGATTAAACCACTTTTGTTAACTCATACCAGGATCAACAAAGGAGTAGCTACAACATTACAACATTTATGATAAAACATATCTCAGATTGCGGAAGAGTATTAACATTA
Organism: Bothriochloa decipiens; assembly: GCA_023333625.1. NCBI lineage: Eukaryota > Viridiplantae > Streptophyta > Magnoliopsida > Poales > Poaceae > Bothriochloa > Bothriochloa decipiens. Next base: position 7,770,946 of record CM041629.1, read on the forward strand.
AGTTTACAAAATATATAAAAAAAGTTAACTTTTACAAACTTGACTTCAACTGCAGAAGCGGCGGAAGCAGAGAAGAACTTCAGAAGTCAACTTAGGTAGAGCGCCTAAGTCATGAGGGGACAACCAGATCACATCGAGCCCACCGACATGAACTTGATTTAAACATCAATTAGCACCTGCAACAGGGGTTCAACAAACCCTGAGTACAAAAGTACTCAACAAGACTGACCCGACGAAAAAGAGGGGTGAAGACTCAGGAAATGCAGGCTAAAGGGACAAGGTAAGGCTTGCAGAAGATAAGAAATTTTGCAGAAAAGCTTGAAAGAAAGAAAAGGTTGCTTGGACTAGCTCCAATTACCAACCAACTTTATTATTGAAACTAATTCTTTGTTCAAGTTGTTACAACGATGATGAACACCGATCGAGTCTTCTTCTCCGAGAAGTAATGGCGATTCAAATCCATTTTCATACCCAGCTGGGACCTAGGTGACTGAGCATACCAAAGACTTTAACTCCGAAGCACCCCAGGTACACCGATATACTGGGATAACAACCTTAGCCGTATATCACCACATGATACACGTGAGCTCTGCGGCCCAGCGTACCGAGATACGTGGGAACTTAAACCCCACAGTAAAACACACTATGACACAGATGGGATCTCTGGCCCCACGCTAGGTCACTCCATGGCATACACGGCTCCAACCATCCGTATACCACTTCATGCATGTGGATTTCTAAATTCTCGATATCACCAGTTCACCAACGGACGGGACCTAGGGCATCAACAGACGGAAACACTACAGAGGGACTCCATTTCCAGTGCAAGTTCGCCGTCCGGACTCGATTTATTACTATCATCAAGATTCCAACAAGAAAACTAATCTTATCTTTTTCATTCTTTTACCTTTTGAATAATTAATTAAATAAGCAGGGCTAAGCATCACTACTTATCTTCCTAAACAGGTAACAAGGTATAAGGAAATAATACAGGTAATGCAATTGGTGGGTTTTCACTCAACTCCTATTACTTAATGCACATACCATAGCTGAAACAGTAAAACTTTTATAAATAGAGTAGGGTTTGAATGCATCCGAGGCTTGCCTGTGTTGTAGCGGTAGTTAGTTCTTATCAAGATCACGGTGTTACGCTTGACACAACTCCAGGATGGATGACACCACATCATGAATCCGCAACTTCACTTCGATGGTGGATGGCATTTTCCGGAGATCGTGCACCAAGATCCACTCACTCTCGAACAACTACACGTATTTAATGATGCATGTTTTAGCATGATGAACTCATGACATGATGCACAGCAATGTATTGGTGCAAGCATAACAAGATTAAACAACTAGCTAATTATAAACTATTTTAACAGCATTACAGAAGATAAATATAAAACTCCATATATTCTAAAATTATATAGCCATATTAGGTGTTAACATGACATAGCAGAATCATACAAAGGTAAAGGAACCATATTTTTTATTTATACATTTTTATTATAATTATAAACCATTTAATAAGTAATAAACAAGATAAATCAAAAGATCAAGCATATGATATCCAATGGCTACAATATTTTTACTGCAATACACACATAGCATAAGAAACATGTCATAAAAATTTTAAGTCAAAAGGAATCACATAGCATGAGATATGAATTTCCTTCTCTTTAAATATTAAATAAAGACATAAAACATAGCTAATTATTTTTATATAAAATATGGCATGTTTCATATTTTTAATAAAAATTAGGCATTACAAGGAACACAACAAAATTTGGTTCACCAAAAACGGAGTTACGAAACTCCAGATATGAATTTTTGAAGTTTATGAAAAATTGCTACAAATAGGTCCTCGGGGCACTATTCACCTGAGTCTTAGGCTGTGCACTTAGGTCCCTGGCTTTAGTTAAATTCTCGGACGAAGTCCCCGGTCGCGATTCATGTATAGAGAACGCTCAGGAAGGCCGTTTCCGGCGGGGATAGTGCTCACCAGCGGCAAAGGAGAGGCATAGAAGCATCCTTGGACTCGTGCGCATCCGATGGTGCACTCAAATCGACTGGAACTAGTGCGTGGGGGTGTGGCCACACGAGCTGCGGCCATGGCAGCGTGGCGTTCTGTGGAGCAGCGGCTCTGGTGCGAGATAGACGAAATTGAGGGCACGGTTAGCTGCAGGGGAGCAAGGCTAACTCAAAGACAAAGAAAAACCAGAAAAACAACCAACGACGATGACCGTTGGTGTGGCGAGGCTCACGGTGACACTGAGAAAGAAAAGAGGAAAGAACGACGGCGCGGCTCGATCCTTTATAGGGTGGTCGGGTGAGCTGGGGAGGTGGCAAGCGACTTCTGGAACTCGACCACGCAGCCATGCTCGAGAATCACCGTGAAATCGCGGCCAAATCAACCACGGCAGAGACGCGGCATCAGAACATACCACGGCATCAGAACGGACCAGCAAAAATGGACCAGCAACTCGCGCGAGTTACTGTTCACAAAAATTACAGAACTGCCACTCGTCAAAAATTGTAAATTACTCCCAAAAATATATAGAAACTTGAAAATCTCAAAAAATAAAGTTTGCATAACTTTTCAAGAGATACACTTTTCATTTAAGAAACATTTTCAAATTCTGCCTAGATTTTGAAATATGAATTCAAAATTTAAAAAGAATACAAAAAGGGTCAAATCTCTAGAAACAAACTTTTAAAATTACTTTTGATTTTTCTAAACAACTTGAAAATATTCCAATCTATGAAATGTTCAGATTATCAAACCAAACACTTTTCATAGAGAAAGTTTTCCCAAATTTTGAATAGTTTTTGAAATATGAAATTAAATTGAAAAGAGGATAAGTGTTAGAATATTGTATTTTTAAATTTATTTGAAATTATTTTTGAAAACTTGAAAAACTTTGAATACCAATATTGTGGCTCTTATCAAGATCTACAAACTATATTTTGAGAGTATCTCAAAATTTCTTGTAGATTTTAAAATATAGAAAAAGGGATAAAACAAGGTTTTGAAAATAGTTTTTAAATAGCAATCAACTCATCATTTCATGTATAAAACAAAGCACCACATAAAATACATTATTAAAACATGAATACATTTATGTCATGATGCTCAATGATTATTCTTAATAATGAACTTGATTATAATTTTAATTGCTTACTAACATCTGGGTTGTTACAGGGTCATCAATTAGGTGCTTCTCAGATTGGATTGAGTACGAGCCAAAGGAGAAGTGGTCATTATTATATGACACAGATGGGGCGAGGTTTGGAATAATGACAACAAATTTGGCGGAGGTGTACAATTGGGTCATTCGAGGCATGAGAGGATTACCTCTTGTAGCAATCGTAGAGGGTATTTTGCATGGAACGTGCAAGTACTTCCGTAAAAGATATATGGTTGCTTTTAATGCGATGCCAGATAATACATTGATTTTTTCAACATTCATGAAAAATTACATGAAAAAAAAGGTGGAGAAGGCAAGCTTGCATCGTGCACGTCCTATGGGCACAGCAGAGAATCGCTTTGAAGTTCTGTGTAGGGATCGGGGCCGTCGTGGTGGCAATCGAGAGAGAATTGCACAAGAGTGTGTTATTCGTTATAACTCATGCAGCTGTTCATGCATGAAACCAAAACTTCTACACAGGCCGTGCTCACATGTTATAGCAGCTTGTTCACTTACTAATTTGTCCCCGAAGCCGTATGTCTCATATTATTTTACGAAGGAGGTAGTCATGACAACCTGGAATGCAGAGATTTATGGTTTTGTAATATTTGGTAGTTTTACAAATAATTCTGGCAGTAACTACCTGCGGGGGCCCGATAAGGGCAAATTAAGACAGAAGCCTGGTCGTCGTAAGACACAGCGCATTAGAAATGATATGGATGAGTCAGAAGTGGGAAGGCTGGAGCATCGGTGCACCAAGTGCAATGGCACAGGACATACTTATAAAAAGTGCACACGTGCAACCACCACAGAGGGAGTTGTAGAAGCAGGACCTTCAGGGAATCCGCAAGACGGCCGGCGCCCTCGTGCACGTCGTGGATTACGGAATCAAGGCGGAAATGCTCTTTAAAAATAATAGTATGTCTGCATTTTTTCGATTTGTTGTGTCATAGTATTAATTATATTTATGCATTATTTTTTTATATTATAAGATATTTTAGGTATGACGATGGATGAGGGACACTTGGAGTTGTTGGACGCATAGTTGGACCAGCGCCACCGGTCCTACTTGAGTGCTGTGACAGCTGCTGAGCTACCTGTTCTACGGCCTAGGGTACCTCAGGAGTTGTGGCGGCTGGACGAGCGATGGATACCGAGGTATGCACGATAACACGTTCACTTATTTGTTTTACTCATACAGACGATTTGGTAATATATATTTATATATAAATGTTGTATATGCTACAGGCTACGAGCAGCTAGTCTACTGCCTCTGTGTAGGCTTGTGCAGGCTAGTGCTGTTGAGGCCCCGGCCGATGTGGTGACACGGTTTAACTTTGACCGTTCCTTACTTGCGGCATTGGTGGATCGCTGGAGGCCTGAGACGCACACGTTCCACTTTCCTTGCGGGGAGATGACTCCCACACTCGAGGACGTCTCCTACTTACTTGGTGTCACCACTGCTGGGCAGGCCGTCAGCCGTCCAGACGTGGAGGCCACTTGGCGTGAGGACCTTCTAGTCCGTTTCGAGGGTGTTGTGCGTCGACCAGATGCTCCAGAGTATCAAACTCTTGCTGAAAACCAGCATCACGGGCCTACGAAGACCTGGCTCTTGCAGTTTCATTTAAATAGATAACACTATGATATAGTTCATTAACATCAAATATTCATGTGTATGTTAAATGAAATTTGAACTTCTGTTTTCTAATTCAGGCCGAGTATATCCACCCTGCGGCGGATGAGGCCACTGTGTCGAGGCACTTGGAGGCCTATCTGTTGTGGTTGTTTGGTTGGATAATGTTCACATCGTCGCATGGGAACTCTGTCGCGAAGCACTTGATTCACTTCGCGCGCGAGATAGCGGACGCACCGCTCGACGCCGTGCCGCAGTACAGTTGGGCGTCCGCTATCTTGGCAGCCACGTACCGAGGTCTTTGTGATGCGTGCACAAAGACCGACCCGTCAGCTATCCTCTCTGGTTGTCCACTATAACTTCAACTCTGGTCGTACGAGCGGTTTAGTATTGGACGACCAGTCATGGATTTCTCGACTTACGGAGCAGGGTTGTACGGGGAGACGGAGGAGGACGGCCCTACGATGGGTTCGTTGTGGGTCCGGCGGCGGGTAAGTCTTCTATATCGCGGTTGAACCTGTTTCTATTTATTTTTGAATAAATTGCACCTTACTATTATTTTCTATACAGCCTACTTGGGCAAACATTCAAGTTCACAGAGCCTATACTGAGTACATGGCGGCGTTCGACCGGATTAGGCCAGACGACGTCCGCTGGACACCTTACAGCATGGAGGAGATTGTCGTACGAGCGCCTAATGGGTTATCGTCGTTCTGCACGAGGGATCAGGAGTACTGGCTGACACGTAAGGCTGTCGTTTTTGACATCTTTGTCGAGGACTACGCTCCTCACAGAGTGATGCGGCAGTTTGGTCGTAACCAGATGTTCCCACTCCCGGTTGCCCATATTATTCCTCTTTCCGTTACGGGTAAGTATAAGACAATTAATTCGTTCTGATTGAGTATTTAATATATATAGAAAGATAATTAATACGTTTCGAAATCCATAGTTACGTGCGGAGGGGTCTACCGGCAGGCGTTACTTGGTCCTCCCGTATACAGCCGTGGGTCGACGAGTGGGCCAAGGCACTACATGATGTGACCTACGAGCCCAGACCGTTTTTCTTGGAGGCTTACGGGGACTACTTACGTTGGTATATTCCTCGCACCCGGATCAGAGTCACGTATACACCAGCGGAGCCACGGACCCACGTCCCCAGGTTGACGGACACGTACCCTGTGCACAGAGATCAGGCGATGTCGTTGGCGGTACGATCTTTATGAACTTCAACCCACTTCGTTTAATATTTTTCTTATCGTAATTACTTCAATGTTCTCGTTTTGTTAATAGGCCGACATGGCTCACCGTATCACTGTGGATGGTGGATCGCTCTTGCACCGGTTGAGGGAGGGCATTCAGATGACCAGCCATGAGCTTACCGCTGCGGTCCAGAGGATGTACGACTCTGCTGCAAACATTGTCAAGTTGACGTCGTGCCGGCCCTGCGGGCGACAGCCGGATGTCGTCCCTCGACGTTCACACGTGACACACAGGCCTGACGGACCGACGGCGCCACTACCTCCGCGGCCTATGTACCAAACAGGTGAGTAACTTATATTTTCTTCGTATGTAGTAATGGTAACTTGTTCGTTACTTATAAGTTTCATTATTCAGGTCCACCTACGTACTCTGCCGGTTGGCGTCCGGAGTTCGATATCATTGGATCATCTTCGCAGCCTGCTCACATGCCTACAGGTACGATATAGTTGTGAAATTTAATTATATTATCTAATACTGCTTTATTCGTAACATTACATTTACTCTGCATGGTCAGGTATGCACTTTGACGGTTCGCGGCATCAGTTCGATTTCGGAGGTTCCTCTTCACACGCTGTACCCATGGTTCCAGGTATGACCTACTTTTAAGAGTTCGACATGTTATATATTAGTTTTACCATCAGCGTTATCATAACGTTGGTCTTATATGTTTAGGGACAACCCGTTACGACTACGAGGGATCGGACATCTCTGAGCACGCTGACACTTTTCGTCAGCGATCCCCGTCACCCTTCGACCTTGACAGTTACCTGGAGCAGGAGCCGGCGGACGTACTTGCGTCATCGCAGTTACGTGAAGCACCATCACAGACACAGCCCTCACAGTACGAGTACGCGACACCAGCTGCTGCTGGAGGCCGTCCTGCACGTGTTATAGTTCCTCCTTCGCCGCTTACTTACTCAGCCGGCCATGTGCGAGCGGGCCGCAAAGCACCAAAGCCTGGCATGATTAGGGGTGTTGCACCTAAGCGTGGACGATATTAGTTTTGTATGATTTGCCGCCGATGTTGTTTTCTATGATATTGTACTGATACTATTTTAGTTTTTAGAACTTAATTAATGTTTCACTGTTGTATTTTTTCATCTATTAATTTTGGGCGAGCACACGACAACGGCGTTTTCGCACGCCCATTGCATGACTACGTATTTAAAAAAGTCCGAAATTTTTTCTAAAATTTCCAAATAAATAAATATTATTTTAAAAAAATCCCAAAAAACCAGGTCGTCCGTCGGCGGGGCGAACATCCGGTCGCCCTTTGGCTGGGCGACTAGCCTGGTCGCCCTTTGGCCGGGCGACGTGGGCCTGGTCGTCCTTTGAACGGGCGACGTGGGCCTGGTCGCCCTTTGAACGGGCGATTCTCTCACGTCGCCCTTTTAACGGACGACTAGTGGCCTATTCCTGTAATTTTTTGAAAACGGAGACTAATTTTGTAATTTTTTTTAAAAATAAGTTTATTAATAAAAAAAATTCCCCGACCCGGGGCTCGTCGTGCTCTGCCTCGCCGCCTGGGCTGCGTCTGCGTGCCGTGCCTGCGGCAGTGCGACTGCGGACGCCACGTGTTGGTTTGGGTTCGGCTCGGCCGCGGGGCCTGGCGTGTCAGGGGCGGTTACCAGCGGTTGGCCGCCCCGCAGCCGCGGGCTCCTTTTTTATGGCGCCGCCCGCCCGGCTTGGGGAGGAGAGAGACCAACCGCCGCTTGGGCTCCTCCACCTCCACCTCCACCACGTCGCCTTCTCCTCCTCCTCCTCCTCCTCGTTCCCTTTCCTTGCTTCCCCACCACCTGTTCGCCGAAACGCTGCAGCCGCGAAAAAGGGAAGCAAAAATAAGAACTCGCTTGTTGTTCTTGAGTCTGCTCTGCTGAAACTTGTGGGGGCAGCGCTTCTCGTCCGGCGGCGGCGACGGAGAGAGCGTGCTCTTCAGAGGACTGGTGCTCTTGCTTGGGCGGTGTGCCGCTTACCTGCTCCAGGAACTACACCGTTTCTTCTCGCTGTAGGCGTCCTTCTGGTCCTCAACAAGGGTCTTCGCTGCATATGTAAGTTTCTTCAAACACTTGATGGTTTTCTTGGCTATACCTCCGCGCTCTCAGTTTCAGTTTCGTTCTTCTCCCCGTAGCTTCTTTCCAGTAACCCCGCAAGAGATGGTGTAAGTTAGCTTGGATTTCCCTATTTGCAATGGATTAAACGGCAAGCAGGACTAATTTTGACGCAGCTATATTATATGTCTCCTTGTTAGTCTTATGGGATAACACTGATCGGATGTTACTACACACAAACCGATACAAAGGCGTTCTGATTTTAGTGTAGTAGGAGTATCAAGTTAGCAGAGCTGTTTCCCCTCACGTTTCCACATTGTTCTGACCTACTAGAAGTTTAAGGATTATTCTCAGAACCTCCTCCCTTTCCAACAATGCCTGTTTCTTGGTTCGTTGGGTTTCTCATTTCCTGAATTCTAAGCCAAGAAACCCCTAAAGGACAGGTTACTACGACATGATTTTGGAAGGTTGTTATGTCTTCACAATCCCTTTGTTTGCAGTCTGAGACATGAAGGAATTGGGAAAGTTGGTGTTGTCTGTGTGTCCGTGTTCATGGCCACGGATCAAGAGCTTTGCACGAATGATTAGCTTTGCCTTTTGGTTGAGGGGGGGTCTACACCACTAATCTTTGCTGGAAAGCTAAGAAATATTGATACAGTCGTTTCTCCTTTTCCTAAAACCTGCACTTGTTCAGTAAAATATACTAACCTCCTGTGAACAGGATTTTTTTTTGGCTCTTTCTTCACTGGGTACGCTTATATTGTGTTGTCAACTAATTTTGCTTGCTGTGTGAACCGACATTGTTTGGTGCTGAACAGCATTGATGTTGTGTGCCTTTGTTCTTTTCATCTGTCTGGTTGGTGTGTCGTTCTGTTCCAATCATCTTGACATCTGGCCAAATTTGGATTTTTGGATGTTACAGGTCCACAGTTATACTAGTAATTACATGCCTATCTTGCTCCTTTATGTGTTTCTGAAGCTTTAACCAATCCGTCTTTGTTGTTATAAAAAAATCCATCTTTGTCCTTTCCTCCTGGCTCCTTTAAAACCACCAGTCTCGTGTTATTAAGTAAGACATTACTTTCATGGAGCTTAAACAACAATTGTTTCTTTATATTGGGCCACCATCAGGAAGACGTATTAATCCACATGCACGATGCAGCATTGTCAGCAATGTGGTGGATAATGCATTTACAATTAACTTCCATTAATTGCTTTTTCTTTCTTTCAGAGAAAAAGAATAAGCTGGCTCGAAGATAATGGCATCTCTTACTCCAGGGATACTATTAAAGGTTCTAAAGAATATAAACTCCGATGTGAAAGTATGTGGAGAATACCGGTCCATTCTTCTCCAAGTTATTAGCATAGTCCCTGCAATTACTGGTTCAGAACTCTGGCCGGACCATGGTTTCTTCATCAAAGTTTCAGATTCTTCACACTCAACGTATGTTTCCTTGTCTAAGGAGGACAACGAACTCATCTTGTCAAACAAACTACAACTAGGACAGTTTATATATGTTGAGAAGGTCCAGTCAAGTGTACCTGTTCCAATTCTTGTTGGGGTCCGCCCAGTTCCAGGAAGGAACCCTTGCATTGGAAACCCAAAGGATTTGATGCAAATGTCAACTCCCTCTGGAGTTATGGAAGCACTTGATCATCAACGGAAGACTTCCAAGTCAGCTGAGCTGTCTGAAAGTGAAAAGGAAAATTTGCAGAGAAAGGTGGTTATCAAAGAGCAGAAGACAGTCGTTGCTTCCCGTTACATGCTTGGGGTATCAAGTAACAACGGGAAAATTACCAATCTCAACTCCAGCATTGATAGTGACAAAAGTAATGGAGGAAGTAGCATATCTGAATCAAATCAAAAGTCTGTTGCCCCGAAAGTCAGACAAGAGGCAAAAGCTCAGGTATGCTGAAGCTCATAGCTTTAAATCAGAAGTCTGCGTTTTGAAGTTTCTTACAAACATTGATATTTAAGTTAAAAAATTCTGTATAATATGATTTTTATGATGTAGCAGGGATATGATATGTGAGGTCTTACAAATTTTATAGCTTTGACACAAAAAACTTCTTATATTCTGAAAAGGGTAAAAAACTAATGCTTAATGATTACTTTCAGGAACGGCCAAATAATACATCTCCAAGTAATGCCAAATTAGTTTCCACAAAGCAAGAAATTAGCAAGGATACACGCAAGAATAGTGGCACTTCACCTAGTACAAATGGTTCTGCTGTAGTCAAGAAGCAAATGCCAAAGGAGAGCAAAAAGGAATCTGCTACTGAAGGAAGATCACCACCAAAACTTTATAGGAGTTCACCAACGCCAGCAAGGACTTCACCAACAAAGCTCAGTCCACCAGTAAAGGAGAATGGAAACTCTGGTCCAGTTCCTCCTGTAAAGCAGAATGGAAACTCTGGTCCAGTTCCTTCTGTAAAGCAGAATGGAAACTCTGGTCCAGTTCCTTCTGTATCTAGTGTTAAAAGAAGAGTTACTGAAAGTATCTCTTGGGACTCCCTCCCAACAAGCCTAATCAAATCAGGAAAGGTATGCTCTATGTAGTTTCGGTAATTTTGTGCTTGTATCAAGTATGAAGTTCTCATGAGATGAAAAATGTATTTTCTGTTCTATAAATTTTGCACACGTGTATTGCAAGCCATTATTTCAAAGAATTCAGTGTATATGCAAAAATATATCTGCCTATATGTTAAACATTACTAGATTATTTCTTTAAAAAAATATTTACTAGATTTATTTAAATCATTTGAATATTCATTTTTATTTTGTGTGAATAGGCTGTTGTCCGGAGGAAGAATATTGCTCTTATTGTAGCAGCTGAGGCTCAAAGGGAGGCTGCTGCGGCTGCATATCTTGTAAAGGGCCTTGGGTAAGTAGGTCCATATCTCAGATATCTTATATGTTATAGTAATTTTAGTTGCATAAGTTGGGAAAGACGTTCCAAATATGAATTAGTTGTATCGCAATTCTACTTATGTTTTGTTATTCAGAAAATGCTCCAATTTGCAATAGTTTATTGTAACCTCATCAGTGTAGATTCTAAAAATGATCTTTATCGTTTTATTTTTATTTTCCTAAAGGCCTATATTAGTTAATTGCTTAGTTGTGATGTTTGTGTGATTTGCCTGAAGCACCTTGTCACTGCAGTTCAATGCTCTCTGAGGTTACACAAAAATACTGCAGTGCATCCCAGGATCTTGATTCCTTATGGCAATGCTCATGCTTTTATGACGAGCCTTTTGTCTAGGGAGCTACATTGTTTACTTTAGCTTATGAACTGTATGATTAAATCTAATCTTGTACATGCTTTTACAGAATTTTTGCTGAGATAAGGGAATCTTCTGAAGTGGATCCACATGCTGCAATCACCAAGTTTTTTCAGCTGCACCGGCTTATCATTCAGCAAAGTGCTGTCTGGAAAGCTTACTCACCTGAGCCTAGCAAAGAATCTCGGCCGGAGAAGGAAAAGCCGTCAAGGAAAGCTACTGCATCTCACCATCAGAACAAAGCTAGTACATGCAACACAGCTAAGAATCCCGAAGATGTTCAGGGAAGCAAAAAGGCCGAATGGGCCCGGGAGGACGGTTTCAAGGAGATCTGCCGGTCATGGATTGCTCTGAGGAAAGAATCGCGGTCATGGTTTCTGAGCTTCCTGGAGGATGCACTCGAATCAGGATTCATGTTCGAGAGCCAAACCAAGAACACCAGAGAACGTGTGCGGGGACAACCAAAGGGTGGCGGGGACAAGAGGATCGCGGTCCGGCTGTCGCAGCTCAAGGAGACGAGCAACTGGCTCGATCAGCTGCAGGACGAGGCGGCCGACAGTTCTGCTGACGGATTGGCCGAAACCGTTGAGCTGCTGAAGCAGAAGGTGTACAAGTGCTTGCTTGGGACGGTCGAGACCGCAGCGTCAGCACTCGAAGGAAGGTAGAGGTAGCACACGAGGAGATGCTGTCAAGGGTGACGAAGAAGAGCATTAAGTTATTGGGTGTTCAGTCCTGCGACATGATGTAGGGGTGAAGAACACGATGAGAGAAAGATGTAAATAGTCGGGTTGCTGATTTTAAGTTATATAAATTAATTATTTTTTTCAGGGCATTTCCTGGTGCTGCGTGTGAAATGGTAACTGATTTTCTTGGACCTTCTAATGGTGTGGTCAGTACAAATGGTCTTTTCGTGTGAAATGGTCGGGTTGCTGATTTTCTATTTGCGCTTTGCTTGAAACCGGGGATTCCTGTCCGCGTTGGTTTCCCGTCAATCTAAGGCCAGTTGGTGCAATGCCAACTTCTGAGTTTTGTTGCTTGGGAAAATCTGAGAGACAGGCAAAGAAAGACAGAGTAGGATCGTTGAGTTTGCAGCAAGCTGGAAATTAATAAACATAATCAATCAGCTAATATATCCACGTCGCAGTTGGCAGAGCCAGACAGCATGCCAGTACGCTGTACGCACTACGCAGGATGAAGATTTGATAGAAGCAAGCATTGCGTTTGGTAGCAAATCTGGTGATCCTGCACCGAATGATACTGGAATTTTTTTTATTTTTAACTTTTTTTAAAAAAAATTTTACAATTTTAATTTTTTGTTTCGAAATATGACAGAACTAGTCGTCCACATTTAAAAAACGCCCACTGTGTAGGCGTTATATGTGACGTGGCACAGGGCCGGCCGCCGCCGGTGCCGGCTTTTGCGGGCGGCCGCCTGTAGCCCAAAAAACGCCCACTACGTGGGCGTTTTTTGGTGGCGAGGGGCCGCCTACAAAAGTGCGCGCTGTTTTGCGGATGGACCTCGGAGCAGTCAAAAAACGCCCACTGTGTGGGCGTTTTTTACACGTCAGGGGGCCGCCCGCAAAACAGCCGCACCGTGCATTGATGCAGCCCACCGTAAAATGCGCTAAAACCAACAAAAAAAAAGGGTGACAGTGGGACTCAAACCTGCACCATCTCATCACCAACCCCGCTGCGCTAACCAATAGAGATGTGTAACTTTCTTGTAAAGAATGGAGCAGTTGTACTATTTAATAGGTGTAAAGAATGGACAGTCCCGTCCAGAAGACAGTACCATGCAACCTCGCCTGTTTTGCAGACGGCCCCCTGTAAAAAACGCCCACACAGTGGGCGTTTTTTGGCTGCTCCGAGGCCCGCCCGCAAAACAGCGCGCACTTTTGCAGACAGCCCCTCGCCACAGTGGGCGTTTTTTGGGCTACAGGCGGCCGCCCGCAAAAGCCGGCACCGGCGGCGGCCGGCCCTGTGCCACGTCACATATAACGTCCATACAGTGGGCGTTTTTTAACTGTGGACGACTAGTTCTGTCATATTTCGAAACAAAAAATTAAAATTGTAAAAAAAATTTTTAAAAAAATAAAAATACAAAAAGCTCATGATACTGAGCCTGCAATGTATGGTGGTGTGCGGCAGCAGGCCGTTACTTGGGGCCTCCTGGAGCGAGAGGCACGTTTGTATCTTCCCCAGCCCATATGCCTCCGCCAACAGCCCAATACGTGGGTTGGGCCCGCTGGGGATGCTGCTGTGGGCTTCAGGGGGCCAATGCCCGGAGAGCCTGGGCTCTCTTGCATCGCAAGAGCAAAGTCCGTCCGTCACACGACCACACAAGCACAAGCAGGAAAGAGCTTTTTTTTTTTTTAATGCCTATTACTAGGTACAGCTTTAGTATCTGATCAGCATACACATTTACACACTCACACCTCACGTACACCACGTAAGCAGAAAAGATCTTGGAGGTTGCTGAACCGGAAGGAACGGCGCCGCAAAGCGAAAGGGAGCCAACGACACGACACGACACTAGACTAGAGCAGGACGCGGCCCCAGGTCAGCAGTCAACACATGGCCGAACGCGTACGTACGTGCGTGCCGGAAAATCCTAGAAATCTTCTGCATCGTCGCGCTGGGATACGAAACGAAGAATGCTGGCCAGCCGCCGGTCAAGGCTGGACTCACCGTAACGCCGGTGAACTAGCATGTTGACGTACGTACGCCGTCCGCGCGTGCGGGGGGCGCGGGATAAGCCCGCGGAGGGCAAATAAATCTGTGTAGTCACCGGCCGGTGACCGGACCACCGCCGCGCACAGATGTGTCATCAGATTCGTTCACCGTCCAAGCAGGGCAAATCTGATCGCGCGCGCGAGACTTTTATTACTGAAACTGAATACCCATCAATGACACGGAAACATGATGTGTATCTCTGAGGCTGATGATATATATGATATTGATATCCATCCGGCATGTGCGTGGATGCGTGGTCCGCCGCCGAGCAATTGCCGTGCGCGTGCCCCGAAGCCGGATTTGGCGAGGGGCGACGACGAATTAGCATCAGGTGCACGTCTGTCTAATACATGCAGTAGTCGGTGCATGAATCATGATGGAATGGAATGGAATGGAATGGAATGAAAGAGAAGGAAGACGCGCCATCGACTGGAAATTGGAAAGAGACAAAGCTTTGATTTCATCGTCTGTACGTGTGCTGACGGGTGTCGTCGTCGTTCCAATCTTCTACTAAAATCGGCAGGCCGCGCGCGCGACTATTTCGTGCCTTTCGCCAAAAGAAAGGAACGGAGACAGAATGCGTTATTACGTAGAACGCGAAAACAAAGGGACCACGGTACCTGATACACCATGGACTACATGATACATGTACGTAATAACGTACGTACAAGCTAGTGTAAGTGTGTAGACTATACACAGTGTATGTATATATATTTGTTTAGAACGCTTCTGGCTGTACTTTGTACAGGCTCTGCATATATGGGCCTAATTAAATCGGTCAAAGTTATGGGCCCAGATCATGTCGTCCACACTTTCAGCCCAGCAGAATAGGTAGTATAGCTGTAATAAAACTCCTTATACAATCTTCCCTTTTTTTTTTGTTCCCTTTTGAGATGCGATGATGAGGTACCATGCATGTACAAACCATGCAAAAATAAGATGCCAAGTAAGTTATATCACAAGCTAGTTGAGCAAGTGAGCATAATATATGCCATGCTCTGAGCCTCTGACCAGTCACCAAATAAAGGCTTCTGCACCAAGTCAATCGCGCATGGCAATGCAAGTTTACACATATATACATGTATATCTAATCATGTACGTACGTCGTACCAGGACCATGGATGTGCAACAATCATGGAACAATGCATACGGGCTTTGAAACTGTACGTACAAGTGGCTTTTGCAACCGCCAAAATAATAATGTGCCTTTATTTTTGCATACCACACCGGCACACCCACACAGTGTATACTGGCTGCAGACCGCTGAACGTTTGGTCAAGGCGCGGACTCGGATCGAACCTACTAATAACCAAACCAGGCAACCACATAGATATATGTTCTTTGTTGACCGCCTCAAACTCGAGATCATATCAAACCTTGTGCGTCACAGAACAGATCATGCATATAGCTGTTTCGGTACGGTATGTTTCCCTAGTTTCATGCCAAAATTAAAGGCAACAGTTTATTATTCTAACATTCTCATGCAAGCAAAGACTGTAACTAACTTCTGAATTCTGAAGATGTACAGTATGCATCTATCGGTCTCGGCTTGGACTACCACTGGCAATTTGGCAAATAAAATATTTATATTCAATAGCTGACTGGTCAACTCCGATCCATTCCGAGCATATACACTTTTTTATTTTATAGCTGTTGTGTTTGTTTATGCTTGTGTTTGGCGCAAAGTTCACTGATCATGGAGGGATACTGCTATTCGTTAATTGAGGGATTAGAGAGAGTCCGTCCGTGGTCTTCAGACAAACCAAAACTGCTAGGAAATGTCGGAGAAAATATGAGCACAACGTGTACACATGCACCTAGTATTAGTCAGCTGCAAGTACTTTTACTTGATCCACGTCCTAGCATATATGTATATGCACGTAGTATGTCTTTTGTGTTCCCTTTCTGTGCGCGCGGTCGATCGGTCCAAGGGTCCAGTATGTAGTACGTGTAGATGGTCTCCAAGACTTCAAAGTTTTCTAGTACCACACATTCATTCACGCACATCCATCATTATTCAATGTTCCAAAGGTGAAAAATTACAGGCTAGCTTAGGCTAACTGCTAGCTACTGTAATATATAATAGAATATACATAGTTATACATAGATGCATTTTCTAGCCTTTTGTACTCGTTTAGTTGTCTCATCTGAATGGATCTTGACGAATGCATGACGAGTATGGACGCACATGGAGAATATCTCTAATTGAGTCAGAGTGGAAAGCTCTCTATATGTTTTTCTTTGCAGGATCGGATGATGTAGATACACGCCTCGCAAACAAATCTAAAGAAGAAGATGAGTACCTTTTTTTTTCGAAACAAGAAGATGAGTACTAATACAGAAGAAATGTAGGCGAAATTGGCACTAAGCTTAATGGTAATGAGGCAAGCTGAGTCGACACTAGCGAGTTTGCCGTAAATCAGACCGTCTCATTAAGTAACGGTTTTGTTAATCGAACAGTCAAAGGAGTCATGCAGGAGTGCATTTGCATATGCACCATTTGTTTATATCGAAATCAATGTATGCAGCACACACGCCCCCGGCCCGGCCTGATCTCAGTTGTTGAAATTCAATGGTCAATCTGAATTTCAACAAAAAGTACCATATATATAGCTCCCTATTCGCTCTAGAACTCCTTTGAATACTCTGAATTCTCGCCGAGTACTATGTAGGTGGTTGTCCATTTTCTGGCAACCCAAGAACTGTGACGATCTCTAGGAATAAATAAAACAGATTATGGCAATTTATTTCTCTACTATACATACGTCAATACGTGTGTACCTACGTGTACGCATCTAAGCTAACTCCCCTTCACGGGAAGCAGGCAAGCAAATGTAGCTCAAGTTTCGTGGTAAACGTATGGAATCCAGAGTACAGTATACAGAAACAATAATCATCAGTGTACCAAATATGCTCGATTATGCAGTATGCATTGTTTTTTATGCTGTATATATAATCCCTACCTAATTTCTGCAGTGCATGCAATCTAGACCACTAGACCCGGACCATGCATGGTGCTGGTACATACGTACAGCCATGTGGCGGAAGAAACTACATGTGTCTATATGGTCAACGCAGAGTCAAACCTTAAAAGATGCCTAGAAATCAGGTCTCTTCAGAGGAAGTTCAGATGTAATATATATTTAATGGTATTGCTGATCAACCTACTTAATATTCTTTGTGCTGTTAGCTGGTGGTGCCATGTTCAAGGTCAGCCCTAGAAAGTCTTGGTTTCTTCAGTTCATAAGTGCGCGTACATACACACAGTGTACGTAGATATGACCAGCAATAATTCATCAGTGAAATGGGTATATGATAACTCGATGTCGTCCGTACATGATTTTATAATATCGTGGCACTTACAAAATTGGGAGGTTTCCGTTTTCTGTTTCTTTCCTTTTTGCGATCGATAAAAAAAGTGTGAGATGCATGCATGACAGGGATTGTTTTGCTTTCATTGTCTGAAAAAGTGTGAAAGCGCCAATGGCATTTTCTTTTCGGAGCCCAAAATATAAAAGGATCGAAGTGTTTTCAAATAATTGGACCACACTATATATATCCACCACCAATTTTCAAATAGAATTGGTTAAAGCTATTTTTTTGTTAAACTCGTTATAGAAGCAAGCACTTAAAACACAGGCACGTAAAATTCATTTTAATAAATGCACGCGTGCATTCTAGATATATGAGCGCCTATGAAAAACTGAGTTGAACCGACACACGTGTTAGCCCCAGGTGTGCAAGTATCATCACAAAGCAGCTAGTTTAGATTATAATTTGACAATATTATTTGTTTAGTGGTAGGCGACAATGCCCATAAAAAACGAGTGATGTGTGTAGTAATTTCTTCAATATCAAGATCTAGACTCAATCATTTAGAGCATAGGAGTGTTTGCAATCGTATGCTGAGTATACACACGTGTGTATGTATGCTCAGTGTCTGCACCTGTGTATTGAGTTTTTCCCCAAAAAAAACTCACAAAACTGCAAAGGGAAAAGAAAACTGTGGTTAGACCAATCTTATCTTATTTTCTAAGTGCAACAAGACATATATTACAATTTAACAATTATACATATATAAGAAATTAGACGATGGGATTCTGGTAATACTTGTCGGGCTTCCGGCAATGGATTTTACTTCTGTTGCTTCCAATCCTTACCGCTGTGATAGGGAAAGAATAGTCCGCCTGCATTAGCTCTGCCATATAGGCCGTGATGTGTGACAGACCGCGTGGCGGCCGGACGTGACAAAGAACACAACAAGGATGCATGACGGTCTATTTCACGAGGGGACAAACAAGATATAGGCACAGGCATACAGCCAGAAATGCCCAAGCATGGAGTACTACTGCCTCCTTTTCTCCGGTCCAAAGTTACGTTCAAGTTCTCTCGAGATCAGGAAGAGCTGTTCAAGTTCTCTCGAGATCAGGAAGAGGCTTGAACGAGACGAAGTCATAGTTTCCCGTGTCAGATTCATGAATCCATATACTCAAAAGAAACCAGTAAAAATTGATGACTAGGTCTGCCGCAGCTGAAAACGACATTAACGGTTTAGTTATTGCTCAAGTATTCGATTACATTTAAGCTATATATACCACTGTTAATTAACTATAAATCAACTATAATTTTAAAACGATGAGATATTTAAGCTATAAGTCAGTGCGTGCATGCACCCTTATCTCACCATATAGAACCTGCATGTATTTCAATCTTCTTTTTTCATGAATCATGTATCACAATTGTAATCTTAGCTGCATTTAATCTCATAATAACTTCAGTAGTATTTTACATATATAAGGTCTCATTCCTAATAAAAAAACTTTGTTTTCTCATACAATTGGGGACGAAAAGATCCACGCATACGTACGTTATAAGTTGAATAATGAAGCCAACTACAGCGGTGTACAAGAACAAAGGTACTATAAGAAACTGAGTCTTATCGGTATAGTATCTTTTTACTCTTTTACTTGTCATGATGCATTAATAAGCATTGTAATGATCAATTGTACTCTTTCCGTTCTAAAGTATAAGCCGATTTAGCCTTTTTAGACCCATATACATAATCTATATATCCAGATGCATATAAAAACTCATGTATCTAGAAAAACCAAAACAGTTATTTATAGTTTGGTAGGTATAGCATATATGATCTTTTATATATATGGTTTGTGAGTTATGACAGAATATTATTTTTAAATGAGATTATAATTAGAAATAATATAAATAATCTTCTTCAAGTTAAAAATTGTATACATTATTACTTGGTAAAAATTCATATGTATTGATGATTGATCCTGCTAGGGAAAAGAATTTATCTAAGTCCACACCATCCCCAGTAGCGCACATATACCCTCGAGTGACGCCTTGGTGGTTGTGCAGTGCCTACATGACCACTTGTGTCATTGTGTCTGTACTACATTTTTTTTTTGTTTTTTCATGACATTTTTTCTTTGCAGTGTTTCCCTCCATTTTCTGTGACACGCAGCGGAAGCTCACATGCACAGGCTGCCCGGTGGCGGGCGCTAGGCTCTAGCTAGCCTATAAATACGCACCATTACGCACATTCTTTCACAAAGCCATTAGCAAGCTTACATACAGAGCCCTAGCAAGCAACAGCTACGCTACTAGCGCTCTCGATCGTCTCGATCGCTCGTTCTTGGCCTCCTCTCCGATCCTACACCGTCGTCTCGTCGAAGCACTAGCTAGAGCTGCACATCTACGCTCGATCGCATCGCAGTCCCACCCCATCATCATCATCGAGCAAGCAAGCTAGCACCGTCATGGCGGCGCAGCAGCAGCTGGAGCAGGCGCGGCGCACGAGGCAGGTCGTGCTGCCGTCGTCGAGGGTGGCGATCATCGGCGGCGGCATCAGCGGGCTCGCGGCGGCGAAGCAGCTGGCGGCGCACGACCCCGTGGTGTTCGAGGCGACGGCGTCCATCGGCGGGGTGTGGAAGCACTGCGTGTACCGGTCGACCCGGCTGCAGACGCCCCGCCCGGACTACGAGTTCTCCGACTACTCGTGGCGCAACCGCGACGACCCCACGTTCCCGACGCACGCCGAGATCATCGACTACCTCGAGGGATACGCCGACACCTTCGGCCTGTGGCGCTACATCATGTTCGGCGCCAAGGTGGTCGACATCAAGTTCCTCGGCGGCGCCGGAGCCGGCGCCGGCGCCGGCGGGTTCACGGGGCTGTGGAGCGGCACCGGCGGCGAGCCGCTCCAGGGCAAGCCCATGTGGGAGGTCGGCGTCGCCACCGCCGGCTCCGACACCGTTCGCTACTACCAGTTCGAGTTCGTGGTGATGTGCGCCGGCAAGTACGGCGACGTGCCGCGGATGCCGGTGTTCCCGCCGGGCAAGGGGCCGGAGGTGTTCCGCGGGCAGGTGATGCACTCCCTGGACTACTGCAAGCTCAGCGAGGAGGAGACGGTGGAGCTGATGAGGGGGAAGAAGGTCGTCGTCGTCGGGTACAAGAAGAGCGCCATCGATCTAGCGCTTGAATGCGCCCAGGCCAACCAAGGTATGTATATGTATACATCATCATACGTCTCGTAAATACACTACTACTACTACTACTACTATACGTACTGAACTGCGCACCGATCAGTAGTGTACTTGCGCCGCCAAGTTGGTAATTTCAGCGAACAAACTGGCGTATTACATGCAAATTTGCTAGAGAGGGAGAATTCTAATAATTAATTAAGAAGTTGGTTTTGAATGATCAAGCGTACTGTACAAGAAGACAATTCATGTAGTAATCAACCAAGTATGTAGTCACATGCGTCAGGTGGTCAAGGTAGTATGTACGCGCATTTACATACATATATCTAGCAGGAAATGATAGAAAAAGAACATGCCACGCAAGTTCACACTGATCAGCGTAACTAACACAGAGCTAATAAATACTTTTGTTCATCATCATCAACTGGCAGCACGTCATATAAAAAAAAACAAACAAATTGACGAACAAGCAGGCTGTATGTGGGCTGTACCTGGGCATGCCGCTCGTTGTGACAACAACAACAACATGTGAATGTGGGCATGCAGACAGGGCAACGATCGAATTGGGAGACCCAATCGTAGGCAAGTCCCAGAAAAGGTCACTCTTGTCATGATCCGTCGTACACTCCATCTAGACTGCGTAGCAGAGCTCTCCTACGCACCTTTTGACTTTTCTGCCTCCCGGGCTCGGATCTGTCTATCAGTCAAAGTCAGTCTATGCAAACCACTTGCTTCTTCATCATTTTAAATTTAAATTTGTTTCCTGACGAAAGTATTTTGTGTTCGGTTAATTTGACATTGCAACCGCTGCTGCAGGTGTGGAGGGAGGCGACGGCGAGGCTTGCACCATGCTGGTGAGGACCCTTCACTGGGTGGTGCCGTCCTACTCCATCTGGGGCCTGCCCTTCTTCCTCTTCTACTCCACCCGCCTGGCGCAGTTCCTCTACGAGCGACCCAACCAGGGCATCCTCCGATCCATGCTCTGCACGCTCATGAAACCGCTGGTATGTACAGTACATGCTTGCATGTGAACATCCATCAGAGTAATGAACATGTGTGCATGCCACAGACACGACCGCGCTTGTCACCATCATCACTATTTTGTTTTCTTTCTCGCACTAAAAAAATTAATTAATTAATTGTGTGAGCTGCATGCAGAGAGCGGGCGTGTCCAAGTTCATCGAGTCGTACCTGGCGTGGAAGCTGCCGCTGGACAAGTACGGCCTCCGCCCGGACCACCCCTTCGTGGAGGACTACGCCAGCTGCCAGATGGCCATCCTCCCCGACGGCTTCTTCGACATGGCGGACCGGGACATGATCCGCTTCAAGAGGGCCTCCGGCGGCTGGTGCTTCTCCCGCGACGGCGTCCTCCTCGACGACGGCACCGAGCTCCAGGCCGACCTCGTCTTCCTCGCCACCGGATTCGAGGGCAAGGACAAGGTCCGCGCCGTCCTGCCGGAGCCATTCCGCGGACTCGTCGTCGACAGGTCCGGCATGATGCCGCTCTACCGGTACGTACACTAATGTTGTCGTTCCACTATCTACCTAGATCGAGCTGCTAATTACAATGGCTAGAGTTCTCGTCTAATTAAAATTAAATTGCATTGCAGCGGCACCATCCACCCTCTGATCCCCAACATGGCGTTCGTGGGGTACGTGGAGAGCGTGTCCAACCTGCACACGTCGGAGCTGCGCTGCCGCTGGCTGGCGGGGCTGCTCGGCGGCCGGTTCGCGCTGCCCAGCGTGGGGGACATGGTGCGGCACGTCGACGGCGAGGCGGAGGCCATGCGCCGCACCACGCGCTTCTACCGCCGCCACTGCATCTCCACATACAGCATCCACGACAGCGACGCCATGTGCGCCGACCTCGGCTCCAGGGTTCTCCGCAAGGGCAACTGGCTCGCCGAGCTCTTCGCGCCCTACAACAACCAGGACTACAAGGAAGACTGATCCAATCAACCCAACACTCTTTATTATATATTCGTATACTTATTATATATATATACGAGCGCCTAGCAAAATAATTAATGATTCAAGATTCGTTATTGGTTTATATATACGAGTAGGAATAATGATCGGGAGAAGATTAATTATAATTAGGTCATGATGTATATCATGCCGTGTGAACCTAAGGAGAGTTTGGTATAGGACCTGATGTAGACTTTGATGGTGGTCTCGCTCGCTCGTTCGTCTCTCGCCCGCGACCGCGACCGCGAGATGTCCGGGAAAAATACCAGCAGCAGCCTGGACCATGTGGATCAAGCTAGCCTTCTTGTACCAACGGAGCTGACGACTACAACCGAATTTCATTCATGTCATGTCCCTGTAATTCATTATTTTTGGTGTAACGTATATCAATAAAACGGAGTATTTGCGTATGTAAACGCAATAGATTATTCTTATTTCGCATGTGCCTGGCTCCAATGCTCTGCTGTCTCTAGATTGGGGTCGTTGTTTACTCTCTCTGTTTTCAAATGCTCTGTATGTGTGTGAATCCTAAGGCTGCAAGCATCGGATGATGCCAGGTCAAATCAAACTTTTCCATTTTCTAAAATAATTAAAATTACCTATAGGTTTATATATCCGAATTGATATAAATGAAGCAAACTTGACAAACACCACTAGTGTTGATAAACGATACTACCTCAACAAGAAAGAGCTTGCTTGGAGCCCCCATTCTAAATTTTATATCTAAATAAATGCAAAGGTGCAATATGCTTTCAATGTTAGACAGTTCAGACGTTTGCTTACTGAAAGTTCAGTTTTAAAACCTTCTCAATTTTTTTGATGAAGAGCGGAAGGGTACAGATAAGTTAATAGACAGGGTCAGACAACCTTTATCAAGGGCAGATATGTCTTAGATGGAATTCTAATTCTTCATGAAACTTTACATGAGCTCAGACAAAGGAAACAAGTGATTCTGAAAATTGATTTTGAGAAGCCATATGATAGTGGTAATTAAATGGGATTTTGTGGATCAAGTTTTGAAAAGGAAGGGTTTTGAAGAGCCTTTAAGCAGTTGGGTTATGAGCACTGTTAGAGAGGGTAAAGTTTGCATCAACATCAATGTTGAAAATGGTCCTTATTTTAAGACTCACTAGCACAGGAACAGTTCTCTAGGCGGGCATCAGTATGCCTCAAATGCAATGCCTGTGATTAACACACGCATTGCCCGCTTGAGGAAATGGAGAATAATTGAGGTGGACACACTGCTCGCCTGCAGAAAAAGCCAATCGGCGAGCTCGCTCATAGTTTGTCATCTAGATCTGCACAAGTGCTGCCGTTGGGATCCGCCCTATGCAAGCCGCTAGGAGGAGCCCTATCGCGCCGCACGAGGAAGGGAAGGTTGCCCCATCCTCATCCCGAGAGCTAGATTTTGCAAGAGGGTTTCGACGCAACCAAAACTGACAAAAATAAGAAATATGAGTTTCATGTCCAACGAAGTGAATGGATGTGTTTGTTACAAGAAATCGAACTGCAAGTTTTTCAGTGCAAAAGTTTCGCACCAGTGTTATGACGGCAACAAAAAACTGCTGAAATCGAACGAAGTGGATGGGTTGTGTTTGTTGTGAAAAAAATCAATATTATGGGTTCCTGTGACTCTGTGACAAGACAGACGATATTCTCCGTCTCTCCATACCATCAAACAAATACACACTGTTTCCCACAAGCTAGCCAAAGTCAATGGCTCCAAAACACAAATGGTATCTAAAATATGATGAAGCCAAGTCAAAACGGTCAAAGTATTCTATACAGCGAAGTACAGACCCGTTAGCAACGACACTGCTATACTTAACTATAAGAGTTGACCTTCTTCGTGTATACGTCAAGTATAGAGTACCGTTGATTCCTGCCTATATATATATATACATTACCGCATATAATCAAATGCTAGCTCTACTATACTAGGCTAGTAGCTACCTAAACAGCTATAGAATGTTTTATTGGGAAGTTTGGATGAATGTACTAAGACAACTTGATAGATGGAGGCAGGAAAGCTAATTTAGTTTATTTGCAAGTTGGCCATTTTGCTCTTGCGTGTTGAGTGTCAACTGTCAACGAGCTAGTCAAATCCGTGGGTTGCACATAGCACACAGAGCATGGTTTTGCGTTTTGACCATTCAACTCATATGGTATCAGATGATCGTGTTAGACAGTTAAGAGTACGTCTCAGCTAGCTGACTCCCAAAAAAAAAGGTAAATAATTCGGAATGCAAATGCATTGAACAATCCTTTGTTTGCATGTAATTTGGACATCCACCACATGAACTAATCTAGTATGGTGTCTCTTCTAGCTGCACGCATGGTACTGGATGGGTCATAATTAGACGAGGAGTTTGTTTTGGGGCGATCGAAAGCAATGCATCGAGATGTATATGTATCTACACAACAGCTAGCTGGGTCTTTATTTCTGCGTTCCGTATGCGCTCCATATAGGCAAATTCTGACCATATGAAACGTTGTCAAATACACGCATAATTGCATATCAACTATCTATATGCTGAAAGTTGATGAGGTTGGAATGGAATTCAAAATATTTATGTTCACACGTACAAACAGTACATACACATATGTCAAGATTCAACAAGCGGAAGAAGAAAAAGAACTCCTAAAAAGTTTAAAAATCAACTGGACTTGACGAGGAGGCGCGGCCTTCGATCAAACCCTATTGACTAGTGACTAGACAATTATGCATCTGAAGAATGGACAAACTTGCTGCTTAAACCCGTGCTATATATATATATATATATATATATATATACATCCGGTCGCGTCTTTGGGTTTGATTTGATTTCGTCAGGCACGTCGTCCAACTTTGATTATATATACCCTTTAGCTAATGGCAAGTAAAGTACGGATTTTTTTGTTCCTATAGCAGGCTTCGTGATGATTAACATGGAGACTATATTAGGACCCTAAGTTAAAATGTTTACAATATATATTTAATTTCTTTTACTTATAGCACCCTAAGAGAACCTACTTCAAAATCTTGGCTAAAATTAGTAGCCAAATTATATATAGTTTAGCTATTTTGTATAATAATAAAAAACTTCTAAGAAAAAAAAAAGTCTACAATAGGCTCGCGTCTTCACATAGCTAGCACCATGGTTGGCTTTCTATAACCACCTAAAGTCAAAGGATAGCCAACTTTCTATTTTACAATGAAAAATAGTACAATATTGGAGCTTATTTTATACAAATTCTAAAATAGCCTCAAAACAACAGTAACCGCGAGCTGTTGGAGTTGAGCAATTGCAAGAGAGTTTATAAAATTGGATAGCTAAATCAACTAAAAATGCAACTCCTTTCAAAGAAGAAGACAACATGCTATACTCGGAAGAGCCGTTGAAGGACTATTCTATCCCAAAAAATACCCAAATATAGACTACATAGCCCATATAGTTTGGTCCTCTCGTGGAGATGCCTAAGCTTACGTTACGCTATGCATATCCTCATCATCTTTTTCTATGACACTGAATCTACAGTTTTGCTTTCAAATTTTAACCCAGTTGTTGCAACCTTTTGATTTATCTATCTTTCATAATGGCAAAGGAGGGTGGGCAATGGTATTAATGATGATTACAGGCCAATTTTTATTATTGTGAGAACTTTTAGAATTTTTCTTTTTCTTAACGCACATGATGAGAATTATGGAATGTAGTTTTGTAATTTATCTTTTTAAATTGGTAGATCCCGTCACTCTTCTCTATAATAAACTTGATCAAAATTAATAAGATAACTAACTCACGTGCGTAATTTTTTTATTCAACACGTACGTACGTAGGACTGTAGGGGAGGCCTGTCCTGTCCTGTATAAACCCCGTGGCACGGCGGCAGATGCTGCCGCTGCTCTTGCCACGCAGAGCCTGCATATCGCCAGCCGTCGACCTCGTCTTTGCCCAGTCCGGCTCGTGTGCACGCGTGCCACGCTGCAGCTACTGCTACCTCCATTTTAAATTATAATTTATTTTAATTTTTTAATATATATATTTTATTATGTATTTAAATATATTATTTATTAAATATATAGTAAAATATATAAAAAAATCAAAGTAAATTACGGAGGAAAGCGGAGCAGCGACGATCGGCCTCCGTTCTGCCGGCAGCCTAGCACGCCCGTCGCCGTCGATCAATGAAGATTGCCAAGTCGCCCACTGCCGCCTCGCGCGGGCCATTTTGCGAGTTCCGAACGGACGGGTCTTGTATTGGGCTGCCTCAGTTCAGTTGGGCCTCTCTCTCCTCTCTGGTCCATTTTCTTTTAGCGGACTGGGCTGAGCTGGGCTGATAGGGCCTAATGCTGCTTTCGCCTTGTGGTGAAAATCTGGATTGCTATTCTCTCTTTTTTTCTTTTTGATGAGACTTGGATTGCTATTCTCAGTTCTCCGTTGTCACCATAAAACAGAGGAGAGAGACTGGCGGTAACCATTTCTAGACAGACACCATGCTTTGCTTTGCTTGTATGAAAAAAAATGCCGACAGATATGATAGCAAAAAAGTGCAGCAAAAAACCTCCTAAAAATGGGCACCGGAGATCTTCATAGCTGTTGCTTTCAACCTCATCTTTTTCCTGCGCGCAATCCCTTTGTTTGTACTACCCCATACGTCAGGATTCGCTCGCTATTCAGAACCGAAAATCCAGTAAGCCACCGCATTAAAGATAGCCTGCATATACTCTTTTCTTTTTTATACTACTAGAAAACAACAACATCATTTTGATCAGTACAGGGACATATATGGAGTACATATCACAATACAAAAAGGATCATGGCCATTGCCATGCCCCAACGGCCCAACCCAAAATTAAAATTCAGAGCCCGGCGAGAGGCGACGGATAACCACGACTGGACTGGACTGGGGTGGATCATCGTTATCCTCTAGCTACTGGCCGGCTCCCGACAAGTTCAAGGTGGACAGCCATCGCACGTGACTCGTGAGAGTCCGTTTCTTCAGGTAACCAAACGCTACATGCAAACCCGATCGAGCCCCGGCCGGTGACAGGTGCGGTGACCGCCGGCCAACCCAATCTCGATCCGGTGAGTGACCTGCTGCTAGCACGTAGGAGTATACATCACCCTCCTGCCGCCTGGATGGTCCAGATTTGTACCCGGCCCATCGGGACGCGATGACGTCGACTCTGGTAGCCGGCAGTGTCACACTACTCACAAACGCAACTGTCACGGCAGTTATTGCGCGCGAGCCTGATGTACGTCGGATTCACAGTCACAGAAACGTTGTTGGCCATCTAGTAGTATGCTACTACTAGACTAGATGTCTCGACGGCGGCCAGCCACACTATTAGAATTGGAATTGGAATAGACAAGCTGCAACCTGGTGTCAGGTGCGTTGAGCTCCTACAAATATGCACATGCACATGATGGATGGCTTCGATCGGTTGCATTAGCTCAGCTTATTGTTAACTGCCGATCGCAGAATCTATACTACTGCTACCTAATGACCCAACCGCAAGAGCGATCGAGCAGCGGATCGACCAGACTTAAAATATTCAGCACTAGTTGAAGCTGCCACGATCGAACCGTCAAGTCGATCGTCATCATATCAGCACGATCGAGCTGGGCCACGCTGTCCCGCCCTTGACGCCATGGATGCATCCCATTGGTCCAGCTGTTCCTCGCCAAGTCAGCATTCCCCCGCGAAGTACGGTACGACGTCATCCCCAAGCGCGCGTCTTGGTCTTGCGATCAACTCGGCGATTAATTACTCCGGCGATAGTATATATCACGGCGTCTAATCACGTGTCAGTCCGGCTAATCGCCGGCCGGCCGGGGCGAGCAGAGCACGACACGCCGCTGCCGGTTCCGTCCAAGAAACCGCCAGGTCTGTGTCTGTCTGTCCATTGTCCAATCCAATGCGTGGGAATGGGATTGGCTTCCATTCCATCCAAATCCAGAGCTTAAAAATGAGTAGATCAAATAACCACGCGTTCAGCGAGCGATGAGGTTGGCGTCGATTGGCGTCATGTCGATCCTGCCAGATTGACCTCACGGCCGCTTGCTCTGTTTCGGATATTCTTTCTCTTTTTAATTTCCACACATGCTCCATCAGAACCTGAGCAACTCGCAAGACGATATATAGGATAGCAACTAGCACGGTTTTAGCGGTTACGTTTGTCGGAACATAATAAGCAATGCGCAAGTTTATATATAATAACATAGACTATTCGACTCCTAGTGATCGTAATATATACCGAGTATATTGAAGTTGGGTGCAGAGGCTAGCTGCGCGCTAACCGTAATCAAGGATTGTAGTATGATTAAGTCACATGGTAAATTCCAATAAAACAAATCGTGTGACAGTGCGTTTCAGCGTGCACGATAGAAAACTGATTATTTATTTGTAACACGGAATATCTGGATGATAAAATGCAGGTTTGCTGTGCAATGCAATGCATAGCAAACCTGCATTTTTTTTTTCATCGCAAGTTGTATTGACTTGACCATGCAATCCGAAAGGGACGTGAGAGAAGCGTAAGAAAGATTCTAATTAGCGGCACTGACATCGATCACGGACAGGTCTATGGAGCATGTCGTGGTTGTTGCAGGCTAAACAAGCTGCTGAACGAGTCGCCGATGCCGACGCTGAGATTTCGACTGGTTAAAATAATGAATTACGGGACTAGTAGTAGTCTACGGTGGGCCAATGCCCAATGGCGTGCGTTTAAGTGGCGAGCACGACACAAAATATAGATACATGCCAACATTGCCACGTACAAGATGTGTTGCTTGCCACGACACAGAATATCTGGATGATAAAAGGAGATGCAGCCATGTAGGCATATACTAGTACTGTAACGAAACAAAACTTGCTGGAGCTTTCGTCAAGTGTCACGTTCAAATCAGAGGACAAAGACAAATACGGCGAACCCGTTCGGCAGGCACCAACATGCGTGAACAGTAGAGCGCATGCAGAACGGCAAAACGAAAGGACACTTTAGCGCTGCCCGCTTCTCATCTGTCCTCATGCTACGCAGATACGGTCGGGGGAATGTACCATGGTATACCTCACTCTCTACCACGTACTCGCTCCGTTGCAAATGGGCGAACCAAAAAGATCAAATTCACTTATAATTTGGAACAAAAAAATTAATATTATACAGTATATATAAATATAATTAGAGATTCAAACCATATGTATCAAACACTTCTGGTTTTAAAAGCCCATTGCTTCGGTAGATTGCCGATAGTGATAGGGACATGATTCCACACCTAATACTACAAACTAGTAGAGTGATTTGCCTTTCAAAATAAAAATAAAAAAGGAAAGAAAAACAATGGGATTGGCAATGCGATGCGACTTGAGTGTGAAGATTCAACATATCACCCTTAGATTGATTTTTCCGCATGAGGAGGTTCAACACATCACTGCGCAATTCATCACGTCAGAGATAGACGGAGAGGAAACACATCACAAAATTATTCATCATCACATTGTAGGGAAGGAGAGAGATTCATCATCATCAAAACCTTATAGTTCTTATTAGTTCATGATCAGTCTATGAGTTAGTTTGTGTTCCATGGGTAATAATTATAATTAACAACTAAAACACAGCTCTTGTTACGTTGGCCTTCTTTTTTTTTATTATTAATGAAATTCGATGTTGGCTTATATGTACACATGTATGTGCGTACAAATCTGAACAAGCGAGACTCTTTACCTACGACGTTTGGTAGAATAGCCATGCGTTCCACGTGCTCAACTCGCGTCTGGCGATGACATCTATGTATGATTATGAACTAATGATGAACTGGAGGGCCTGCGACGGGTAGAGCTGGCACTAGCTGCCCTGGTGATTTGGTGAACAATCTAATCAGCGTCTTTCTCGTCGTCACTAGCTCCACATGGGATCCATGCACTGATGCACAATTAAGCGTGATAGCCTATATATATACTCCATCGGTCAAAATAATTATAAATTTTCGTTTTCTAATTTCTCCCTCTATCCCTGAATTTGTGTCATAAGTTTGACTAGATTTGTGTGTTTAACATTTGCGTCTCTGAAAAACTTATGTAAATAGGTTCAACGATATATCTATCTAGTGGTATTAATTAAATATTAATATTTTCTATATAAAATTAGTTAAAATTATTTTTTTGGAAAGTGAGAACTATAATTATTTAGGGATAGATTAAGTATTAGGCATCATAAACATTAATATTTTAAAACATATATATTTAGTTATACTTAGAATGCGTTGACTCATTGAGAAGCGAGATTTTCTTCGTTTTTAGGTTGGACAGAGTAACACAAAAGCACACCTAAGACTAGTCATCATTCCACTAGTTAATATAACTATTTATTAGGTGATTAAAATTTATTTGAGTAATACTGGTTTACTTTAGTAAGCGAATCCATCTATTTAAACTTATAAGATGTTGTATTCTAGATATATAACTTTTACTACATCCTGATAGATATATAATATGTCTAAATATATACTAAAAATAATATATCTAAAAAAGCTGAAATATCATAGAATTTAGATCAGAGGGAGCAATTGTTAATTTGGGATACAAAGTAAATTTAGTCCATCTATTAGTGTGCGTACTTGTTTGGATGATTTATGATCAAACATGCCCTGCGGCGTGGGCCACGGAGTAACCTCAAGTCATATCGCACCGCATAAAACTGTAGCAGCTTCTGCAGATCCTAGGAGTACTGTGGGACATGCACGCACGAACCGACCGAAGAGATTCTGTCTGTTGCTGACCGCAGGGCCTTTACGACAGTCTTACAAAATCTCCAATAGCCATCGGAGGCAACATGCTAGAACTTCCAGAATTTTGCATATAACGTATGTCTTCACGGACTACTACTAGTAAAGATAAAGAAACCCTTTCCCTCAAAAAAGAAAAAAGATAAAGAAACACTTTATTATAGCAAAACCTCTGAATTTTATAACTGTCCATGAATCTCTCAAATTCAGGCCTTGTTTAGTTTAAAAAAAAATGAATCTGATAAATAATATTATTTTCGTCTTATTTGGTAAATATTGTTCAATCGTGGACCAACTAGGTTCAAAAGATTTATCTCATAATTTTTAACTAAATTGTATAATTAGTTATTTTTTACCTACGTTTAATGCTTCATACAAGCAGTTAAATATTGATGTGACGAAGAGAGAATGAAAAAAATTCTAACTTTTAGGGTGAAATAAATAATGCCTCAGCAAAGAACCGGAATGGCAAATACTAGGCGAAAAAGCAGCATATAATTGTGGACTTGCTACATCCACAGCCACCTACCAGAAAAGGGACATTTCATAGAGGAGCAGGAGGCACTGTATTGTGCTACATGGCCATGCTCACGGCCACTAATCACCCCTCTTCAGATCAAATCCATCCATGTTCCACGTGGAAAAGAGGGAGGGGGACACACACCTAACAAATGCAACGTCTCGCACTCCACAGCGCCTGCTGCGTTCACAGGTGAAGCACAAGCAGCGCGCCCCAAAAAGCAAGCAGGTCAAAGGCCACCGAAAAGGAGGAGGCGCATCCAACAAAAAGGACTCAGGAACGCACGTCCGACTTTCAGAGCTCGTGTTCAGAGGCGCCCTGCTCCCAGACACCTGTTTGGAATCTACAGCACTTAGTAGGAGTCTGGGACAGATGGGTTAAACAGTAAGCATGTAAAAAAAAAAAAGATGTCATTTGATCATCCACGCCGATGTTGATGGGCTGGTTTGTAGATAAGCATCGTGTTTAATGGATTGAAACTATACGCACAAAAAAGAAATTTATTTTATGTGTTCAGGATGGCTCCCCTGCCCCTCGGTGTCCAGATGCTTTGTTTTCTTCAGCACACATCATCGACCTGCTGCATTTTCTATAGAAGTTGTGTGTGGGAGCAAATGATTTTCAGTGGTCCCGGGGAACAAATAGACCGCTAGTGCTGTTCACTCCACAAGTGTAAAGGGTACAAGACCTCGTTGTCAATTGAGGTAGTTGGTTGATTGACATTGAACTACACCTCTGCAGTAACAATGATTGATTCAGAAAATACCGTGTGTAGTACTCCCTCCGTCCCATAGATCTTGTAATTACACGAAACGTGCCGATAAAGGTACATCAACTTTAACCAAGTTTATAGCAAAAAATATTAATATTTATATCTCGAAATAAATTTATTAAAAAACTAGGTTTAAATTTTTTTCGATTATACTAATTACTTAACATAAATATTTATATATTTTAATATATAATTATCGATATTTTAAAAATATTATTTTCTTAGATAACGAGAATTGCATATTCATTAGGACGGAAGGAGTAACTCCGGTGCCTGAGCGAAATCTTGCAGTAAAAGGCTCTTTTTTTTTCTTTTCATAGCAGTATATATTTAAGATGTTCAAGTTCTTCATGGCCAATTAAGATGAACTGATGAAGTAGCTTCCAGTTCTTGGTCCCTCTTTCAGAAAGCTGTGTGTAGCATCTTGTCTTGCTTACACGCTTCCTCCCTATTCTCTTCGTCTGTCCGTCCATATTATTATTGCATTAATAGTACCTATTGGGATGTTCGCTCCTCAACTGGTTGGTGGCTGAACCAACTTCCTAAATCCAGTGCTCTGCCAGATCCATACAGGCTTATACTAATGTTCCAGCTTCAAAGATTGTCATATGCATTCTTTTTATTTTCAGAGAAAAACTTCTTTTTAAAGAAAATATAACATCTTATTTAAGAATTCTTTTATGAATATTGTTTCCACCATTGACGTTTCCAGCCAAAATTGTTGTTTCCAACCAAACTTCCCATTGATGTTTCCAATCAAATTCCCATTGGAAACCCACAAAGTCAAAGGCTCAAATTCGAATATCAGATTGAAAAAAAATAATGGTTGCTAGAATAATTCCACGTGGTCTTGAATTCTTCTTTGTCACCGCTCATTTTCTCGTCTCTTTCGCCAGATAAAATAAAAATAAAAGGAAAGGAGCAGCATGATTTTACCCTGTCATCCCGCAAAAAGCGGTCAATTACCGTTTTCCTCTTGGACTTGGCAAAACAGAAGTTGTTCGCTAAACTAGGGCGAGCCAGCAACAAAAAAAAAAGATACCAAAAAAGATAGGCGATTTTTGC
Source organism: Bothriochloa decipiens (assembly GCA_023333625.1). Lineage (NCBI taxonomy): Eukaryota > Viridiplantae > Streptophyta > Magnoliopsida > Poales > Poaceae > Bothriochloa > Bothriochloa decipiens. Next base: position 7,804,683 of record CM041629.1, read on the forward strand.
TCAGCGACATCACGAAAAAGCGTATTATGCTGGAACACACCGTCAACGGACAAGTTTCCTCAAAGACATCATAAAATCGTGTATCTTTGTCAGAACACACCGCGACGATTATTTTATTTATTTTTCAGTTTTGAAGAGAGAGAAGGTATGTGAAATATCTTAATTGCCCTGGTCTTCAACCTGCTATGTAGTGAACCTGGGAGGCCGCCCGTCGGCCTGGGAGGCCGCGCCGCCGCACCCCCGCCACGTCGGCCTGGGAGGCCGCTCCGCCGCGCCCCCGATCTCGTCGGCCTGGGTGGCTGCGCCGCCGCGTCCCCGGCCACGCCGGCCTGGGAGGCAGCGCGCGCCGCGCCCCCGCCACGTTGGCCTAGGTGACCGCCGCCGCGTCCCCGGCCCCGTCGACCTGGGTGGCCGCGCTGCCGCCCACGTCGGCCTGGGTGTTCTCCGGCCACCATAGCACCGGCAGTGTCAGCTCAATCTTCACGGCGGTGTGCCGCAGTAAAATTTAGTGCATAGCTAGAGGTGGAAGACGAGGACAATTAGAACAATTCCCCTACCTTCTCTCTCTTTAAAACTGAGAAATAAATAAAATAATCATCGTGATGTGTCCCGACAAACATACATGATTTTGTTTGATGTGTTTGGGAATACTCGCCCGTTGCAGTGTGTTTCGGCGTAATACACTTTTTCGCGAAGATACTGTTCCTTCAATGATTTGCGCCCCTTGCCACTCTCGCTCGCGGCGTTGGCGTTGCGTGGCGCTTTTGTGCACGACGCCGTCGTCGTCGTCGCCAGCCAGCTTTCATGTGGCTGTGCGCTGCCCCTCTCCACACCTCCAGAAAAATCCATTCTTTTACTCTGAGTATTTAGCCCAGCCTATCGTTGGTAGTCCATCTCTTCCCGCCCGCGGCCGTTGTTTGCGCGGAATCATCTTCCTGTCCCGCTCCTCCTTAAATCTCTTGTGACAGTTCATACGGAATTTTAGTTGTTCCGTTTTAGATCGTTTCTTTACGGCGTATTTTGGTTGAGGAGCGGGCGCCGAGCGGTCGGTCCTCTGCCGTAGATCCAAACGCGCGGGGCTCGAGTTCAATCGTTGGATCCGTTTGTCGCGGGTTTGGGCGTCTTGATCTGAATCGTGGAAGTTTTGGTTGGTTTTATTTGCGTTTCTGAGGGGGCTACGATGCTCTATTTGAAGCAGCCGACGAGGAGCTGAATCTTTCTTTCTCTTCTATCGCAATTTCTATCGTCGTCGTTTGTTGATCTGATCCGATGGAGGCCATGACCGGTGGCAAATTCCTTCAGAAGTTTCGGCTTTACGAAACCAGATCGGTATGAATCTCTTGCGAATCTGAACATCTTGTGTTTAACTCGGTATTACAGTGGTGTGGTTTTAAACTTCTGTTTATGATGATGAATTCTTGCGTGATTTAATGCTACCGTCACGTGATAGGTATACGTTCTGTTCGATTAGGTTAAGGCTGCAAAAAGGCTGGAAAAAGATCCGTTTGTTTCTTTTTCAATAGAGGAACGAGAATGAAAACAAAGAATGAAAACAAAAGGGCCGTTTCCCTTTTAGCCAATTCCTTGAAATTGTTTCAGATGCATTAAACAGTTTGCTAGAATGATGTTTGGGTTTTACTGTTGTGTAGTTTGGCTCCTAATGTGCAACAGCCTCCTGCTTTGACTGTGTTATGCCAATTGCTTTGATTGTGTTATGCCAATTAAAAAAATACAAGGTTTCAGCCTTAATTGCATATGCATATGCCTTTTCAAGTGTACAGGATCTGTGTTCTAGGCATGAAGACCTCAATGTCTATACAATAGACAATAGGCGTTTTTAGATGTTTTTCCCCCTTGTATACTGTTCCATTGGTTTACTGCAGACGAGGCTTGATGTTGAAATCTCGTTTGCATTTTATTTATCGCTCAATTTTGTTTTAGTTAATATTTGCATGCCTTTTTTATGTAGAAATTTTATCTTATTGGAAGAGACAAGAGCAGGATTCACTGGAGGGTGCTAAAAATTGATCGGTTGGAGTCCACTGAGCTGGGTGTCGAGGAGGATCCAACTATTTACACAGAGAATGAATGCCAAGATCTGCTTTTGCGGATCCATGAGGGGAACAAGTTGACTGGTGGACTGAAATTTGTGGCAAAATGTTACGGAATAGTTGGTAATGCAACATAAATTGGCACTTGTCGAACATATCACTCACAACCCTCTTGCTTTTCACTTCGAATTATAACATTTACTTATTTTCTTATTCAGGTTTTGTAAAGTTTCTTGGTCCATATTACATGGTTATAATAACCAAGAGAAGGAAAATTGGCACAATATGCGGCCATGAAATTTATTCCGTTGGCAAGAGTAAAATGATTGCAATTCCAAGTGTTATAGTCTGGCCCAACGTGGCTTATTCTAGGGATGAGAACAGGTCTTTTATTTTTTCAACATGTAAATATTGTGTACTGCCTGTTGTAATTCCATCAGTGGTTCTTAACATTATCAATAATGCCAGCTTGCTATCTAGTGTACATTTTATAGCTTTGCTATTCATCTACCTCATTGTTGGTTGCTTTCTTTCCACATATTTGATGTCATTTTGGTTGCTATGTTGTGTTGAGGCACTGTTGGTGTTCATGTACCCCACTCCTTTGTATGTATTGTTTTTGCATCGACTTGCATAATGGCACTCCAGTTTTCTTCATTTGTTCATGTTCTAGGAGAACATGGACAATTCCATTTTATGATTTTGTTCCATTGCACAGTAATACAGTAATATTTAGTTCATTGTGTGCATTTAGCTCCATTTCTCCTATGTGTATAAATTTGTTAAACAATGCAATTCTGAGCCTTGTGTAAGTTTCTCATATGGTTTGAGGTATATAGAGAAGTTAAGTTTCTCATATGGTTTGAGGTATATAGAGAAGTTAACATTCATTGTTCCATATCTACGACAAGTATATTTTTCAACTATTTTTTTTTCATTTTCGTTGTATGAAGGGCGGCCCTGGTGCAAGCGGTAGAGCTTTACCGCCTGTGACCAAGAGGTCCAGGGTTCAAGCCCCAGCCTCTGCATATTTGTGCGGGAAAGGCTGTTGGCTATTTTCCCTTCCCCAGACCCCGCAGTGCGGGAGCCTACGGCACTGGGTACGCCCTTTCGTTGTATGAAGAGATTTATGTTCTCATCTCTCAATTTCTGTAGATATAAGCGCCTGCTTTGCTCAGTTGATCTTTCGAAGGATTTCTTCTTCAGCTACTCTTACAACATCATGCGCAGCCTTCAGAAGAACATAACTGAGAAGAATACTGGGCAGGTTGTTTATGAAACAATGTGTGTATGGAATGAATTTTTGACACGTGCAATTCGGAATCATCTCAAGAATACCTGTTGGACTGTTGCCTTAGTCCATGGATTTTTTAAACAGGTATATTCTTCTGTGGTAACTAAACTGAAAGTTCTTTTGCTAGTGTGTTAATTGATCCCCCTTTAAAATTCTGATTATGAGCTTATCCATATCACCAGTACCGTCTATTGATTATTGAAGACCACAAGTAGGGCTGCTGCTAACTCAATGACACCCCACTAACTTATGCGTTTTACTCCACGTCTCATGACTTAATATATAGTGAAAGCTTGAGACAAGGTTTGCAAAGGCATGGCTTTGTATAACCTGCTGACATTTTTCAGTTTGAGCTGCTTGAGGCTTTCCTGAGTCGAAACCTTTGCTCGTAAGTCTCAGCAGACTTATTATTTTTTCGAGTTCTTCTAATCCATCTTTTATATATGTTGCTGATACAGAGTAACATCTTTTTCCTAATGCCTCATTATGAAATTCTGCTGCTATATTTTAGCCATTTGATTTTTCTCACAATTGTCGGGCACTGTCTCTAGATCCTAGTCCAAGGACAACGAAAACTTCTCAAAAATGGCAACCCTGATTACATATGCAAATAAAGTGCCATATGAAGACATGCTAATACATTTGTTTTGGTGTGACAGTCGAAGCTCTCTGTATCTGGGAAGGATTTTTGGTTGACCCTTATAGCCAGGCGTTCACGACATTTTGCCGGAACCAGGTTTGTGTTACAATTTTGGAGCCTTTGGCTTTGTAGTTTAATAATTTGATAAAAACACACACGCTCAAGCATCCAATTCTATCATTCTGTGTTACTTTTATTTCAGGATTTTAGCCTTTTGATGAAAGTTTGTTCATTCATTTTGAATTATAGATTCTTGAAACGTGGCGTTAATGAAAAGGGCAGGGTAGCCAATGATGTTGAGACTGAGCAGATTGTTTTTGAAGACACATCTGATGGAATCCCAACTCAGATGTCTTCTGTTGTACAACATAGAGGATCGATACCTCTTGTCTGGTTTCAGGAAACTTCAAGACTTAATATTAGACCAGATATTATATGTAAGTTATTCAGTTAGGATTATTATGAGTTTGTAAGTTGAAAACCTCATCTGATATTCTAAATGTGTTGCTGTTACAGTAAAACCTGACGTGGACTACAAGGCGACTCGCCTTCATTTTGAGAACCTTGCACTTAGATATGGGAATCCAATAATCATCCTGAACTTAATAAAGGCAAGTGCAGCATCAGTGTTGTCCATACTTTGATGTGAATGTCTTCACTTATGTGTATACTGTCACTGAATCTAGGGTTTAGTCACCAACTCGATAGCATTTTGCTCTGTTATTTTCTGAATTTTTCCTTTGAATCCCTTAATTATATTTCAATCAGACCCGCGAGAAGAAGCCTCGTGAATCTCTGCTCCGTGCTGAATTTGCAAAGGCAATACATAACATTAACAAGAGCCTACCTGATGACAAGCGTCTAAAATTTTTACACATGGATCTGAGTAAGCTCTCTCGAAGGTAATGCATTGTATTCTGAGTGAATCTTATGTAAGATTGCTCCTTCAATGCAAGACAATCATCCTTTATGTACCTTTCAGGAAAGGCACCAATGTGCTTGCACTGTTGAGCAAGGTGGCATCGGATGTGTTGGATCTAACTGAATTCCTCCACTGCGAAATAAGTACATCAACAAAACCTGATGACACCTCAAGGTAGCCTATGGTCTACTTAGGAACATTCTAGAGTTTAATTTTTTTTCCATAAAAAATGCACAAGTTCGAGTTGTCAAATCATAGGAAGTTATAGTTCAGCAAAGTTCATCAAGTTCCTTAAAGAATAATCTTCACTAGAATTTGTTTTACGACATACTTTCTCTAAGTATTTATGCCAAATTCGTATGTTAGATCACAATTTATTTATTTATTTTGTACATTTGTAAGTGGTTATATTTTCAGTCCTAATACCCTTTATCCTTGTATTACAGTGGAGAAGAAACTGTTGCCAAACCACGTGTTGACAGAAGTAGCAGAGATCAAACTGAATGTGCAGCTAAGTTGGCACCTCTTTTATTACAGAAGGGTGTCCTCAGGACAAACTGTATAGACTGCTTGGATCGCACAAATGTTGCACAATTTGCATATGGTTTAGCTTCTCTAGGGCGTCAACTTCATGTATTGGGGCTTATGGAAGCACAGAAAATTGAATTGCATGATCCTCTGGCTGATGATCTGATGGATTTCTATGAACGGATGGGTGATACGTTAGCTGTTCAGTATACTGGTTCTGCTGCACACAACAAGGTATATCTCATGTTATACTAGCCTTTACTCTGGAAACATGGTTCTAAACTTTTTACTACTGAAAGGTTTGATTCATAAGGCTGTGCTTCTTTCTTTTGTAAATATAAGTAAGCACAATAAATTTGTGGCATCTGAATACTCTGACATATATGTAAATGCTCTGAACTATGTCTACAGTTCGTCTTCTAAAGTGATTCTCTTGTACCCAGGAAATCTCTTTGTTGAACTATCAGTCTGATTTCATGTTACTCATATTTGCCATAGATCTTTTGTGAGCAAAGGGGCCAATGGAAGGCAGCAACCCAATCTCAGGAGTTCCTTCGAACCCTTCAACGCTACTACAATAACGCCTACACTGATCACGAGAAGCAGGATGCTATAAACATGTATGCTTCTGAATATATTGCCAAATAATATTATGTAGGAATGACTGAACCAGTGGAAAGCATTGATATTTGTAGGTTCATCACAAAATAGCTTATTACCTGTCCTTAAAAAAATGCAGGTTCTTAGGTCATTTCCAACCTCAGCAAGGGAAACCTGCATTGTGGAAGCTGGACTCAGATCAGCACTACAACATTGGGAGGCAAGGAACTTTAAAAGAAGAGATTGGAAGGTGCAGATTATAAGCTTCCAATATTTCTTGAAATGGCTATATCTTATATTCACCTTTTATTTATACACTTTGCATTTTTTTTCTTGAATACATACACTTTGCATTTTAGTATGATAGTTTACTACTTAACACAAGCATTTTTCTCTACTTGTGAAAATCACATTTTTTTTCCACATGAAAAAGTTAGCTAGGATTTTGATGTATTGACCATGGATCAATAGACTTTATTTCAAAGTACAAATCTAAAGGCCTCGAGAACTTAGAGCAACAAAAAATATATTTTTTTTACCCTGTTTAAAGAAGAACCACTGGATATTGATTAAAACTGCATAATATAGGGCAACAAGAACTTAGGACGGCAAAAACTAGATATTTTTGCAGTCTGGACTCAGCCGGTGGTTCTGTCAATTTTGCTACTCTTGTACTGGTTCTTTGTACTCTTCTAATTGATCATTCCTCATCTTGTTTCACCAGATCGTTCATAAAAAGATCACTATCAGATGGTAACATACTGTTGGAGAACGGCTTGCCAATAACTAATGGTAACAATGAAACAAACAACAGAGAGTTGCTCCCAATGCAACAGCTGGATGATATAAGAGAACCTACTGATTCTGCGCCAGATATCTCCATATGTGAACCTAACCCGTGCTCCAGGTGCGTCATTACTTGCATGAATTTGGTGAGCTGCTGGAATTTGTTTTTTTACATGAATGCAATATGAGCTAATTGTGTCTTTATATATATGTCCAGTGTGAACTATGGCACAGTTCCTGGAAGACACTCCATGTCAGAAGAGCGGCAGAGTTATTTGAAAAGATTAGGTTACCCTGAGTTGCATTCTTCAAATTTCCTTGACCTTGATTTGTTGTCATCTTCAGGGAATTCGTGTGACGAGGAAGTCTTTGAGAGGTAGCATAAATAGACTTCCAGTAATTTGCATATCCTACCGCTCTCCTTGCGCTGCTAACGTGTATGACATCGTGATTTGCAGGTCATCACTGATGAATTCACCTATGGATGTGATCAGTGTTGAATCATCTACGTCATACAGTGAACAAGGACACAATGATGAGGTTAGCCTCATTATCTTAACTTCTTTTCCGAGCTATCTATCTGCGCATGCTATGAGAATTATAATCAACTGAATTTTTAGCTACTCGCTTTCCTCATATCCGAACTTTATGCTGTGAACATTGTTCATTTTACCAGGGAAGGGATGACACAGACCTTTCCCGTTCGAGCAGCCAGCTCTCAGACGTACGGGACTATTCTGACCGCTTTGCTCACTGGGTTGCAAATGGAGGCATGCTTTGCTACTAGGTCCTGGACTTATGTCTTGGTGACAGCTCGGAAGAATTTGTGACACAGCAGGAAATGGACGTCTGACTGATAGAACAGACAAAATGGCTAACAGGCTAGCCGGCTAGGTGCATCTTCCTGCAGTGGAGGCGTAGCGGGAGAGATGGACATGGGAGAAGTCTCACATCAGCACGGTTGAACGCTGATATTTGTTGGATGGAGATTTCGGTGGTTGGATTGGGTACAGGATTCAATTTGCTATGGTGAAATTAACCATAGTTTAGACAATAAATAGGCAAAATATATCTGATTCTTTTAGTTTAACCATATTCCCCTTCTACATAGAAATAATCAAAAGGAAAAAATGGAAAATCTAGAATTGGAGGGAAAAAAACCATAGATAAGGAACAGTTTTGTTGTAAATAGTATGTTACAGAAGTATGAATATTTGGTACTTTTCGGTTTCCTTACAGTGTTTGTTCATAATTGTTAATGTACGGCCTTCGTCTACGCTTTGCTGACGACAGGTCGCATTGGTGCGACGTTTTGTTTTAGTTTCAAAAATGTTGTGAGGCGATTCAGGACATCATATTTTGTGTTAGAAAGAAACATTAATATTTCTCACCATCCGACTTTAGTACTCTCAGGTCTGCTAGGAACCTTTGCTTTCTATCAAAACACATTTAAATCACACTCAATTCCATATTATTACCTTTTTAATTTTGTACTAAGTCAAACTTTACTAAATTTTGATTAATATTTTAGAATAATATATTGACATGTATAAGTTCAGATAAACACACTACCAAAAATATGTTTGGTCGAGATTTTAAAGAAACTAATTGGATCGTGGATACTGATAGAGTAAAAAAAAAAGTTCATTCAACCATATATATATATATACTCTGATGAATACATACATTGACATAAACATGTAACAATCAGATGCTCAAGTTCGTTTAAATTAATATTACTCAGCTCTAGTGACTGCGCCAGGCTTCTTCTCTGGACAAGACGCCTGAACGAAACCTAATAAATAGTGAAATATAGATCCTCTTTGACGACACCGCAACAGACATACCCTTGTACAAAAGCACTAAATATGGTTATTAGTATATTAGATTAACTAAGCTGCGATGCCTGTATTTGGACCCTGTGCGGCTGTGCCGAGTGCCATTGCCAGTGACACGCCAAGCAAATGCCCAGTTGCTCCTCCGGTCTGATTGCCAACCTTGTGTCGTGGGGCAGTGACGAACTGACGACAAGCAAATGCAACCAACTAACCAACAGCGAGAACGTGAACGATGTAAAAACTGAAAGCCATTTTCCTTACCCACTAGAACCACTCTATCAGCTGCCGTAAAACATCTTTTTTGGACAAGCAGTTTGAGACACAAAAATCTAATACGGCTGCATCCAGTACATTGAGAAAGCTACAAGACGTCTCTCATTCAAATCAAACGTGGACAAAAGGTGTACTAATCTCCATATATGATCCATGGAAATCACATTTTCTCAACCAATTGGAAGTAGCATGCATATGCTACACATCGAATCAATCCATGGAGATGGAACGCAATCAACAATCTCCGTATATGATCCATGAAAATCACATTTTCTCAACCAACAGGAAGTAGCATACATATACTACACATCGGACCAATCCATGGAGATGGAACGCGATCAACGGAAAACAAAACTGTCTTCATAAGCTCTCCATAGCAGCAATTTTAAAAACATAAAAGGGGAACAGGCTCAACTAGAAAGCATAGCTAGTTAGCTACAAAAGATGCGTCTGACTTTGGACATTCATACTTTGGAATAATACTGAATTGAAGCCACAGTAAACGTCTGAGTGATGACTGTCTACTCCCAGCCTTGGGCAGTTGGTTGAGCTGCTTGGTCCCAGCCAGTAGGAGCAACCACGGGAGGAACCACACCATCCGCAGGTACAGGGGCCCCAGTTTGATCCCAGCCATCACCAGTAGGAACCGGAGCTGCAACAGAGAATGAGAATCCTTCATGTTATTACCGCAATGAAATTGCAGAAGAGTAACTCGGTGTAAACACAATATTGTCGTCTAAACAAGTTACATACCAAAAATGAGGAAATTCAATAAGCACGTTACCTGGAGCAGCGCCCCAATCAGCACCAGTAGGAGCAACAGGCGGAGCAGCCACATCAGAGGTCCACTGCTCAGCACCCCACTGATCACCTTGGTAATCAGTGATTGCGGCGAACTCAGGGGCCGCGGCAGCTTCCTCCTCCTGCTCCTTTGCTTCCTCTGGGTCTCTATAGAAGAACAGATCAACCTGCAGATAACATTATATCATATAAGAATGCAAAGAATACCAAAAAAGTTTGCACATTGCATCTCCTGTGTCATTTTGAACAGCATCATAAGCTAGCATACCATGACTTCCCACTTGTGACCAGGGAGGATAGTGCCCCTCATCTGCAGAACCATCCTTGCCAAAAGCCAGAACAGGCATCCAATGCTGTTCCTCCCTTTGTTGTTGGCTGGGATGCCAATATCGACATACCGCATGGGAGAGTCAGTGTCGCAGAAGGCAATGGTCGGGATGTTCCCCAGAGCAGACTCCTTGATTGGCTGCAAACAATTACATCATAACAATTAGTTTGCCTACACACTACAGCATCCACTCAATGCATATTTCATAAGAACTTTGAAACAGAAATTCCCTTCACCTGGTGGTCAGTCCTTGGATCAGTAAGGATGAGCAGGCGAGGCTCGCTGAAGGAGGTCTGGAGCTGATTGGTGAAGGTACCAGGGGTGTGCCTCCCAGCAATGGCATGGGCACCAGTGTACTGAGCAAACTTGAGGACAGCACGCTGGCCATAGGGGCGGGCAGACTGGACAATGATGTCCTGAGGGTTCTCGATGGCAACGATAACCCTCGCCGCGAGCTGGAGCTTCTCCCATGTCTTTCCAAGGTTGATGATGTAGATGCCTGATAAAAGCAGTAGCAGGAATGCATATCACAAACAATTCATCTTGACTGTGAAGCACTATTAAGCTGCTACACTGCACCACAGTTTACAACAAATCACTAGATTCCCAGTACAAGCCTCATGCCGTCATAGCAACAGCCTTCTGAAAGATGAATTACTAAGAACATCTATCTCTGATTATTCTTGCGAACCATCTAAAAAGCTCATAGAATACGACGACACAAGCCACATTTGAAGTAGACCAGCCTAAGGTTCAGATTGCTACGATTAGTACGATTTACTCCTCACAACTTGGATCTTCTGCTCTTGCAGTCGGACTGGTTCTTCTGCTTACAACCCTTGCAAGCCTGTCTCTGCTAACTCGTCACTAGCTACTGAATCAAACTCAGCTACTGTAGTCTGTAAACTTACTTTTCTGCTATATCGGAAGACTTGTCAAAAAATGAACAATAGTTTGAGGCTGCCCAACCTAACTCTGTTCAGTACACTCTACATGCCGGGTACCCACGGGCGCGCAAGCAAGGTATTCCATTTCCCGGGATATTCACGCCCGGAACTGTAACACTGGAGCACTAACGGCATGCTTGCTGTCTACATCTACATGGATTCGCATGCGGAGGGGTAAAAAACGGCATGGATGCGGCAGTGAAGGCACGTACCGTCGGTGCGGCGCTTAAAGACATAGCGCTCCATCTGGAAATCGCAGTTCTTGGTGCCGAGGTGGACGTCAGCGGCGAGCATCATCTGTATGTCCTGCTCCTTCTGGGACAGCGAGTGCACCACGCCTCCACCTGCTGCCGCCGCCATGATTGAAGCGGATGTGACGGATTGGGGCTGGCAGCGCGAAGGAAACGGAGGAGACGGATCGCCGGATCGGGGTCGGGCAGTCGGGCTCGGTGTCGGGAGTGGCGGCGCTCAGGGGGATGGAACGAGGGAGATCTCTTATATACGACACCTCAAAAACCCTAGCAAGCTTCAGCATAGACGTAGTGATGCGCGTTTGGGCCGTTGCATTGCATAATATGGGCCTATTATTTTGGTCCATTGGTGTGGCACATGTTCTAGCACATCATCTACTATTTCTAAAAAAACATCTCTCAACTTTCACCAAAGTTCATTTTTTTTCTGAACTTCAAAATCCAGTAAAAAACCTCTCTCAACTTTTAAAACCATTAAACTTACCTCTCTAGTCGTGTTATAAGCGATTTTTAAGGTGATTTTGTCCTTTTTATTTTTATCTATTTTTGATGAATTTTTAAAAAATTATAATAAACCACGGAACATTCATAAAAAAAATCTAATTTTATTAGACTCTACCTGAGTAGATCTACACCATGAACATATAATATGATATGTTGTAGTACAAATTTTTTGCTATAACTTTAGACCTATTTTTTAATTAATTGAAATAATTGTTGCAATTTCAAACTATGGTGAAATTTTTATGTTGGATTAATGTTTTTATGCTTGAAATTGAGTAGAAATGTCACTCTCATTGGATCCTATGTAGCTTAGTTATAGATTTATATATATTTAACAAACATAAATCTAAAAAAACAATAGCTAAATTATACATAGTCATAAAACGAAGCGTGGGTGAAGCGAGTTTTGCAGATACAATAATTTATTATTTTTTTTGGTTTGCTAACGAGTTGAAAGAGCAATGGGCTTGTTTGGTTTGGGTAAGATGTCGGGGCGAATCTGTTTTGGTCCTATAATGGACTCAGAGCCCTATTAAACTAATCATATAATATATTTGTATAATGAAATTATTGATAAATATATAAATAATGATATTGTTGTTTTTCATAGGATTTTGTTATTTTTTTATAAATTTGAAGTCGATTTTTTTACTTGGTGGAAAAATAGGATTAAATTAAGTTAATAATACTTCTTTCATCCCAAAAAATAAATTCTAAATTTTTAGGTAATTCATCATTTTTAAAATTCCAATTTATCAAAAATAATATTTGCACTTATATTTTTTAAATTGGTCTCGTATGCACATATATTTAATAACCAATCTACTGGTACTTATTTGATTACTTATTTGATGTTATAAATATTATTAATAATTTTTTTATATAAATTTGATCAAATTTGAATGTGTTTGAATTTGAATTTTCTGGAATTAGAAATTGCATCTGTGACAGCAGGGAGTAGCAATCAACAGTCTCTGTAGCTACCGTCTGCACAGACAGAAGCTCGCCGGGGTTTCGCATCAGCAGTTCTAGAAGGCATACAGGGACAGAAGCGCACGGCCGGCGCCCGGCGGGAGGAAAGTTTCTTTGACTTCCTGATAAAAAACAATGGGCCAAAGGCCGAAGCTGCGCGGCGCCGGAGGCCGGAGGCCGTCGCAGGCTCGCAGCCTCCCTTCCCCTTGCCCTAACCATCCACACTTGATGCGTGCTTCGGATCCCGCGTCATCTCATCCCTTGAGACACGGCCCGGTGGTCCACTGTCTCGCGTTCCATTTTCCACGGCAAATCCATCCTTAAATCTACACTACATAAACCCCTCGGCCGCCGCGGGTAGCAGTCTCTCCACCAAAGCGGCCAGGCCGGCAAATCCGGCGTGCGGCGTTCCTGCCCCCGAGGTCCGTCCGACCTATAGCTGCGGAGCGAGGATTGAAGAGACGCTACAGAGCCGCCGCCATGGGCTCTACCGAGGCGCCGCTGCTGCTCGCGCAGCCGCGCGAGGGGAAGGAGGACCTGGAGGCGGACGTGGGGGATCATCGGCGCCGCTGGTGGCGGCGGCGTTGCGGCGGCGCCTCGTCGGAAGGGTGGTGGGCGGAGGCGACGGCGGAGGCCGGGCGGCTGGCGGCGCTGGCGGCGCCCATGATCGCCGTGGCGCTGCTGCAGCTCATGATGCAGCTCATCTCCACCATCATGGTCGGCCACCTCGGCGAGGTGCCCCTCGCCGGCGCCGCCATCGCCAGCTCGCTCACCAACGTCTCCGGATTCAGCGTCCTCGTAAGCGTCGATTCCCTTGGGGGCACTTGCCTTTCCAATTAATTGGGCTGTTCTTCGTTTCCCTTCTATTTTTTTATAACTCAATTCAGAGTTCTCCTATCGCCGTAAGATCGATCGGGTAGGGTAGAAAACAAGTGGGGTTTGATTGGTCCATGGTTCGCTCTTGGCTCTCGTCGTGTATCACCACTTAGCCGCGCTCGTCGATCGATGGATCCAGGATGCCGTTTGCTTTTGAGCGCATCGTCTTCCTCTGATTGGAACGTGTGGCTCACAGGTGCGTAGCATCCACGTAGTAGGCCCCTGCGACTCGATGGCATTGGCCGCGTGCGGCCTGGTACCACAATGGCACTACGCATTGGCAGCGTCCTGTTGCTGCTTCACATTTTCCGGATGACGACGCCCACTGATCGGACAGGATCATATTCATATCCGGTGACGTTCTGCTCTGATGGTGTACTTGGTCAAAAGGCACGCTGACCGTGATGGTCACCAAAGTTACTCGATCCCGTTGTCACGCAGCTTCGACAGAACCCAAAACAGCTCACCCAGCTTGGAAAACGGACACGGACACTTTCCTCCCCTCTGCAATAGCCAACCGAGCTGTTGCCAAACTGAGAGATTTAAATGCGAGTCAGATTTGAACTGACTTTTAAGAGTTTTATATAGTCTATATTTTATTTTTGTTACACTCAGTAATCCTGGTAACCTAGTAGCTTTTAATTTACGGAACCTGGGTAGTTGGAGTTTGATCAGACGGTAATTGTATCACAAATACTGGCAATTTGCTTCCAAGTCTCTTTTAGCCCTTCAACTGCCGCTAAACTCCGATTTTCAACTACAAAACCATACTTGCGGATGGAACATCCAGTTTGAAGACCTGGCTGACAAAAGTTTAATCGAATAATGATTTGCCTCTGTATTCTATCTGTGTGATATTTATTCTATTTCAGTCTGATACATCTGTACTTTCATTCAATCAGATGGGACTGGCATCCGGATTGGAAACTATCTGTGGACAGGCCTTCGGGGCAGAACAGTATCATAAGGTAGCTTTATATACCTACAGGTCTATAATTGTACTCCTCATTGCGAGTGTACCCATGGCCATTATATGGGTTTTCATCCCAGACTTACTTCCTCTAATAGGTCAGGATCCACAAATAGCCAGCGAGGCCGGGAGGTATGCCTTGTGGCTTATCCCTGGTTTATTCGCCTTCGGTGTGGCTCAATGTCTTTCAAAGTTCCTCCAATCTCAGAGCCTGATTTTTCCCATGGTTCTGAGCTCCTTGACTACACTCGTTGTCTTTATTCCTTTGTGCTGGTTCATGGTTTACAAAGTTGGGATGGGTAATGCTGGAGCTGCTTTTGCAGTCAGCATCTGTGACTGGGTTGAAGTCACGGTTCTTGCTCTTTATATTAAGTTCTCACCTTCTTGTGAGAAAACTCGTGCTCCATTCACGTGGGAAGCTTTTCAAGGGATTGGCAACTTCATGCGGTTGGCTGTACCTTCGGCTCTTATGATTTGGTAAGTAAACCGTAAACGTCACTCTCATATTTCCATTTAGATGATGCCTTCGTTTTGACAGTTTCTGTAGTGTAGACTGCAAACCCTGTTCAATACTCTTCTTCATAAGCTTTGAGTGCTGTGCATGTACAGCTTCTAGCCTTGCACTTTCTTATTTTATTGGTGATATCAACCAATTTTCTTGATAACAGTCTTGAATGGTGGTCATATGAGCTGCTTGTTCTGCTCTCTGGGATCTTACCAAATGCAGCACTTGAAACTTCTGTGCTCTCTATATGGTAAGCATGATCAAAAATATATGAAGCCGTTTAATCATGTGCTACAACACCTACAAAGTTAATGTCCTTCTTTAACAGTTTCTCTGCAGTAGTATTGGTGTATAATCTCCCATATGGCATCGGAAATGCTGCAAGGTAGGAGTAAGCATATCTTGTTATCATCATTTAACAAATTAATTATATCGTTCTCTACTGCCTACTTAACCTGATATCTGCTGTCCCCATGTTTCAGCGTGCGTGTGTCAAATGAACTAGGTGCGGGGAACCCAGACGGCGCCCGCTTAGTAGTAGTTGTCGCCTTATCCATTATAATCTGCACAGCAGTTCTGGTGAGCGCAACTCTTCTATCATTGCGCCATTTCATCGGAATTGCTTTCAGCAATGAGGAGGAGGTTGTAAATCATGTCACCAGAATGGTGCCCTTGCTTTCAATTTCAGTTCTTACTGACAACCTCCAAGGAGTCCTTTCAGGTACCTATACCAACAATAATGTATTGTCAGACACTCATTTGCATTATATAAATATAAGAGAACTACATAAGGAGTCTGATTCAATTTTTTTTTGTCCCATCAGGTATTTCAAGAGGCTGTGGTTGGCAGCATTTAGGCGCCTATGTTAACTTGGGAGCGTTCTATCTTGTTGGCATTCCTGTGGGGCTTGTTGCTGGTTTTGCTTTGCATCTAGGAGGAGCTGGGTTCTGGATTGGCGTGATAGCTGGTGGAGCCACACAGGTCACTCTCCTATCAGTCATCACTGCAATGACAAACTGGCGGAAGATGGTAGGCTCTTCTTCCCTTTTTCTTTTATTTTATGCTTCTTCTCCATATCATTTTACTTCTACAAACGAGAGACAATTTCTTTCCTTTCTCTGTTATATTTTAAAAATTGTGGGTTCTCTCTAATCCCTTAACAAGTTAGCATTGGTTGATGAAAAGAACTATTTGGTATATCAAAGAATATAGACACTGATTCTTAAAAAGAATATTTGCTAGATAATTATTCATCATCAACCTTATTGAAAATCAAGCAACAATATCTCAAACCTAGTTCTTTAATTTCTGAAAAGCTGGCAAAGAAATTCTAAACCTAGCTCAACAAATTTTGGAGCTTGTGAAAAAATAGTGAAACCTATATTAGTAATTTTGGTAATCACCTTAACGATATTTGAATCCTATTTCAATATTTTTGAAAAATATTGCAGTATTTTTTATTAAGTGAGAGATCATCGCTAATATAAGGATTTAGTGAACGTTCACTAGTTACTAATCTCCAAGAAAAAATAAAAGGCCCAATTCACTAATTTTTGTAAGTAATGTCAGGAACATATAACCTGGTCCATTGTTTAATTTGCAATAATTTTTTTGGTGAGTGATCACTAATCTGAGCATAGAGTCAACGTTAACTAGCTGCTTATTGGCGAGAAAAAGTGGTAGCAGGTTAAATGTTCCACAAGAAAAAGGACTAGAATAAATGTTCATCCACTTTGATTTGTGTTATTGAAATCTTTCAAATAAAGTGTCACCGGGGTCCTATTCACATTTGTGGCAACAATGTCCAACAGAATACATGTTTTCATGTCATGTTTTTCAGAGAGCTAATTGTCTTCTCCAAATATTTTGATCCGACACATAAAAGGATCAGAACCTCTTGACAATCAGTTCATATTTTCTGAAAGTTGCTTGGCAAAACCAAACTCCAATTGAAAGGGATCTTCTAACGCATAAGTAGAATTATCAATGTTTCCATTGCCTAACTATATGTTCTTACTCTTTGTCTTGGTTCATAATTTGCAGGCTGACGAAGCTAGGGATAGAGTATATGAGGGAAATCTTCCAACACAAGCAGATTGATCATTACGAACTCGAAGTCAGATCCGACTATCTCCAAATTTCGCTGCATCCTAGTTGCTTTTTGGAAGAGCTGTCTATGCCACGGATCTGTACAAAAATGTTACAAAATATCTCTCTCTTCCCAAAATCATTGTCCAATTAAGGTAGTACTAAAAGACGGGCAATTTTTATACCTACTTTAAACTAGCTAATTTCAATGATGAGAACCACCTTAGCTTATGTATTAGTTATTAGGGATTAAATGCACAAGTAGGACGAAATTAGATTTGACAGTCAAGTTGATGAGAAGAGTGAGTATAACAACATATGCATTGGGGCAAAGGTATTATCCTTAATATATGTTCTTTTTTTTTGGTCCTTACCTGAGTAAGCATAAGTTTACTGCAGACGTTTGCAAGAAAAGTATTGGTCATGCAAAGCTATTGACAAGCATTGGACACGCATTCGGAGGGTTATTATTTAAAAAAAAAAACATATAGCTCGCAACCCTTCTAGTTTCAAATAGCTAAGAAATAGGTGACAAAAATAAGAAAATATATAGAAAAAGATACTAACCTTATATTATCCCTCCTGGCATTTGCCAATGGTTGACTAAGCATGTGCGGCTTGTTAAACTATGTTTAGATTTTGAATATTTGCAAAATTAGTTGTGAAGTCTTTCAAATTTCTATACAAATATTTGATGTAAAATAGAGGTTAAAATCACATATATAGTACTAAAACACCTTGGGGAGTAAACTAACCGGGATGGGGTAAACTCTATCTTCATTTTCAGAAACAGGAGCAAAACAAGAAAGTTTATAGTACTAAAATGTTTATAGTACTAAAATACCTTGGGGGGTAAACTAACATGGGAATACTAGTATTTGTTAGCTGAACGGACACCGTTAAGTCTAACGGGGATAGGGGTAAACTCTATCTTCATTTCCAGAAACAGGAGCAAAACAAGAAAGTTAAATATATGAGGGGGATATCACAATTAGATTTCAAAATAGAGGTAGTAACACAAGAGTGTCTGGCGTGGGCTTTTGCATGTTCACAGAAAATAACAAACTATTGGTCTTGCAAAAGACTTCAGATACCAGCATTCATAGGGTTGTCTTTAATTCAAAGCCACCGTTCACCCTACTCTAGACTGTTAGCTGAATGTTGAACAGATAAATTGAAGGCAAAGAAAAAAAAACTGATACTAACCCCTAACTTTTTGTTCTAACCCTACAACGTGAACCTGCTTGAAAAAACAGGCACGCATTCCTTGGGATGCACTGTTCTATCCTTCCAGGCAAGCCCTATCCATATGCTTACGCTTGAATAATTTGATTTGGATAGTCATGTACCAAGGTAACATTATAATTTAACAAGTAAAATCTCTCCTAAGGCTACAGGTACTGCATACTATGCTTTCGATGAGACAACTGATCCAGATTCTGATAGTTAGGTACACAATAGAAAAAACTCAGTAATGTCTGAAAACGTAATTGATATTAAGATTCTATAAGAATATTGAGAATAATTTACTCAACATCTGCCCAACAATTAAGCGCCAACCTAGAAACGTTGCCCACTGCTGTTATCATTCCCGACATCTCAAACAATGGATCTTCTGCATTTAAAGGATCAGTCTCAGAAATATCAGCAGTTCAGCAGCCTTGCAAACATTAGGATTAGGGCAGACCAATCTCGAAACTGACCATTTTCGTTAGAGTAGTAACAACCAATCTGCCACAAAAAAGAACAGGTACAACGATATAATCTCGAAATCTCAAGATACGGCACACACTACAAAACAGACGATACAATTGCTTATAGAAGCTTCACTCGCTGAGTTTTATATGTATCTCTCAGTACGCCTGACTTAGCTAAGGACAGGGAATATGCGTGTTACGTGCTCAAACGGAACAATATCAGCTGTGTTCTTCTTGAGCTCTGGGTGATTGAACTCATTGCGTGGAAGAACAATCACCTGAGACTGCCCACCCTTCTCAATCACCCAACCTGAGTTTGCGGCATGGTACTCAAGAAACTTGTCCAATGCGAGACCTTCAATGTTGATTGCCTGTAAAGAGAAGTGGTTTGTTAATATCAAGGAGAAACTATCAATGTAGAAACCTAGCACAAACCTGGATGACCATGAATTAATGATTATGGTACAATTGACATAAAGCATACTCCCACCTATTGTCTAATATGATTCTCACATTACCAGTCATATGAATATACAAAAAGACAAGCCATTTGACACCATACTAAAGAACTTGAACATTAATTAAACAGGGAATACGTCTTACCTCTGCAAGAATAGGCCTTGGAACTTTCTGGTATGTCAAGGAAAGTACATGAATCGCATAGGATTGGATTGCCTGTTCAAAACCTGCACATTACGTAGAGTCAGGACAAATAAAGACATAGGTCAAAGCAACCTGGCCCAAAATATCATCCAGCTGCTAATTAACTTTCAATAAATCCACAGAAAATCCTAGCCCAGAGGCATTCTTCCCATCCCATTGAAAGAACCAAGGTAAAATGAGGTTAACATAAGAAAACTTAATGACTAGGAGACTAAAAGATATCAAACACTAAGTGACAGAACAGGGAAGGTACACAAAATAGTTTACTTGGGCACCGATATGCAATGTAACACTTAAGTCAACACCAATGACAAAAAGCACTTGCACGCAAATCTGACAACTGGAACATCATTTCAAATTTCTACTAGGAATCCAGTGTGAACAATAAGACTTTAACATTCAAACATTCATAAGAATTGCTCTGGGCATTAAAACTAAGATGATGCGACAAACTCACATTACAAAATTACAATATGTAACACACTATGCATATCTCAGACTCAATGGCTCAAGCAATATATTTACCTGGAACTGCTTCCAATATGAGGCGGTTCTTTGCTGCTTCATCCCAAAACTGACTGAACCTAGCAGTCTTTAAGCAAAATACTTACGTTAGCTATAGATCCCTCGCTAGTTTTTACTTGTGTACATAAGTTAGACCAATTATGTACCTCTAGGTAGTGAGAAAGAACAATCAAAGTCTTGAATTGCTCCTCCATTTGCTAAAACAAAGACAAAGACAAGTGAACCCAAAATACAAACAAAATAATGTAGTAAAAAAATGTAAAGGCAACGGGACAGCTCTTGTGTGGAATCTCTGCATATGTGCCATTTGCGAAACTAGCCTGTTTCATGCAAAATTTCAAACTCACAGAGCACAATATATATTTGAACATGGGTGTGGGGACTTCTTTACCAAATATCTATAAATATTGGATATTATGCACACTCATCAAGAATGAGCCCTAAATAAATAGTGTGTATTCCAGGTATACAAAGCATATCTGATATATTCAACTAAAAGGTCAGGATGTAATTTTTCATACCACATGTTCAGGGATTAAGAATAGGCACAGACTGAAGTCAGGGGCCGGCATTGCCATGAGAGCCTGTAAACAGAACATCGTGGGCAAAGCCAAAAATAGTCAGAAGTGTATGCTACCAATCAATGAAATCGATGTAGCAATTAAATGTTTCAACCTTCATCAGTATGTGGGCCACAATCTGTATGCTCAGCCTTTCTGGCTCAAACTGCAAAAGGAAGCCAGTAACTAAGAAAACATATGAATGGAGCCATGATACTTGTAAAAATGATGTCCCTGGAAATTCGTTGTCACCTGGTACAGGCGAAGAAGGCTGAGATTTGCATCCAAGTTATATGTCTGAGACGAGACCTAAACAGGACAAAAGAGAAGGATCAAAACATTAGGCAAAACTAATGTTGCAAAAAGTCCAAAATACAATGCATGTGTGTTCTTATAACCTAGAAGAAAATTGCCAGTCAATGAATTGATTGAAGAGGTTCACTTTATGGGTACCATCCACCAAATATTTCGTTTTTGCAACCATAGCAACTGAAACGTCTTATAACAGCAATGGCATTCCAAACCTGCCTATTATGATCATCAGAATGGTATTCCTTTTCAATCACCACAGAGGCCCTAGATAGTACACCTACAAGGTTATTCTATTTTCTATAGGAAAACTCCTACCGAACACTTACGATAAAAACACACTTGAACACCATGCTGAATAGAACAATTGAGCAGCTAAATTCAGCAGTCCCCAGCAAACATATACACTTCGAGGCGCCTGCATCGAAATACAACGATTGGCACTAAAGCTGCAATTAACCTAGCATCTAACTACCCCACGATTTCACCACCGTTCAAACGCAAACATAAGAACGCGCTAATTTAAAACACCTCTAAAAACGGAATCTAAAAACCCCACAAGCAAAGCCAGCAGAGGGACAAGAGCATCCCGGTGGTTAGGGCTTACCTGCTCGTTGACGAACTTCTCGAGGTCGTTGAGGATGTCGGGGTTGTAGGGGTTCAGGGCCACGAGGTCCTCCACCGTGCAGTTCTCCGCCGCTTGCTCGGTCGCCATCGCAGCCGGTCTCGAGAACCCCCAACGCTAGCTCGATCTCGCGCGGACGATGGAGTCGACGGGAGAGGGGAAGTGGCGGCGCGGCGGAGGGGCGATACAAGGGTTTTCAGAGGAGCGAGGCGTTTGCGACCGAAGCAGTGCTGTTGCCCAAAGGCCCGCCTGGGTAGATTTTTTTTCCTTTCTCGGCTGGACGGCCCATCTCCACACGTTTTGCTTCTCTGCGCTGGCCCATGCACCAAATACACACTCCTTTTATTTGTTCTATGGAAAAAAATCAATTTACTCAATTTCAACTCCCTCAGCAATTGCATAAGTTCATTTACCTCCGTCAATTAGAAAACCAGTATTTACACTCCTCCAATTACTAAAACCATTCAGTTTACCTCTCTGAGTGGTTTTGATGTTGGTTTTCACTGACGTGGCACTACATCAATCGTCGTACGTGGTGCCAAGTCATCCACGAGGTAGGTAAATCGGACTTTTGTGATAGTTTAGGTCATTATAAAAAAATATAAAATATTTGTTTCATAAAAACCATATACATATTTTCTAAAATAAATATACCTTTATAAAAAATAGTTCATGCCCAGGTGTTATGAACAATGACAAGTTACGTGTTATAAAAAATAGTTCATGCCCAGGTGTTATGAACAATGACAAGTTACGTGTTTTACTTACCTTTGTACTCATCGAACATGCATGTGTAAAATTGTAGATGGAAAATGTCATAGCAGTGTGTGTGATGCAATGCAGGATAATAGTTTTCATATGTATTTTCGGAGCTACTTGTTTTGTACGCTCGATGTGGTACGAGCGGCCGATCCTGGGTTCAATTCTCGGAATCGACCATCCGAGATGGATTCAATTTGAATGATGGATAGATGGCCGCAAGGTATGTCGTGACTTGCCCGAGGCAAGTTACCGAATTCTGATTCAAATTATTGACCGCAAGATGTACATTTTTGAATGTTGCATGAAGAGCTAAGCTATTAAACTGCATGCAAAAAAAGGAAAAAGAAATGATAGAGTTAAGCTATTAAACTGAATGCAAAAAAGTAGTCAAAAAATGCAATATGCCTTTATTCAGCAAACAAGATATTATCAGCTCCAGCCTCCGAGAGTATTCAGGTCCTTTCACACTCAGAAATGACAACCTTCTTATAAAAAACAATCGGTATTGCCAAACATTCAGATTCTGTAGCCATTAGCCCACAGATTGTCTAGGAGCCAGCATCCCAGAAAAAAAACTATAGAAATAAGCTGCAAGAGTACCAAACTGTTCGATTGTTTAATAAAAATAGCGGGCAAAATTTTTGCCGTTCCTTCGAAAAAACGAAAGAGTACCAGACTGTTCTAGTGCTCTTCTCTCGCAAATCAATGGATTATATATAACTGAATGGTGATTGTGAAGTTTGAACAATGTGTTTTTGGTTAGTCTGACAAACACATTTTGTTCAAACTTCAGTCATCATTCAGCTATTTATAATCCATCGACGGCACTGGATCAAACAATAATTCTTCAACACCAGCATTTTCAGCACGAGGATGGAGACATCATCGAGGTGAGTGATCAACGAAGCCCTTGAGAAACCAGCTGAACAAGCTGTCTCTCGCGTGCCTCAAGGTCCCTCCGCAAGGCAGCGATCTGCTCAATCTGAGGGCTGACTTCGCCGATCAACGCCGCATCCCGCGACGACGGCGCCCTGGCCGCTGTAGCCTCGCCCCTGCTCCCGCGCATTGTCATCAGCTCCGGCACGATCTTCGCCACCAGCCGCTCGTCGTGAGGTCCCTGCACGATCAGTTCCTTGACCCGCGCTAGCATGCTCTCATCGGCCATCCCTGCCAATCGTATCAGTGAATTAGAATACGTAGGCAGCTTAGTATTGCCTTGTGTTGCTCATGTTGTAAGCTAGCATGGATGAATGATGAAGCTGTGACGAGATATTACCTGCTTTTCCATCACCATTTGTCGTGCCGTCACCAGCCAGAGCCGGGGCGAGGGCGCCGAGACTGTCGTCGGAGACGGGCGACAAGTTGAGATCGATGGCCATCGCCGTGCGCGCGGGACGGCTAGGACCCTCCGCCTATTGCGGGTCGATGGCCACCACCGGCGTGTGCGTGGGGCGGCTAGGACCCTCCTGTTGCGGGTCGATGGCCACCGCCGGCGTGTGCGCGGGACGACTAGGACCCGCATGTTGTGGGACGATGTCCACTGCCGGTGTGTGCGCGGGACGGCTAGGCCCCTCTGTTAGATTTTAGGATCGTTTGGCAGTAGATCTAGCGGGTGAATTCTCATGGATTTAGGATAAACAAGTAGTTCGTCATGGTGCACCATAACAGTGCACTAAATAGAGAGAGAAGGAGAAGATGGGTGAGAGAGACATACCATCGGGATCCGGAGGCCGCCATCACGTTCGTTGATGGTGGCTGCGCACGGGCAGCGACGGTTGGGGAAGAGCCGTAGGAGTGACAACGCCGGTGGTGCTTCCCGTCGCTTGCAGGCGTCCCTCTCGATCGGACTAGGGAGGCAGGTGGGTGTGGCGGCGTTCCACCTCTTAAAGTGAGCCCTGGCCCCCACCTCCTATATATATAGCTTGTGCGACGGGGGCCCACCAGCCGTGAGTGGCTGAGCATCCTCGATCAGGATGTGGTCAAGGGGTTCGCCTTGACTGTTGGGTCAAGACGGTTGAGATCAATCCTAACATTCCCCCCTTGATCTCATTTTATTCTTATGATTCTTTAATTTTTTATTTCAACTTTCAATTTCAATATTTCTTACTTCTGTCCTATTCCATTACAGATTAGTGCATAGAGCATGTTCCATCGTCACGGTTAATCGCCGATAGATTTAACAACTACAATACACCTCTCTGTTTTGAAATTGATTCTTTATTCATTCTGGGCCCTTATTGTCCGAAAATCCTTGACCGTACCATAAACCCATGTCGACTGTGTGTTCTCTGTACACACTGGGTGGTAAGCCTTTAGTAAGCGGATCCACAAGTACTTCTTATCACATAGATGTTCAATGCTTCTAGTATGATTTTGGACTTTTATCCTTTACAACGAATACATTCATGTCAATGTGTTTGGCAGCACACTTGACCCGTTGTCATAGGAGTAAAATTACTTAAATGGTTATTGATGTTGTCAACCATTATCAATTCCGGGTATAGGTTCTCTTAACTATTTCGCCTGTCCTCTAAGCCTCATAATATGTCATAGTATAACTTTACATCATTCATGATATCATAATTATTTCTTTGAAGCTTTTCCACAATAAAGCTTCAACAATGAGTGTTAGTGATTGTGGATTTTACTACACATCTCGCTGAACTTTTATTCTTTGTACCCACAACTATTTGAGAGTACTTGATCTCATTCAACATGAGACTATAAATTCTTTCAAGACATTCTTTATTCCATTCCAGTGATCTATGTCTGGATTGGACTTCTGCCAAAACATCCCGGATACATGAACTATGTCAGGGTAAGTTCTTATTCAATTCATCAAGCTTCCAATAGCTAAAGCATATAGGACGTCCATTTTATTGATCTCATTTTGGTTCTTCAAAACATTTCAAGTTCTCAAATCTATTACCCTTGACTATAAGAACAGGCATAGGTTTTTCTTTGTATGCATACTTTATTTCTTCAGAATCTTTTCTAAGTATGTCTTTATGATAGTTCTAATACCCCTCTTCTTCTCTCTCGATGAGTTTCAACTCAAAAGATTCTTCATGAAGATTCTCTCCATTAGTAGATTAACATCACTGCTAGTAAGCAAGATGTCATCAACATATAAAATTGGAAAGTGAATTTCCCATTCATAAACTTTGCATAAATACAATTGTCCTCCACATTCTCTTCAAAACCCAAACTTTCTTTGATTCATCAATTTTAAATTCTATTTTCTAGAGACTTGCTCTAATCCTCAAATTGTTTCTTCAAGCAACATCCCTTATGTTCTTTTTCATCCACGATAAAAGCCCTTAGGTTATGCCATGTAAATTATTCATATAGATCCTTATTAAGGAATGTCATCTTTGTATCTATCCGATGTGACTTTAAATCGTAATGTGATACTAACATTCATCGTAATCGATTTATTCTCTTTGTGTGATTCTTTCATCACAAGTTGCACTATATATCTTTCATCGTTCCCTCCAGAGCCACGTTACATCTTGTAGACCCATTACAGCCTACTGTTTTGGCTCCATTAGGAATTTCTTCTTAATCCCGAACATCATTGGTATTTATCGATTTTATTTCATCTACCTTTGTTTCTTGCCATTTGGATGAGTGAATGTCTCTCATGGCTTCTACAAAAGAGATGGGATCATCTTTCGTTTGAATTTCTTTATCAACAATGACTTCATAGTCACCAAAATAATTATTTTTCTCATTCTTTGAGACCTACTAGAGCCTCGTGGCACTTCTTTCATATGGGGCTGTTATTGCTCTTCATTGCCAAGAGGCAAATATCGCAAGATCCTTATTTACTTATTCATTTTTATAAAGAGCAAACAACAGGTGTTGTATATGTCATATAACATCAACAGGGATTGAGCAATTTATCTCTTTCAAAACATAGTAGTGGGCATTCAATCCCACTTTATTCAATTCTTTAGGTATCTACATATCATGCTCCCCCAGATTACTTCATCCTTTGTAAGGATGGTGTACCTTCAAATTTCTTATTTTGGTTTAATCTGTCATAACTTCTTACGACGCTTTGAGCACCGTTTTAGTATCTCTCGTTATGCTATTGTAACACCTCTGGTGTTATATTAACTAAAACATGCCATGTCATCATATGCATTGCAAAGCATTCATGTTTAAGTCAATATTAATGTGCATCAACTAAAACGAGTTTACATTTCATAGGTTGATTGTGTTTCTGGAATATTTGGTCACATGAAATCATAAAACCCTACTTTCGGATGTAATCTAAACTACTTGGTTTATATTCTATGTACTTGAGGCGTAAACCGTGTTTACACTAGTGTCAAGCATAGTGTATAAATCTAAGTCCAACCCTTAAAAAATGATTTCCATATTTGAGATTGAATTTGGATTTCAAAGCTTATTCCCAAGTTTTGCAATTCAAATCTAATTTCAAATGGGAAAGCTATAAAATATTTTTCAAAAGTCAACATGGTCAACCAAGGGTGTAATTGGGTCATTGACATAAAAATGTCCTTGAATGATGTTTGTGATCGCTAATGACCAACCAATTAATTTAGAAACCAAATTGAGTATGAATTCGGTTTTAAAAAACCCTTTATTTCAAAAGTTGGTTTATCCCCTTTTTGATAATTCAAAATCTATAAAGAATTTGGAGATACTCTAAAAAGTAAGTTTGTAGATTTTGACAAGAGCTACAAAGTTGGCATTCAAAGTTTTCAAGTTTCCAAAAGGAATTTTAAATGAATTTGAAAATACAGTTTTTTAGCATTTGTCCCCTTTTGATTTTAAAACCATAATTCAAAAATTATGCATAATTTGAGAAAACTTTATATATGAAAAAGGTTTGGTTTGAAAATTTGAGTATTTCCTAGTTTTGAAGATTTTCAAGTTTTATTGAAAAATCAAAAGTAATTTTAAATATTTATTTCTAGGATTTTGCTCCCTTTTTGAATTTGAATTCATATTTCAAAAACTAGGCAGAATTTCAAAATTTTTGTAAAATAAAATATGTAGCTCTTGAAAAGTTATGCAAATTCTATTTTTAGAGATTTTCATGTTCCTATATAAATTTTGGAGTAATTTGTTATTTTTTGTGAATGGCATTTTTGTAATTTATTTGAACAACGCTGAAGCCTATGGGCGGCCGCCATGGCCGGCTTCTCAAGCCGCGCCGCCGTCCACCGTCGCCCTGCCACGGCCGCCAGCTCGCTCCTGGATGCACGAAGCTTCATCGTCGTCGTGTCGCCCGTTCATACCTCACCTTTGGCCTATAAATAGCAAGCCGGCCGCCACCTTCCTTCTTCTTTTTCCTTAGCCGCCATTGCCGACGACCGCCCTCTGCCGCTCCAATTTGTCGCCATCGATCCACTGCCATCTAATTGCTTTTGCCAGAAGCTCCGCCTTGTTCTTGTGCTCAGTTTGAGCTAGTCCATGCTCGCTCTTCCTACCCGTAGCGCCGTCTCGCCGTCGTCTTCTTCACGGCCGGTTGCCGAGCCGCCGTGGAATCGCCACCGTCTATCGCCACCAAGGTTGATTATTTATCTCCATTGACCTTGCTATCATGTTCTCCATGTAGTCCTGCCCCTCATGCGCATCTTGGTCGGCTTAATGGTGCACAGAAACCACCGTGACGCCGCCCTTGCCATCGGAGCTCCGCCGCCGCCATCACCGCCGCCGACTACAGCTCGACTCAGCCCGCCTCCGTGCCCGATAGCGTGCACATCGTCACCGCGGTGAGCTCCTGCACCTATCCATGCTCTTAATTTCACCTCTACCACGCCGTAGCGTCCAGCCGCCGTGGCTCGCCGCCAGCACGGTCTTGCTAGCGCCGCCGCGCGCGTAGTCATCTTGGCTGGGGGCCAGGGACGGCTCCATCTTCTGGCCCAACGTGTTCGCCTGAGTATCCCGCGTATGCACATGCACTCGTCATCGCTGGAGAAGCCTCCGGTGAGGTTGCAGCCGCGCCGCCGGGCCGCCATGGCCGCCGGCCAGTGTGCCGCTTTTGCCCCGTCGCTCCATTAGCTAGTCCAATCGACTCGCCGTGTCAAGTTGAACTTGTAGGATCAAACCTCATCGTCGGAGACCTCGCCGCCGGCGAGAAATCGCCGGTCAACCATCGCGCCGTCGTCGGTCAGCGCGGGGACACTGTGCTTATTTTCTTTTTCTATTTCCAGAAAATGATTTAAATGCTATTTTCTTTGAAAAATCATAGTAATTCATGTATAACTCTAAAAATTCTAAAAATTTTTGTGTATAATCTTTATAATATTCTCTACCTAGGAAAAATATGAAATGTCAAATTTGAGTACTTTTTACATAGGTTAAAATTAGCTCTTTTAATTAAAAAATGCACCTTCAATGATTTTTAATAAATAAAATAATTGGCTTTTATTTCTGAAAATTGTTTTGCCATCTAATTATACCAAGAGCTTTTCAAAATAAAATTTTGAGCTTAATTAGGCAAATTTAATATTTTTATGGCTTTATTTTATGCTTTTAAATAATTAATTAATCCCTTTTAAATAAGTTTAATCATTATAGGGTTTGTTTGACTTTGGGATTGATTGATGACCTTAGGTCATTAACCCTAATGACCTTTGACACTTAAATTAATTGTTTATGCTTATATTAATCATGTCATTAGGGCTTAATCGACACGTTATTTTATGTGCTTAAATAATGTCATTAAAGATGTAGTTAACCCAAACAAACTTAGTGAGTAAGTTTTGTTGGCTTGCAACTTCATCATGAAGGAAAGTTGTACTCAAGCCCTTAATCTGGTCATGCATCCATCAAGCATCATGTTTACTATTCCATCATGTTGAAGCATATCATTTTCTCGTATAGTTTCTGTTAACGGAGAGTTTAACGTTGTCGCACCAGATCCTAAGGAAGAGCAGATTCAGGAATCGAGAGTTGATCCAGAGCTCGAGATTGTCTTCCTCAAACACCAAGGCAAGCCCCGGATGCATTTAAACCCCTTCCTTGATTTTATAAAAGTTTTATCGCTTCAATTAAGAAATGTTGCATTAAGTAATAGGAGTTGAGTGAAAACCTACCAACTGCATTACCTGTCTTACTTCATTATTCCTTGTTACCTGTTTTTGAAAAATACATAGTAATGCTTAGCCCTGCTTGATAATTTAGGTTATCAAAAAGTAAAATAATGAAAAAGATGAGGATGGCTTTATCCGTGGAAACGTGATGATAGTGATAAATCAAGTCCGGACGGATAACTTGCAGTAGGAAAGGAGTCCCTTTGTAGTATTTTCGTCTGTTGATGCCCTAGGTCCCGTGTCGATGGTGAACTAGTGATATCGAGAAACTAGAAATCCCCATGCATGAAGTGATATACAGTGGGCCAGAGTCCCCACGTATGTCATGGAGTGATATATAGTGGGCTAGAGTCCCCACATATGTCATAGTGTGTTATACTGTGGGTTTAAGTTCCCATGTATATCGGTACACTAGGTCGAAGTGCTCATGCGTATCATGTGGTGATATATGGCTGTGGTTGTTATCCCGGTATATCTGTGATCTGGTATTCATCGGAGTTAGAGTCTCCGGTATCCCAGTGATCTAGGTCCCAGCTGGGTATAAAAATAGATTCGAATCGCCGTTGCTTCTCGGAGAAGAAGACTCGATCGGTGTTCATCATCGTAGTAATAACTTGAATGATGATAAGGTATCAAAGTGAAGTTGGTTGGTAATTTGGATCTAGAGCAAGAAAACTTTACTTTCTGTAATTGCTTTTCCGCAAAAAAAATTCTTATCTCTTGCAAGCCTTACCTTGTCCCTCTAGCCTGCATCTCCTGAGTCTTCACCCCTTTTCTTTCGTCGGGTCAGTCTTGTTGAGTACTTTTGTACTCAGGGTTTGTTGAACCCTTGTTGCAGGTGAGTCCCATGAGCAGGAGTGCTTTGCATCCTGCTGCATGACAGTCGTTGCGGAGAGTGACGACGAGTAGGATGTTTGGCCTTGGGCAGAGCTTATCGCCTGGTATTGTAATAAAGTTATTTATCGCTACTCCACTACTATTATGGTTTGTACAATTTAAACTTATGGTTTGTAAGGTTTGAACTAAATGTTTGTAAAATTATGTTATTGTAATCCTTCCGCTATTTCGCTCTGATATATCTTATTTGTATAAAACTATTGTAATACTGTAATGTCTCTTTGTAATGATTGATTCTGCTCGGAGAATCGTGGATGATTCGGGATTTACCCGACAGACCTTATAAGTCGTATGGAACACATTCATTGTTATTTGGAGTCTGTTTAGACAATAATAATTCATGTGGGCCATATAATTTAGGAGATTCTGCCACAACCATCTTCCTATTGGAACCATAAAATGTCTAGAAATTTAGCTATTCCTTTACTTTAGGGTATTCTATTGTGACTGTTGTACTCTCTCAACGATCACATTCATCTTTTATAGATCACTCTTCTTCATATCATATTCATCTTCATATCACATTTATCTCTTATTCATAATGTACATCATGCATTACATTGTCAAAAAATAGGAGAGTATCTTTCTTGATTTTCTGTTTCTTAATTGATCTCACAAATCTCCCCCTCAAAATGTGGCCAGAACTTCTCTGCCATAATTTTGAAACCATTCGAAACTCTTGTAGAAGAGGAAACTTTCATTAGTTACTTCATCCACATGACTATGTCATGCAAAATAAAGTTATTTCTTAAATCATTTTGGGAGTACACTTTCCTCATTTCACTTCATGAACTCAACAGAGTCATTTAATACTTATGCAAGTCACACTTGCATGTCATTCTTATCATTTGGTTCATATGCAACTTTCTTCTCTCACCATGTAGGATAAATTCTGTCCAAACCTTCCCGCCATGTGGGATAATTCCCTATAAAGGAACATCAATGCCAGAATTGGTCCTCAGGACATATTCAATCATTAAATTCAGAAGTAAATTCAAATACTCTTTAGCACATGCTTAATTTGACTTTAGTCAAATTAAACATATGTATAACTCATTACATTTCATATCATGATGATTAAAACTAAAGGTACATGCCATATTATATCTCTTATCATGGTTCTTAGAATGAAATAAATCATTTTTCATAGAATGAGTACATAAAACACATTTGTTAAACTAAACTCTTATTTCACATAAAAGTCATTTCTTAAACTAAACTCTCATTTGTTCTATCTTCTTTTCTTAGATCAATGCACTTGAATCCTTTTTCTTTTAATTCATCCTTTAAAGAGAACATTGTCCTTTATATGATGGTTTTGTTTAATACAAGACTTGCACTTCTCATCTTCTGAGTGATAAGTACCTAGCTCATTCTCTTTTCTGCCTTCAAAGGCAGTAAGTTCTTTATCTGAAAACATTCAACAATAATCATCGATAATGCTCATTAAACTTTAGAATCTTTACGTTGTATTCTACATCTTCATTGGTCAGAAATAGAATAAAACAATATTCTTCTATATTAATTTCACATCACCATTGGGCAGGAATGGAATCAACATATGAAATTCAATTATCTTAGTAAAATATATCTCCTCAAAATTAAATTCTCCCGTTGATTCAAATTTAATTAGAGGATAATCATCATTGTTGCAGCGGAAACATAAAAAATATTCTTCTATTTCATGAGCATTTTTTGACCTTTTCTATTCTCTGAAAAATTGGTCTCTAAGATGCAAAATTCATCAGAGATTTAAAATCATAATCTTATAATATTGTTATCATCGATGTTGGTCAGAAAATAACAATATCATAATTCATATAATTATTTCTTTCAATCAAAAAATTTCTCACTTGTTCCAATTTAATTGGAGAATGGGCTTTTCAGCATTTTCTAAATAACCATCTTTTCATCCATTCGAGGATAAACTTTTCAATATTTTTCTAAATAACTATAATTGTTCTTCAAATTAAATCCATTAATACCATTATAATATTGCCATTAATCAACGTTGGTCAGAATAATAACAATATTATAATAATCTATACATATATTCAATTTTCAAAAATCAAATTCTCCCGTTGGTTTAATCAAAGAGAGTATTTGTCATTCGCAGCGAAAAACATCAATAAAATTCACTTCATAATTTCTATTTTCCAGCAACAATATACTTCTCATTTTCTTAATGCAACATAATTTTCGTTGGACAAAATTGTACAGAAAAATTCACCAAGAAATTTCATCAAAATTCATATAAAATAATACGTAACTTTCATGATTAAATTATCCCGTTGGTTCAGATTTAATAATGAGCAACAATTATTTTAGAATTCATAGTGAAAACATGAGTAAAAAAGTCATAATTCAATTTTTCAGAAAGGTTCTAATTTATTATTGTTTTATGTATTATCGTTGGACAAAATTTGTACAAAAAAATTCGTATCAAATTCGGTTCAATTCATTCAAAATTCATTTCAAATTAATTTCTGAAAAATTCATAAACTTCACTATTCATTCAGGGCTCAAAACCAACTATTCGGCCTGTTGGCCGAAGCGGCCCAACGGCCCATGGCGGACACGCACGTGGCGTGGCTCAAGGCGGCGTCCACGGCGTCGGCCCAGCAGGGCCTGGTTTTTTTATTGATTCATGAAATTCAGAAATAAATTCGAAAATTACACTATTCATTCATGGGCCAAGTCCGACCAATCGGCCCGATAGCCTTTTCGGTCCACGGCGGGCATAGCAGCAATCACGCCTGGGACGCATTCGGCCCAGTGGAGTTGATGAATCATGGCCGTTCATTCAGATCCGACAGCCGCGCTTGGATATCGGAGGGTCAAAACCCACCGATGCGCCGGCCGAAACCCTAGGGTTTCATTTCTCATCCCCTCCTCTCTCCACTCGCCGCAAGCACACAGAGAGCGACGGCCGTCAACTTCGCCGGCCGGAGAAGAGGAGAGGAGATCGATAGCGCCGCCGCGGGCCCCTCGCCAGCTCGCGCGTTCGCCTATGGCTGAGCGCGCCGCTGTCGAGCGGCCTCGCGGGTGGTGCTCAGTTGGTCGAGCTCGTTCTTCCACCGTCTATGGTGTTGGCCGCCGGCGGTTCTTCGATGGCCGCGCATCGGCGTGACCCCGCCGGCTGTAGTTGGAGATCATCCTTGCGCGATGGAGGTCCACAAGACCCTCAATCTGTCTCTCCCTTTGCCCCTGTCTAGGGTTAGGGTAGGGTTCGAGTTCGTGGACAGGTACTAGGGTTAGGGTTCGTTTCTTGATTCGGAATTCGAGTTCATCTCGATCCGTTGGGATCGTTTGGAGTTTCTTAGATTTTATCCCGATCCTTTCATGGATCTAGGGTTTCATGGGATTCGGTGTTCTTATGGGTTGGGTTAGGGTTGGGATAAGGGTTCAGTTTCATGGTTCTTCTTGCCCCCTTTCCTTCCCCTCCCCCAGATCCAAACTGGATCGTGTTTCTTTGCCCCGAATACGAGATCTAAACCTGATTCTGATACCATTGTTAGATTCTAGGATCGTTTGGCAGTAGATCTAGCGGGTGAATTCTCATGGATTTAGGATAAACAAGTAGTTCATCATGGTGCACCATAACAGTGCACTAAATAGAGAGAGAAGGAGAAGATGGGTGATAGAGACATACCATCGGGATCCGGAGGCCGCCATCACGTTCGTTGATGGTGGCTGCGCACGGACAGCGACGGTTGGGGAAGAGCCGTAGGAGTGGCAACGCCGGTGGTGCTTCCCGTCGCTTGCAGGCGTCCCTCTCGATCAGACTAGGGAGGCAGGTGAGTGTGGCGGCGTTCCACCTCTTAAAGTGAGCCCTGGTCCCCACCTCGTATATATATAGACTGTGTGACGGGGGCTCACCAGCTGTGAGTGGCTGAGCATCCCCGATCAGGATGTGGTCAAGGGGTTCGCCTTGACCGTTGGGTCAAGATGGTTGAGATCAATCTTAACACCCTCCTGTTGCGGGTCCATGGCCACCGCCGGCGTGCGCATGGGACGGCTAGGACCCTCCTGTTGCGGGTCGATCGGGAAGTTGACCTTCGCTCTCTTCCTGCGGATCAGGCGGGCCTCGCGGTCGTACGCGAGGGTGGCCTCCTCGGGGGTGAGGTACGTGTCGAGCCAGGAGCGACGCCCCCGCCGCGGGTCCCTAATCTCCGCGGCCCGATTGCCTGAACGGCGGTACCGGACGCCCCTGTACCTCTTGGCGTTGTAGCGCGGGGTCGTCGGAACCTTGGAAGCGGGGATCGTCGGAACCTTTGAAGCGGATGCACCTGAAAGTGAAAACCGCGCGCGTGCGATGCTTGACGTGGTCTGATGACTGATCGTACCAGCAGGAGGAGCAAGGACGACCTTCAACATGCATCTGCAGGCCTCAGGCGAAGCTGCGGCAGACGGCTTAAGCTGAAACTTCTTCTCTTCGAAAAGCTGGAACTCGGCCTCGAAGTCCTCGAAGTCGTCGTCGTCGCTGTCGCTCACGGCAGCTGCATCGGCCGGCGCCAAGAGCGTGGCCGCGGTCAGCGGCCGGTGCACCCGCGCGGGGATGAGATCGGCAAGGATCGCTCCCCCGCACATGTCGCCGTCTCGATCGTTTCCGCAGCTCTTGCTTCTTGATCTTGGCCCAAGTTTTTTGGTCTGCAGTAGGGACAGATCCGAGGCAGGAAGTGTCGCGCAAAAATAGAGGAACCGGGTGACGTGGGCCGGCCAATACCGTGGGCTCGTGTTCGTCGTTCGTGCCGGTTTCTCTCTCCCAGTAATTTGTGGGCGCCCACAGTCTTTGGGCCGCGACTCCGAGTCGACTGCTCGGACGAGGATTGATGTGACGTCTGAAAAAATAAACCTTATGAACGCTCGGTCAATCTTTCTTGGAAAAAAGTATGCAGCCATGCATTCTAGAGCTTCGTTGCTGACGATGATACGTACGAGAGTTTTGAGCTAGTTTCAACAGTAGTATCATTAGATTAGAGTTTCATAGACTTGAAATAATCTGATGTGGCATAGTTTAAATGAAGAGTGATGAAAAAAATTATAGGACACGTGAAAGTTTTGGAAAAGAGCCATGAAACTCTAACTAAGACTGTCTTACCGTCACTGTCTGAACATTGCTGGGAGAAGCAATTTTTTTTTGACTGAACCGGAGGGGCAAAGCCCCTGTAGGAATTTATTTAAATAAAAAGCCAAGTTCAAATACAAATAAGGGAAGCGATAGAGGAAGGAGCAAGGATTCAAGAAACAAAGAAGGAAAAAAAAACACCAAGCTATTACAACAGTCTATAACATGTTTAGCATCCATTGATCAAAATCTTGGGAGCGATTGACATTGTGTGGGATTAATCCTTGATAGCGATGTCATACCAGGGGCTCTTTTTTTCCAGCCCATAGGTATAGAAGGTCTAAGGATCCTATAGATTTTATACTATACTTGATAGTTATAGTAGGTTTATAGGCGATGCAACTATAAAGGTTTTCTACATCGTCTCTATAAGACCGATACCCACTTTTTCGTCAAAAAAAGGGAAAAAAGAAGAAGTCCATTTATTCTCCAACTCCGTGTCTTCACCATTGGCCAACGCCCGCCGCGGGCACTAGGGTTCACCTGAGCAGCCCTAGCTTGTCGGAGCTCCATGCACCCTAGTGCTCGTGGCGACCGCCCTCTTCCCCTCCCCCCAACCGCCACCGTCTTCACTACATGGCCTACCTTCCTTCTGAAACCTTCTCCCCTTTCTAAGCTTGTCAAAGTTGGGGGAGACATCGGGAGAGCTAACTTAAACCACCCTAGGTACTTGTTCTACGGAAGCAGGAGAAGGACAAGGAGGCATACCTTGCGTTGGATCCACTGCCGTCGTCATCGTTGTCGCCGCCGCCACCAAATCTGACATCGCTGCCGTGACATCTGACATGGCCGTGCGGTAGGGAGGTGATGGGGCGCGAGCGCCGACATGAGGAGGCAGTGGGATGCGGGCGCGGGCTGCCAGAGGCCGCTGGGCGCGG
Source organism: Bothriochloa decipiens (assembly GCA_023333625.1). Classification (NCBI taxonomy): domain Eukaryota; kingdom Viridiplantae; phylum Streptophyta; class Magnoliopsida; order Poales; family Poaceae; genus Bothriochloa; species Bothriochloa decipiens. The sequence goes on from CM041629.1 coordinate 7,840,975, forward strand.
AGGCGAATCTGTGGTGCCACCACCATGGTCGTCCGAGAGAGAGAGAGAGAGTGCGGGCTGAGGCCGGACGGTGTGCGTGTTTTTATTTTAGCTTTGACTAAGCATATTATTGCCAAATATGTGATTCTCAGCTAATAAATGAGCTTCAAATGGATATAAATGAGCCTCAAATGGATCCAAACCCTTGCAGCCCCTCCTCTATCTCTGTACCTCCTCACCGTTTGGGCCAAGCAGTCCCGACGCTGGTGGTGGTGGGGATTTCTCCACGTGGTCGCTAGTGCGGCCCCTCCTGGCGGCGACGCGCCCATCCCCAACCATTGTCGCGCGGATTTAGAATCTTTTTTTATTTTTAACCGTTTTTAAAATATTTTCAAAAAGGCCATGATTTTTTTTAAAACTAACCATTTTGGTGGCGTCATCAACCATGGCGCCACAGGAGGATGATGTGGCATGAGGGTCCCGTGCCCTGGCCTCACCTGTGGAGCCACCATTCATGGCACCACACTGTGGCGCCATGAATGGTGTTGCCCCTAGTGCCACGTCATCCTCCTGTGGCGCCGCCATGCATGGCGCCGTAGTGTGGAAATACGGCGCCATGGTTAACGGGCCGCCAAAACTGTTATTTTTAAAAATAAAAAAGTTTTACTTTTTTAAAAATACTTAAAAATGGTTAAAAATAAAAAAGATTCAGGATTCATGGCCTCGGCGACCGGATCCAATGTGCACATGGTGGCTGTTCTACTCAATGGCAACGGTGCCAGCATGTTTGGCAGTCGTGTGCAACCTTTGATGTCCACAGTGAGGAATGCGTCGGTGGTGCCCAATTTTCTGAATCTGATAGTCAGCAGCCTTTGTGTGCA